>PVKU01002082.1:0-226848 GCA_004027475.1 Anoura caudifer
TCCCGCTCGCCCTCCCTCCCGTCCCACCCCCCCTCCGCGCGCCCGGTGCGCGCGCAGCTGTCCCCCTCCCTCCCTCGCGCCCTCCCCCGCCCTCCCCGAGGCGCCGGCTGGGCGCGCGCGCGGCGGGGGCCGAGGCTGCTCCCTCGCTCCCCCCCACCCCGCCCCGCCAGGCTCCAACCGCCGCCGCCGCCGCCACCTCCTGGGCCCCCGCCCCCGGTCCTCGGCCCGCGGGGGCCTCCTGCCCCCACCATCGCTGCTGCGCTCCACGGCCAGCCAGGCGCCCTCTTTCCCTCCCTCCCGCCGGCCGGGGTGCGCGGGCGGCGGGGCGGCCCTCGGGCCATGCGTTCAGCGCGGCCCAACCCGGCAGGCCGGGGGCGGCGCCCCGAGCCTGGGCCCTGTGCGGCCCGCGCCCCCGGCCCCCGCTGAGCCCCAGGGGGCCCACCGTGGCCGAGGCCATGTTCCCCGTGTTCCCTTGCACGCTGCTGGCCCCCCCCTTCCCCGTGCTGGGCCTGGATTCCCGGGGGGTGGGCGGCCTCATGAACTCCTTCCCGCCACCTCAGGGTCACGCCCAGAACCCCCTGCAGGTCGGGGCTGAGCTCCAGTCCCGCTTCTTTGCCTCCCAGGGCTGCGCCCAGAGTCCATTCCAGGTGAGTAGGGGGCCGGCAGTGGCAGGCCGGGCCGGGAGGGCGCCTACCAGCGGCCGCAGCCCACATGGTGCCTTGTCTCCGCAGGCCGCGCCGGCACCCCCACCCACGCCCCAGGCCCAGGCGGCCGAGCCCCTCCAGGTGGACTTGCTCCCGGTTCTTGCCGCCGCCCAGGAGTCTGCAGCCGCAGCCGCCGCCGCCGCCGCGGCCGCCGCCGCGGCCGCCGTTGCTGCGGCGCCCCCAACCCCGGCCGCCGCCTCCACAGTGGACACAGCTGCTCTGAAGCAGCCGCCCGCACCCCCTCCGCCGCCCCCACCGGTGTCGGCACCCGCTGCCGAGGCCGCGCCCCCTGTCTCTGCCGCCACCATCGCCGCAGCCACTGCCGTCGTAGCCCCAACCTCGACGGTTGCCGTGGCCCCAGTCACATCTGCCTTGGAGAAGAAGACAAAGAGCAAGGGGCCGTATATCTGCGCTCTGTGCGCCAAGGAGTTCAAGAACGGCTACAATCTCCGGAGGCACGAGGCCATCCACACGGGAGCCAAGGCTGGCCGGGTCCCTTCGGGTGCTATGAAGATGCCCACCATGGTGCCCCTGAGCCTCCTGAGCGTGCCCCAACTGAGTGGAGCCGGTGGAGGAGGGGGAGAGGCGGGTGCCGGTGGCGGAGCGGCAGCAGTGGTAGCCGGTGGCGTAGTGACCACCACTGCCTCGGGAAAGCGCATCCGGAAGAACCACGCCTGTGAGATGTGCGGCAAGGCCTTCCGCGACGTCTACCATCTGAATCGACACAAGCTGTCGCATTCCGACGAGAAGCCCTACCAGTGCCCTGTGTGCCAACAGCGCTTCAAGCGCAAGGACCGCATGAGCTACCACGTGCGCTCACATGACGGCGCTGTGCACAAGCCCTACAACTGCTCCCACTGTGGCAAGAGCTTCTCCCGGTGTGCACGGGGCCTTGGCCGCTCACTAGGCGGTGGGTGGGGAGGGAGGGACTGTGATGGAGGTGACCTAGCCTTGCTGGTGGGAAGGGAGGAGGTTTCTGAGGATGGAGACTGGGAGCCACTCCCAGGGAGGAAGGGAGAAAAACCTCTCCGGGTTACCAGGGAGCAGGGGGTGGTACTTGGCAAAGGAGGTGGGCCCTTGGATTGTTGGAAAGCTTGGCGTGGACAAGGCAGGGGAGAGATTTCCTGCCTAAGTAGGACTCTGAAGTCCTGGGCTTAGTAAATTCAGGAAACTTTGAAAGACCTCTTGTGCTAAGTTAGGCAGATTGGGGGCGTTTCCACATCCCAGGGCCCTAACCCCACCCCCAACATATCCCTAGGCCGGATCATCTCAACAGTCACGTCAGACAAGTGCATTCAACAGAACGGCCCTTCAAATGTGAGGTAGGAAGCCCACCTCTTCCTGTCTTGGTTTTCATGATTTTGATCATTATAGTTGTCTGAGTTCAGCCTCTCAGACCCCCTTTTTCTCTCTTTTGCTTTTTCACTCCATTTTGTCATCCCTTCTTCAACGCCTCATCGTCTCACTCCCATTTCCTACAGATCAAAGATCCCCAAGGCTCTGATTCCTTTAACCTCTTGCCCCCTCTCCCCACTCCCTGAAGCTTTAACTCTCCTGACCCCCCCACACCCCTCCCCCTTCCCCAGAAATGTGAGGCAGCTTTCGCTACAAAGGATCGACTGCGGGCGCACACAGTACGACATGAGGAGAAGGTGCCATGTCATGTTTGTGGCAAGATGCTGAGCTCGGCTTATATTTCGGACCACATGAAGGTGCACAGCCAGGGCCCTCATCATGTCTGTGAGCTCTGCAACAAAGGTACATGGTGAGGGATGCTGGGAGGGCCAGGGACAAAGGGTGGGAACAAAGCCAGAGGCCCTTCCACAGATGTGAGTTAAAGGTGCTGTAGCTGAGAGCTTGTGGCATCTAGAGCCCTCTAGGAAGCAAATCAAGTGACATTGGGACCACTGTACATCATTAGATTCTAAGAGGTCACAGCTGGAAGAGATGATCTACCAAAAAGAATCAACCTCTGGGTGTACGTGGGGAGAATGGGAGTGGAACATGGCTGCTTTGGGGAAGGAGTGGTCAAGAGAGCCAGTGCCCGAGGGTTGAGAGATGGTTTCAGCTATGCAGCCACAAGTTCTCATCTTCAGCTCTTGGGACAAGTGGAGTACACTGGCAGGAGTTTAACAAGCATGTACCCTGCTTCAGTAGCAGAAAAATTTGCTTTTAAATAGATTTGCCTATTCACTGAGTAACTGGGCTGAGACTGTATGGGACACTGGAGGGAGGGGACACAGCCGTCTCTACTGAGGGTCAACCTTTCAAGTGTCTAGGAATCAGTGGCCTGTCACCCCAGGAGAACTCCCCTAGCCATGGAGAATGGGTTCTGGGTACTAATGCCAAGGAGCAGACCCTACTCAACCAGGTCCCCAGTTTCAGAGTGGGGCTGTGGCCTACCAGCCCCAGCAGAGTAGTTGACCCCAGGTTACCAAGGATGTGGTGGGAGGAGGACAGGGCCACCATCTGAGGAAGGCTTCCCCAGCCTAGGAGAATAACCCCGTCTCTGGGGTCTCCATCAGGCTGACCCCATCCCCCCCATCCCAAACCCCCCCCCCCATAGGCTTCACCACAGCAGCATACCTGCGCATCCACGCGGTGAAGGACCATGGGCTCCAGGCCCCGCGGGCTGACCGCATCCTGTGCAAGCTGTGCAGCGTGCACTGCAAGACCCCCGCCCAGCTGGCCGGCCACATGCAGACCCATCTGGGGGGGGCCGCACCCCCTGTCCCGGGAGATGCCCCCCAGCCACAGTCCACCTGCTGAGGGGGACCCCTGCACCCACCAGGCAAGGCGTGGGGCATGGCTGGGGGGGGACGAATGGTGTGTGTGGGACAAGGGGGCTCAAGGGGCCCAATAGGTGATCTCAGGAAGGCCAGGGATGTCCATCCTACCACTCATGTTAGGGAGACTTCTGGGGATAGGGAGGGCCCTTCAGGAAAACTGGGTAAAGATGCAGGCCAAAGCCTCTGGGAACCAAACAGGAAGTGAGCAACGGCTGTGTCCCGGGGGCGGGGAGAGTCTGGGGCAAGCAGCAAGGCTCTTGCCATTCAGATGGCACTGTGATCTGGTGTTTCTCACCATGCAGGTACCGGTGAGGTTTGTCCAATGGCGGCGGCGGCAGCAGCGGCGGCGGCAGCAGCGGCGGCTGCATCAGTGACAGCCCCTCCTACAGCTGTGGGTGCTCTCTCTGGGGCTGAGGGGGTGCCTGTGAGCTCTCAGCCACTTCCCTCCCAGCCCTGGTGAACTCCCATGTTGGTGAGGGGGAGAGGGGAGAATGGAGGAAAGTCCCTTGGTACAAATCTCCTTTCCACCCCTGTCTTCTCACCAACTCCTCACTGCTTCCCCCACCACCCAAGGAGCCTCCTGAAGGAAAGGAGGAAGAAATGTTTTCTTAGGGGAATTCACTAGGTTTTAACAATTCGTTTCTCCTGCTCCTCTCTTCTTCCTATCAGACCTGACCCCCCACACACACACACACCTGTCCTCTTGGTTGTGTTGAAGCTCCCTGGACAGTGGGCAGGGGTGGCAGAGGACAGAAGCAACCACTGCCCTCACCCCCTCTCCTCTCTGTAACCCTCTGCCTTGCCTTTCCAGGGATTTGTGAGCCTTCTCCCTTGATGGTCCTTTTTGCTCTCCTTCCAGTCCCCCCTACTGTCTGCTGCCCCTCCCTGGGGAGTTGGTGCTTTTTTTATTCCAGGGGGAGGGAGGAGAGAAAGGAGGGGAATCAAAGATGCTGTCCTAAAGGGGAAAGGGTGAGATTTGAGAAGAGCAGAAACAGGGAAGGCAAAGGTGGTACCTTCATAAGGTGAGGTTGTTTAGGGTCAGGCCCTAAGCATCATCCTACTGGAGAATTTGTCAGGGGAAAACAAGTCAAAGGGAGCAAAAGGAGGAGCCATTTGGGCAAGAGGCAGGGCAAGAGATGGAACTTTACGAGGCCAAGGTAAAAGGGGGGGGGGGTCCAGGGACTAGAGGTGCTGCCTGGGGTTGTGGGGAAGGCAGCTGGTGTCTCCCCTTTTCCTCTTCCACCCCAGCTCCAGCCCTGGCCCTTTCATCCCTCTCTCCCAAGATAGAAGCTGTGATCCTGGCCATGTCATCGTGTTCCAGTGTCCCCTGCATGTTTCCCTACCCTTCACTCCCTCTTGCGTGGATCCCATTACAATAAATTTTAAATAAAAACTTGGCTCTGGCTTGAATGAATTGCTCTCACCAAAGCCCCTGTTCCCACCCCTCAAAGGGTTTCTTCTTGGGCCTGGTGTCAGTCCCAGCCTTGCTCTGCTTTCTGCAGCTCTGGCTCCTCCCTCCCTGGAGGCAGCGCAAGTGGCTGCAGCCCAAATTCTGGGTGAGGCCAAGTATCCAGACGCTGTGGAGAGCAAGTTCCAGGACCCCCCAGGTCTCTGAGGGACACCCAATCTGGGCAGGTACAGAATAGCCAGATGCTATAGTTTTTTGAAGAGGCCTGGGTTAGAAACCCGAATAATTGCTACAACCCACCCAAATACCTGCATACAGTTAAGGCCGAGAGGTGATGGTGGATGATGTAGATGTAGCTGCAGAAAGGTAGGTGAAGTCAAAGCCCTAGGACTGGGAGCAGTGAGGTTGAGAATAACAACTGTACTTGTCCATTCTCAGCATGGTCCCTTCCATCTTCACTCGGGCTCCTCTACCCCAGCCCCTTCCTGCGGTTCCAGACTGCCCCTGCAGCTTCTGCTTTCCCTCTTGGAATTCCAAACCCAGTCCCTCTTTCCAGCGACCCTTTTCTTGAGCCTTTCCATACCAATTTCTGCTGCGGTCTCCTTGGTAGAGGGACTTCCTGTTACGCAGGGTCCCTCCTCTTGAAACCCCACCCTGCAGCCTCCTCAAGTTTTGTCTCCCTTCCCTTCTTTCCGCTAGTAGGTATGATTCCCCCTGGCCCTGCCTGCCTCCCTGGACCTGCTTCTCGCAGACCCCTCTCTGTTTCATCCAACACCCTGTCTCTGTCAGGACCCCGGTGACCGTTGGCGGGAGGGGCCCGGGGCTTGGGAAGGGGATACCCCCGGGAGGTGCGCGTGGGAGGGAGCAGGGAGCTGGCGCAAGTGGTCCCCCCACGGGTTGCCTGGGTAACGCGGGCCCAGCACGCGTGGCTCCCTTGGGCGGTCCTGGAGGGGGCGGGGGCAGCCGCGTGCGGCAGTAGAGCGTAGGGGAGGGGACCTGAGAGGAGGGGACAAGCAGAGCGGAGGGGAGACCCGCCACCTCCCTCCTTCCCTTGCTCCCTCCTGGGCTGCGGCTGCTGCAACAGCGGCGACGGGTGCGGTGGCAGTAGCAGCCGGAGCAGTCTGGAGGCCGGCATCCAGGTGAGATGGGGATGCACTAAGGCTGCGGGTAGGAGTGGACGGACAGCAGGCAGACGCCAGGGAGGGCTGCGCTGCACAGGAACACGGGTGCTGGCCGACTGACTGACTGGTGTTGCTGGGCGCGCCAAGCCAATGGAAGGTGGAGGCGCTGGGGGCAAGGGAATCCCTGAGAGAGGGGCTGAGGAGGGGCTCAAAGGAGATGCCCAGGACCCCCAGGGTGGAGCGGGGGCATCTGCACCCCCAAACACGCAGGAAGAAAACCGCACCCACTGGCGCCCAGGTAGGAAAAGAGGATGCGGAGTGTTATGTGAGTAAGGGGCCTGCCTCTGCTCAGTCAGCCTGTCAGTGTATGGGTGTCTGCACAGCTTGATTTTGAGGTGCTGCGGCATCTGCTAGGATCTGGGAGGCTGGATCTTGTTGGGGGTACCCAGGAGGAGACCATGGGAGGGTCCTGTTTGCAAAAGGGTTAATCTTCCCAGGGCTCCCCAAGCAGAATAATTTGAGCAGAGCACTCCACCCCAGAGATATCCCACCCCAAGGCAACTTTTCTTCCTCTCTCCAGAGGCAGCCCTAGGCTGGCCTGGAGACAGGAACATATAGCCCTCTTAGGCTGCAGTTCTGAGAGCTGCCTCTTTCCTCCTCACTCCAAGCCTGTCTCCTCCTCTTCCAGGATTTGCTGCTGTCTCTGCTGCTCCGTCCTCCCCTCAGAGGCCCTCTCCCCTCTCCCATCTCCCATCTCAAGATGGCAGCCAGCGGCTCTGAGGTCTCTGGGATGAAGGGGACAGAGGAGGGTCTCCAGATCCAGGGAGAAGGACCTGGCCATTCTGAGGCCAAAACTGGCCCTCTCCAGGTCCCGGCTGGGGTCCCAGATGAGCCAGAGGCTCTGCAGCCAGGTCCAGACATCACTGGGGTCCCTATGGACTCAGAGCCCAAACCTGGGATGGCTCCAGAAATTACAGAGATCCCAACAGGGGCTCCAGAAACAGCCCAGGCCAAAGACCTCAGCCCAAGCTCAGGAGGGGAACCAAAGGCCAACTTCAGTCCCAAAAAAGCATGCCAAGAGCCAGCATCCCAGCCAGAAGTGAGCAAAGAGGTCCCTGCAGACCAGGGGACCAACCTGGAGTCTGCAGGCCTGTTTGAGCCAGCCTCAGAGCCCAATTCCCAGCTGGACCCTCAGTCAGGTTCCCAGCCCACCCTCAAGCCAGCCCTTCAGACAGAGCCTCCTACCCAGAAGGACCCCACCACTGAGGTCTTGACTGAGAGTCATGGGGAAAAGCAGGAGAATGGGGCAGTGGTTCCCCTGCAGGCTGGTGATGGGGAAGAGGGCCCATCCCCCCAGCCTCACTCACCACCCTCAAAAACTGCCCCCCCAGCCAATGGGGCTACCCCTCGCATGCTGCAGCAGCTTGTTGAGGAAGACCGACTAGGAAGGGCTCACAGTGGGCATCCAGGATCTCCCCGAGGTAGCCTGAGCCGCCACCCCAGCTCCCAGCTAGCAGGGTCTGGTGTAGAGGGGGGTGAAGGCACCCAGAAACCTCGGGACTACATCATCCTCGCCATCCTGTCCTGCTTCTGCCCCATGTGGCCTGTCAACATTGTGGCCTTCGCTTATGCCATCATGGTGAGCCTCATGGGACCCTGGCTTCCTGCACTGGAACAAAGCCGCAGGAGTGCCTGGCCTTCCCTCTGCATGGATCTCACTTCCAAGTCACAGGGCCTTGCTTGCCTCTCCTTAGGACTTCACCCTCTGAGCTACTATTGCCCCATCCCTTCAGGTGGGAGGGATATCCAGACATGTTTCACACAGCCTTGCTGACCTGTGCCCTCCGCCCCCCCCCCTTGCCTCTCTCCTTCCTCCCTAACTATGGCTGGCCTGTCTCCTCTGGATGACTCTTTCACCTGATCCCTGCTGGGCTGGCCTCTCCTGACCTGGGCCATGGTACCCCACCCCTCACCCTAACCTCAGTCCAGGAACAGTCTGCAGCAGGGGGATGTGGATGGGGCCCAGCGTCTGGGTCGAGTGGCCAAGCTCTTAAGCATCGTGGCGCTGGTAGGGGGGGTCCTCATCATCATCGCCTCCTGTGTCATCAACTTAGGCGGTGAGTGGGGGTCTGGGACAGGCTTGGGAGGAATGGAAGGGTTGGCAATGGTGGCTTTACTAACTCTTGCCCTCCTACACTCTCTCCTGACTGTCCTCTCTACTCCTTTGTCTGTTTCCCCCCTCCACCCCAACTGTCTGTCCCCTCTTCTCTTCCACAGTGTACAAGTGAGGGGCTCTGCCCTGCATTCCAAGACTTTTCTTCCTGTTGGGAGCTGCCTTGGGCCCATCCTCCCCTGCTCCCCTGAGGGAAGCCCAGTCAATGGCGCAGGCCCACACCCATAGGGACCAAGGGAGCCTGAGCAGCCTTGTTTACAGTTTCTTTCCTGCTCCTGCATCTTGCCAGGTTTCTCTGCCAACTATAGGCCTCCCTTCTCCCTGCACTGTTTCCAGTCTCCCTGCACTTCTGCCTGCAGCCAGTCCAGCCTCTTGGTCTCCCTATTTCTGCATTTCTGGAAACCTCCCTGAACATCTCCCGAACTCTGCTCTCAGCCCACCTTCATCTCTCCCATCCTTCCTGCACTTCTTCCAACCTCCCAAATTCCTGGCACCTCAACCTTGATCTCCCCCTCCCCAACTTTCACTGTCTTTGCATCTTCCCCCATTCCTTTTTTCTTTCTCTCCTTTATCATTTCTCCTTTCCTCTCCACACCCTCTGCCCCCTTCCTCCTCCTGCCTCATCTACCCTCAGCATCCTTTCCTCCCCTAAGGATCCTCTCCACCGTCTTGCCACCGTTTATTCTCCAAAAACTCCAGCACTTAGATCAGGCTGGGGGAGGACAGCGACGTCAGGAGAGGACTCTCTAGCCTGGGTGCCGTTCTCTGCTGGGGCCACCCAGCTCTGAATGCCTACAAGGCGCCATAGGGTCGCAGAGCTGGCAAACCGGGGATCGTTTGGGGACTTACGCAGGAGTGGTGAGCACTGTTCCAAGCACGCACCTGGGAGAAGGCAGGGGGTGCAGCTGTTGATCCTCCTCTGTCAGCCTGAATTGACCTGCAGCCCCTCCACCCTGCCCTCACCCCGGGCTTTTTAACCTTGTAGGTGAGTTTCTTAAAGGCATAGGGGGCTGAGGTCACTCACGTGCTTTGTAATGAAAGAACCCCCCAAACAGGACCAAGGCCCCCAGCCTCAAGGAGCGAGGACAGGGCGAAGAGCTCTATACCGAATTATCTTCTAAGAGGAGGAGGGAGGTGTGTTGTCCGCCACAGTCCGCTAGGGAGGCGGAGACCGAGCTACGACGCAGTTCGGAGTTAGCGGGTTTTTTTGTTTCCTTTAAAAAAAAAAAAGTGTGTAGGGGGGAACCTAAAAGTCTAAAAAGAAAAATAGATACATCAAACTGATTCTCTCTTTTTGTACGTTGGATGCTGCATGAGCCTGAAACACCAATAAATGGAGACTGCATGAAACTCTCCTCCAGCCTGAGTTGGTCCTCCCGTAGGTTCACCACCGGGTGCGCTAGTACTGCCTCTTTGGGGAAGAACCTACTAGATAGTGTGCGCCTGCACCGTCCCGGCGGCCATCTTTACTGTGGGCTGAAGCCTACAATGCCCAAGCGCCTACCTGCGCATGTGCAAGCCTTCCCTTGCTTTCCTCTCCCAAGTAGCTTTCACTAGAGATGGGATGCGCCTGCGTACTGTGACCCTGCGCAGCTTGCGAGTCAGGTCTTAGCTTCAGGTCTTAGCTTCGGTTTTTAGCTCCAGGTGCGTTCGGCGGCTGAGGTAGTGGAATTGCAAGGTGTGGAGAGGGGCGGTGTGAAGGCGAGAAGAACGGTCTGACCGAGAAAGTGGTTTCTGCAGTTCCCTGGGAACATCCGAGTACCGGATCTCAATCCGTGGGGCGGGGTCCTTGGAGGAAACTGAGCGCCCCCTCCTGGGAACAGGCGGTCTGGTCGCAGGGACTGCTGTTGGAGCCTGATTGGTTGGAGAGACGTCTTTGTGGACACCCCTGGGGAGCCCAGTTTCTGGGGGTCGGGGGAATCCCCTGCTTAGCACTCCTGCCTCGCCTATAATCGCAGGGTTCCTTCCCTAGTGGCTTATGTCCCTTGCCCGGGGTCATGGAGATATTGCGGCCAGCACGGCAGCGCCTCTGTCTGAAGAAGGGGAAGTGACCTCCGGCCTCCAAGCTCTGGCGGTGGGAGATACCGGAGTCCCCTCGGCCTCGGCCAATAAAGCCGAGGAAGAGGGGGAAGGAGTACGGGAGGAGGCCGAGCGTGAGGGGTCTGGGATCGAGGAGATGCAGGGAGAAGCTCGCAGCGCTGAGGGTGAAGAGCATGCCAAGGGAGAATCCGAGGACTGGTGCGTGCCCTGCAGCGATGAGGAGGTGGAGCTGCCCGCGGATGGGCAATCCTGGATGCCCTCCCCTTCCGAAATTCAGCGGCTGTATGAACTGCTGGCAGCCCACGGTACCCTGGAGCTTCAGGCCGAGATCCTGCCCCGCCGGCCACCCACGCCTGAGGCCCAGAGTGAAGAGGAGAGATCGGATGAGGAGCCAGAGGCCAAAGAGGAGGAAGAGGAAAAGTGAGGGCACACCCTTACACCTTGTTCTGGGGCTGCTCCCCTGAAGCTAGGAGGAAATAGGGAGGGGAGGTGGGACCCCGGAGCATGGAAAATGAAGGGTGGGAAGAGAGCAGGAGTGGAAGAGTTGGCAGGCTGGGCGAAACACATGTGTGGGTGTTTGAGGAGACCACCTTCATCCTTCACTCTCTGTACACCTGTCTAGACCGCGCATGCCCACAGAGTTTGACTTTGATGATGAGCCAATGACACCGAAGGACTCCCTGATTGATCGGAGACGCACCCCAGGTACTGACAAGAGGAAGACTTGGGGGAAGGTGAAGGGCCTCTGCTCCCACTTACCCAAAAAGTGACTCCCTAAAAGAGGCCTTTGGTGCCTTGTTGCTGCAGGAGAGCATTCACACAATGGGGCCATCATTTCAGCTTAAATTGATAACCCTATATTCCTTTAAGAGAATATCACAGATAATTCTATCATGGCTCCCATTTCTCTTATCTCCATCTCCCCAGAAGTCCAAGTCTTCCCAGTCATGCATTATTTCCTAGATCCATATCCCTATACTACTGTTTACATTTCCTAATCTGACCCAATTTCTACCCCATATGCCTTCCCAGAATTTACCCTTAGAACTGTTCTTGATTTCTCATTGATTTGTCATTGCAGGGGAGAGGGGGAAGAACCTGTTGAGAGAGAATCCTACACCCCTCCCCCAGGCTTCCAAAGACATTTCCATTTAAAATAAGAGATCCAAACCCCTTATCACGGCTTTCGTCTTATTTCCTTGGTTTCATCTTTCACATCTCCCCAGCTCTCTACACTCTTTGAATAGACCTCCCTGTTCCTACCCTGGGGCCTTTGCACTTGCTCTTCCACTGCCTGGGGTGTTCTTCACTGATAATTCCCCAAGTAATTACTAATATCCATGCAGGTGTACACTGCCTCACTCCCTTCCACATTTCTCACCTTCCCCAGGAAGCTCAGCCCGGAGCCAGAAACGGGAAGCCCGCCTGGACAAAGTCCTCTCAGACATGAAGAGACACAAGAAGCTGGAGGAGCAGATCCTCCGTACTGGCAGGGACCTGTTCAGCCTGGACTCAGAGGACCCCAGCCCCAGCAGTCCCCCACTCCGGTCCTCAGGGAGTCTCTTCCCCCGGCAGCGGAAATACTGACTGGTGCTGCTGGGGCCTTACTTCCCTAACTCAGGGTGCTGGGAAACTTGGAAGAGGAGCAAAACTCCAAGCTCCTAACACAGCACCTTGCTAGAGAGAGGGCATGTGTGCGTGTGCGTGTGTTTTCTGTTGAACATTTATTTGAAAACCTGGCCAGAAATTTCTGAATCTAAAATAAAAAATATAAACTTAACTTTTCTTAGAGGAGGGGCTTCAGGTGGAACCCAGACAGTTGTTGAGGGGCAGAATTGTCTTCACCCAGTTTGGGAAGTTAGAGCCTTATGGGGCAGAGATGAACTCAATCAGGCACCTGCCTTAGGTCCCAGTCTCTTTCCAGTTGGGCCAGCTGGCTCTGAGTGTTAAAAGAGCTGCAGTACTTTCAGCTGCAGTCAAAGCCGCCCAGAGGAGAAAAGGAGAACCAGCTGCAAGGGCCCTTTAAATGTTCAATCCCCACCCCCCAAGTCTGCCCTGCCCTG
Source organism: Anoura caudifer (assembly GCA_004027475.1). Classification (NCBI taxonomy): domain Eukaryota; kingdom Metazoa; phylum Chordata; class Mammalia; order Chiroptera; family Phyllostomidae; genus Anoura; species Anoura caudifer. The sequence continues at coordinate 12,299 of PVKU01002082.1, forward strand.
CCCTGCCCTGCCCTGCCGGGAAGTGATTCCTGAGCTGGGTCCCTGGGTTTTCCTCTATCCCAGGAGTCTGTTGCAGTCAGCCACACTTCTGGATGTGAGTCCTTCGTACTGGCCCCAAAACCTTGAGTCAGTGGTGGAGCCTTGTATCCCTCAAGGCTCTCTCTAGCCCTGTCCTGCCTTCTAGGGCCTTCCTTCTGCTGGGGCAGGTAAGACTTTTCTGAAACAGCAGGGGGAATGTGGGTGCAGGGTTGGCCTTTAGAGGTTTTGCTTTCCTTGGAGTTTTTCTGTCTTTTAAAGTAAAGGTAGATCAGTTTGTCACTCACCAACACCCCTCCCCTCCAAAAATCTCAGACCTCTTCTAGCTCCCATGTCAGAAGTAAGGATAGGGGAAGCTTAAGGGGTCTGTTCATACTCCTTCCTGGAATTAGATTGGGTCCTGCTGTCCTCATTTGGCCTCCAACTGGAGACCTTGGCTCTGGCTTGTCCCCCTGAGCCCTTAGAATGTGATTTGTCCACATTGAGATCCCTCAACTTTGCTAAATATTGAGGTTTTCATACTGCCCCGCCCCTCAGGGCTGTGCCAGCTGTGGGCCTTGTAGATCATTTAAGAAGTCATTCGCAGAACGATCTTAAGACAGGCTTAGTTTCCAGAAGGTGTGGAGTTTGGTGAGCAAGGCTTTAAAAAAATTTTTTTCCATCTCTGAGCAGGAAGTAGAAAACAGGAAGTTTAGCCCTAGCCAGTGTGGCTCAGTTGACTGGAGTATCATCATGTAAACCGAAAGGGTCATGGGTTTGTTTCCAGGTCAGGGCCCATACAAGAGGCAACCAATTGATGTTTCTGTGTTTCTCTCTCTCCCTACCTTCCCCTCTCTAAAATCAATAAGCATACGCTCAGGTGAGGATTAAAAATATATGTGTTTAAAAGAAAAAGAACAGGAAGTTCATTTGGACCCACCAACCTGTAATTCTGGGGATCTTAGATCTCAGGAGTGAAGCCTGGAAAGGTAGGGGGTGGTGGGTGAGACAGATGTCCCCTGTGTTCTGCTCCCTGCCTGGCTGGACCCCTGGGTTATGGGGGAAAGACTGGAAGGAGGCGTGCCAGCTAACTCCCTAGAAACTCCTGCCTTCTGCCCTTGGCACACAGGGCACCCAGCCTGCCCTGGGTTGGTGCTTTCTGGCAGGGCAGCTCTCCAAAGCCATGAGCAGATATGACAGCCACCTGAGGGTTCCTTAGTAACTCAGGCCTCCTTGTGGGTGCGACCCTCCCAGGTTGCAGAAAGTGCTGACCGTTGAATTGCCATTGGCACTATTTCCTGGAGAGTACCCAGCCCCACCCAAGTCCTTGTTCTAGGTTTAGAATCTTAATTGACATTTGTGCCAGAGAAGCCAAGCTGCTCCTCACTTGGGGGCTCTGAAGTCCAGGTACCTGAGGTGGAGTTCTGGCTTTGAACTTTGATTATTCTGCGATCCTGAGCAAGTTCCTTAACTTCTAGATTCTTGTGAGGGTTAAGTGAGTTAATTAGAGGTATTTAACACTATGCCTGACATTTAAGTTTTTAATAAGTGGGAGCTGTTATCCAGGGGCACTTGCCAATGATAATGAAAGTTCCAGAGTCTCCTGGGCCCGTTGTGAGACCTGGAAGCACTCCAGCTGAGTCCTATGACTGGATGAGTTTAGAAAGCATCGACCTGGATCAGAGGTTCTGAAGCCCTGTTCCTGGGTCACTTGTAATCTAGGCAATCCTTCCCTTCAATGATTAGCTTTAATTGGCAGCACTCAGGAGGTTGGGGGGAGGACCACGTAGGATAAGAGGCATCCTGATAGGCTGGCAGAGCTGTTCCTTCCACAAAGTAGCCCAGTTGGGCTGGAGCTTAGATAAGATTTTCCTAGGAAGAAGAGTTCCTAAATTTTTGCTGCTACATGATTTATGTAAGACAAATCCTCAAAAATTTCCACTATCATCTCCTAAAGTGGGAAATAATTTCCCCAAACCAGGAAGCTGTCTGGTGAAAACAGTCTTTCTGCAGTACCTCAGTAATGTGACTCTTACATTCTCCCAGCAAAAACTAGAATGTGTAAAATCAGCGAAGGTAAACTGGGAAGATAAGCTCCTGTTTGTGACGCACTTCATGTGCGCCTTTCTAAGCCTAAGCTTGGTGGAGGTGATGGTGGCAAGGCTGAGTCACTGACCTCACCTCCAGCTGCAGGCATGCCTGGACCAGGAGTCTGGGACTTGGGACAAGGGTTTGTGATCCCTGGCTGGTACAGCTCAGTGGATTGAACGTGGGCCTGCAAACCAAAGGGTTGCCAGTTTGATTTCCAGTTTAGGGCACATGCCTGGGTTGCTGGCTGGGTCCCCAGTAAGGGGGTGTGTGAGAAGCAACCACACATTGATGTTTCTCTCCCTCTCTTTCTCACCTCCTCCTCTCTCTAAAAAGAAATAAAATCTTTTAAAAAGGGGGGGAGGGGGGCTTGTGTTGGCTAGGGGACTACTTGGCCCTGGGGGTGAAGAGGCTAGGGGGAGAATAAAGGAAATTCCCTGTCCTTGAGCAGTGGTCTGTAATCTGACCTCATGTTTGTTCTTCCTCCCCCTAGGCATCCTCCAGTCTCTAACCCTCTGAAGTTCACTAATTTCCAGTATCTAAACCTAGGAAATAGTCACTTCTATTTCCACTTCGAAGTCTAGGAAAGTGAGGCTCAGAGACTAGCAAGTGGCTCAAGCGCCTGCTGGCAACGACAGGACCAAATTCTTGTTACATGAGTCAGGAGAGAGGTTTTAAATACAGCAATGCTTGGACCTCCCCTCAGACCAATTTAATCAGAATCCCCAGAGACAGGTGGTTTCCAAAGCTCTCCAGGTGATTCTAGTGTAGTTAGGGCTGAGAGTGGCTGCTGCAGACCCAGGCTGCTTGTACTTAAATGTGAGCCCAAATCATTGGGGTTTAGTTAAGATGCCAACTGATTCAGCAGCTCTCAGGTGGGACCCAAGATTCTGCGTTGCTAACAAGCTTCCAGATGCGGCTGCGGCTATTCACTGCAGACCAAATACACAGTGTAGCTGGTCAGCTGGACATCAGTTAAGATTCACTGTCAGCCACTCACAACGGACCCTGAAGATCTCTGATATGTAGTGACTTGTCAGTCAATTAAAATTTGCGGTAGCATAAGTTTATTTTTGAGCCAAGACTCAGGTGAAGAGCTGTCTCAATGAGAGGATGAACCCAGCTTCTCCTTACAGGCTGTTGTGCTCCCTGCTCATCCACCCATTCATTACCCCTGCCTTCTTGGTGTGTGAGGGGGGAGGTGTGGTGCAGCCAGGAAGCTGCTGGTCTCTGAGACTGAGTGAAAGCTGACCGTTCTTACAGGAGCCTCATGACACTTGAGGGACATGTGATCAGGCAAATCTGGACATGTACCCAGAGGACAGACTAGGACAGATCTTGGAAACCGGCACTGAAGGGAGAGCTATGAATGGATTTGGGGTGTTGGGGCCACACCCTGGTCAGGGCAGGACCTCCCTGACCAGGTCAACAGACTCCTTAACCATGCTCTTTCAAGGGCTCGATATATCAGAAGTAAAATGCTCTAACTATACATGTCATCTGGTAAACCACAAAAGTCTAAATTTGAGACTTGTCACCAACATGCTGCCTGAGTCAAATGGTTTCCCTTGATCTCCTGAGAGGCCCTATATTGAAACTCAGTTCTGTGGATGGTGAGTGAAAAGGCAAAGTCTGTTCTTGGGTGAACTTGGCAGATGGTCTAGCTGTAAGGAACAGCTTTAGAGCATGGTGGATGGGTGATCAGGGAGGTAAGGCAAAATCCTGGTACTGAAACAAGGACTATTGGCAAGGGCTTGGCCTCATACAAGGCAAAAGTCCAGTTTGATCAGTTGAAAGGATGACTCGCAGCTGAGTCACTGAGCTGGGCCAGGCTCTCAACCCTGCTGACTGAGTCCAGCTGGGGTGACAGATGGTGAGAGCCCTCAGCCATAGGGGGTGGGAGGGGTCATCCAACAAGGAGTCACTGGAGGCTTTTTCCAGAGCCTGCTTCCCAGGCTTGCATAACCTAGAGTTCAAATCTTCCCTGTGGGGCCTCATGGAGCCCTCTCATGCCTCCGCCTACAGCCCTAGCTATTCCTCTCCCTCCATCTGGCTTCCTGGCCAGGCTTCTGCCCTGCAGAGAACCTGGCAAAGGAGCAGCTGGGAAAGGCTGCACTTGGCTGTCAGATGCCCCTTTCTTTTCTGTTCTTCTAGCCCCACAGCTGGAGTGACCAAAGACTTGCCACATTCCTGACCAGTAAATAGTGAGGGTTGAGGCTGAGAAGCCAGGTGAGATAGAGAGCCTCTGATGCTAGGTCACATGCCCTAAATGGGCAAGGAAGAGGCCTCAGGCCACCCTCCCTCAGCAGTAAGACATAGTGCTTCTGAAGAGCCAGGTTCTGTTCCAGGTGCTTTATGATGAACTCAGCCCTCATAACTTGAGTAAATGTCCTATCCATTCCCAGTTTATTGGCTAGGAAACAGGTATAGGGAAGGTAAGGGACTTGTCTAAGATCACCCATCCAGGCAAGGTTAGAACCAAGATCAGTTCCAGCCCCCAGGGGAACAGGGGCCCCACATCAGGGAGCAATTTCAGGGATTGTAAGCACCCCTGAGAAGAATGGAGCGGTAGAGAGGGAGAAAAGAGAGGGTCCAGATGAGAGTGAGGAGCGGAACAGAACCCTCAAAGCAGAGAACATCAGCGTTAGTATTTTCAAACACTACCTGAAGTCAGCAGAAGAGGGAGCTCTGGCTTTAGAAAGGCCACTCAACCTGCAAGTTAAGGGGGAATTCACTTCAAATAGATAAAGGAGCAACGGAAAGGTATCAAGGCCACATCCCGTACAAAGTTGCAAGATAAAAGAAGAGGAGCAGAATAACATCCCTCTGATGTGAAAAGTGTGCCAGGAAAACAGATCGAAACTAACTTCTTTTAAAATGAAGTAAGGCATTACAGAAACAGTCAAGGCAGGAAAGCCGCGGATGAGAGTTGTAAGGAAGCCCCGGCTGACTCCGCACCCCAACCGCTGCACTGTGCTGCTGCTGGGGGCGGGGCACTCCATGGAGGCTGAGATTCTCATCTGGATAGCACCACTAACTTGCTGTGTGGCCTTGAACGACACATTGTCTCTATCTAGGATTTGGCTACTTAGAGCTACACTGTCTAATACCGGATCAAGCAGCCACTCCAGCCTATTGGTTTTCAATTACAGTTTACATTCGATGTTATTTTGTATTGGTTTTGGGTGTACACACTTGGCTATTTGTTTTTAAAAAAAAATACTTCATTACATCATATGTGGTACCTTCGTACTTGGCTATTTTAATTAAAATATAAAATTTAGCCCTGGCTAGTATGACTCAGTGGATTGAGGGTGGACCTGTGAACCAAAAGGTTTTCGCTTTGATTCCCAGTCAGGGCACATGCCTGGGTTGTGGGCCAGGTCACCAGTTGGGGGGCGTGGGAGAGGCAACCACACATTGAAGTTTCTCTCTTTCTCTCCCTCCCTTCGCTTCTGTTTAAAAATAGATAGATAAAATCTTTTTTAAAAATTTACTTCCTCAGTTACAGTAGCCATATTTCAAGTGTGAAGTAGCCATGTGTGGCTGGTCCAAAGACAACATGGAGTCAGAATATTTCCATCATTGTAGAAAGTCCTATTGGCTGCTACTGAGTTAAAGCATTTTAAACACAAGCTAAGCTCTGGCTGGTGTGGCTCAGTGGATTGAGCGTGGGCCTGTGAACCAAAGGGTTGCCAGTTTGATTCCCAGTCAGGGCACATGCCTGGGTTGCAGGCCAGGGTGTGTGAGGCAACTGAAGGACATTTCTCTCCCTCTTTCTCCCTTCCTCTCTCTCTGAAAAATAAGTAAAATCTAAAATAAAAAATAGAATAAACAGGAGCTAGGTAGGTACTTAAGAGTGCAACAGGCCAGGTGTAAGACAGCAGGGAGTGGTGAGGACTGTGGTAAGCAGGAAAGTCTGTGTCCCATCTGAAGGTCACAGCTGCTACTTGGCTGTAGCCAATTTCACTATGTGGGAATGTAGGGTCTAGCTCCTAATTCTTCAAGAAAAGCAGGAATTGAGGGTTTGTGAAAATTCCCTATTTCTAAACCCCAACATTGAAATTGTACAGATTGTGTAGATCAAGTAAAACTTTTGGGTTTCTCCTTGATTCTGCAATGTCATAACTCCTACCTGTTTTTCCCGTGCCAATTCTCTCTCCTTGCTTCCCATTTCTCACTCAGGTTGGAAGCTAGATGAATGGTGGAGTAGGTGACTCCAAAAAACGTCTGACCAAAGTCTCAGAAGACAAGGCTTTGGGTTGCTTAGTAAACTTGATTCCCTTTGTGTGACTCAAAAGCACGTGATGTCCAAGTCCAAGGCATGCTGGAGGCAGTGATGGGGTTTAGGTAGAAGGTATGACTTCCTGAATGGGCCAAGCACTGGATGGAACTACCCAGAATTCAGAAGCAGGGAGGATGGGGTAGGAGGAATACAGTACTCATTTACCCCTTTTGACTTTTCACTCTCCCCACTACTCTTTTTTTTTTTTTTTTTTTTTTTTAAAGAGAGAGAGGGAGAGGAAGGGAGGGAGAAAGAGAGGGAGAGAAACAACAATGTGGGGTTGCCTCTCACGTGGTCCCCACTGGGGACCTGGCCCACAACCCAGGCATGTGCCCTGACTGGGAACTGAACCAGCAACCCTTTGTTTTGCAGCCTGTGCTCAATCCACTGAGCTATTCCAGCCAGGGCTCCGCACTACTCTTGAGAGCAGGGAGTTGAGGGTAGCAATGAACCAGAGAGAAAGAGGAAAAAAGAACTAGAAAAATTTATGCTGTATCTAATCCAGTTGATTCTATAGGAGCATCAGTTCCCTCAGGGATCCCAGGACTGCTTAAAGCACAGGGGCAGGGATGGAGGAGCAGACAAAGATTATGCAAATATTCTTGGGCTATGGGCTAACATTTGAATACTGCTTGGGTCCTTGGGATGCCCTGAAATAAAGAATGCCTGTCCTCTGGAGGACTCACTGATCCTACTGTGCTGCAGAAGGCCAAGGCACCCCCAGAGAAGGACCTGCACTCCCAGCTCCTCCTACATTATGGGGGTTGGAGATTGGGAAAATGCAGGCAGCTCGGGCTGTGAAGCTGATGGGACTAAAAGGAAGGATCAGCTGAGAACACTGAGCTTCTGTGGTTAACTGTGCCCACCAGTTCTTGGCTGGGGTGATATCCGGACGAGTTGTGCTGCCCTGAGTGGGAAGGAAAAGGAGGAGGAGGGGGTATGGAGACAATGAAGGGTAGAGTAAGCTGAGTTGGAAGAGAAAGGGTCCTTTTCCCCCAACCCCAGCCAGTTTTTAGGTTCATGCCTGTGTCATCCTAGGCCCCCTGTGTTCATCTTGCATCTTCCCCACCTGTCTATCACTCTATATGCTGCCCTACACACAGGAGCTACCATGGCAACAGAAGAGTCCATCATCCGCATCCCCCCATACCACTACATCCATGTGCTGGACCAGAACAGCAATGTGTCCCGTGTGGAGGTTGGGCCAAAGACTTACATCCGGCAGGACAATGAGAGGTTGGTGTCAAGACTGGGCTATGGGGGATGCTGGGGCTGTGGAGGGCCCATCAGTCCATCCAGCACCGTCATCCATCTCTCCTGTGGACTGGCCCTCCCTCCAGTCACAGGGAGCTTTCTCTTCCACTCACTGCCTCCTTTGGGATTGGAAGTCTCCTGGGTCCTCACGCCACTTCTCACCCTCCAACAGGGTCCTGTTTGCCCCCGTGCGCATGGTAACTGTCCCCCCACGCCACTACTGTACAGTGGCCAACCCGGTGTCCCGGGATGCCCAGGGCTTGGTGCTCTTCGATGTCACAGGGCAAGTACGGCTCCGCCATGCTGACCTGGAGATCCGGCTGGCCCAGGACCCCTTCCCCCTGTACCCAGGGGAGGTGCTAGAAAAGGTATCTGACCCACTCTACTTGTCCTGCTGCCTCGTTCTAGGACTCCACACTGCCTCTGGAGGGAAAACAAATTGGGACCATGGGAGGGGGTGGGGAGCAACATTTCCTGGTTTCACCAAGGGTAGAGTCAATTCATTGCTCTTCCGCCAACCTTTCCCAACCCCCCACTTACTCCTCACATGCCTACAAGAGACTAACTTGCCCCTCTTTTGAGAGCTGTCAGCCCACCTCACCACCTAATCAACCAGGCTCCAGAGCCTGCTGGAAGCTCCCGGCCAGTCTGGCACTAAGTGACTTGTGCCAAGCATAAGCATTTGGTTCACTCAAACAGTGCCAGACACCAGTGCTCAGGGACAGCAGTGGTGGGCAAGATGAGGTCCAGGTTGGATGCCTGTGACTTTCCCACAGGAAGGCATCAGAGGCCTGCGCTGCAGCCAGGCCCTTGTCTTTGTTGTGCTCAGTGCCTGGGCCTGAGCAAGTGGACCTCCTGTCTTTATGTCCATAACTGTCCCGCTGCCTCACCTCCTTACCATCTTGCGCTGTGTCACTCTGGGTCCCTCCATTGAGCAGTGCTTCCTGATCCTGGGAGCATACTTTCTAGCATGACGCAAGAAACTTGAGATGTTCCTGTCCGCTTAGATGTAAACACTTTGCAGAAAAGTGCATGTGTGGAGCTAGAAAGTGATGAAGAATGATTAGAGAGTGTTAACCCTTGAGGAATCTGAGTGAACAATGTCGAAGTGTTCTTTGCATTAGAATAACCTTTATTTAGGTCTGAAACTCTCAAAAGTTGAAAATTACCCATATCCATGGCCTACCTCAGACAACTAAATCCCCGTCTGGGTGGTGAGCAGTCAAGGTGGTGGGACACCAGTATTTAAAAGTTCTGAGGGTGGAGAGAAAGCCTTCCCATTCTTGCCTCTTTAGCCTCTGCATGCCAGCCCTCAGCAGCTCCTCTTAAACCCCATGTGCTCCAGTCTCCAAGGGCTGGGCCCTCCCTCCTCAGAGCCCCATGCCTCTGAGATGCTTCTTTTCCACTCTGGAGTCAGACTTCCTCTGCCTTTTCCCCCAGTCTTCACTGAGGACTTGGTCCACCCTACCCTCACCCCCTGTCCTCTTCAGAGCCTCATTAATGTTTTTGCAATGACCCTGTCAACAACTTGGCCTTCCTGACCTCAGCTCTGCCCCTTCTGTTCGGCTCCAGCCCCACCCAGTGCCATGTCCAGTCTGGACTTGGTAATTCTCCCACCTGCCCCCACCCCCTCCCACCGGCTCTGAAATTAAACTCCAGGGTCCTTCCTACCATCTGCCTCCCTGTTCTAGCCCTCCTCTGTTGCTGTGTCCCCTCGAGGCTTTGGATCCCATCATTTACCCCTCGGATTCTCTTCCTGGTCCTGCTCTCCAACTCTGACTGAACTCTTTGTTTGAGCCCTTGTGCTCTGGACTGTGGCAAAACCAGGCCCTAGGTCAGCATCACCACCTGCACTTTCTGCACTCGCACCCCGGGGGGCACTCCTAGCCTGCCTGCTGCTCAGCCGCTGCCACAGCACTGTGAGCAGGAGCAGGTCAAGTGGTCCATGGCAACCCAAGCCCCGCTCCTTGGTTCTCTTCCTTCCCAGCCAGCTTTCTCTCTGCTTTTCTCTGTGTGCTTCTAAATATTTTTCTCCAGTCTCTTCCTATTTTCTGCCCTTTCACTCTTGAACAACTCAGGTCACCTATGTGGTTGGAAATCGAGGCCATCTGGCAGGATTTTGGATCTATGTTCTCTGCCCTGTAAGCCCGCCTTCTCCTCCCCACGTGCTGGAGCCTCCAGGATGTTCCCCTCCATCAGGTGGGCCCAGGGAGCTCATCCCTCTATCTCTTGAACCCTTGTTCCGCATCTAGAGCTTTTCTCCCCTGCCTATGACTTCTTCACTACCAATAGCTTTCTCTTGGCCAATTAGCATGCTCTATCTCTTCCATCCTTTTCTGGCCTTAAAGGCTTATTTATGTAAGTTTTTCATTCTAAGGAATGCATTCATAAAGCTGCCGAGTCCTCCCTGACTTCACCACCAATATCTGCTCTCCATTCCCCAGAGGCATCCACTACCACTCATTCAGGGCATACACTTCCAGAAATGACTATGCATTCACATCAACATGTATCCAAAAAAGTATCATAACCTGTTTGCATAAGGGTTATCATATTATTATTATTTGCCAGTGTCTTTTGAATGGACTTGTGCATTTGGTACATAAGTCGTATCTTGTTTAATTTTTGTTGTAATTCTGTGTGATGTATAGAGGTTCAGCCATTCCCCAGTGGGTGTCTTTTAGGATGTTTCCAATTTATATGTGCAAAAATTGTGCTGCAATAAATTTCCTTGTCTGTGTGTCCTTGTGCATGCTGGTTTTTTTTTTTTTTTTTTTTTTTTTTTTTTTTTTTTTTTTTTTTTTTTTTTTTTGTAAGAGTAGAGACTAATAAGAATTGCTGGGCCCTAGAATATGCTAAATTTGTATACACTTTTATGAGTGGCCCTGTGAATCTCATTTCTAGCTATTTACTGCTTTACTTTCCCCACCCACTCTTTGATGACAACTTGTACTTGCTGTCCTCTGCCCTGTTCCCCCACAAGCCTCTGCATCTGGGCCCAGCCCCGCCCCCACTGTACTGCCTTTGACAAAGTACCGAGACGTCCAAACTGCAGGCCCAGTGGACAGACCTTTTGTGTCTCACAGGCCCTCTCAACCACATCTGCTCTGTTGATCTGCTCTCTTTTTAAAATGCGTCTTTACATTTTGCCCTGTGGATGTCTTTTTCCTATCCTTGTAGAGGTGTCCCCTCCTCGCTGCCCTCTCTGCCTTCAGCTTCTGTCCCAGACCCCCATGTGTCCTCTCATGCTTTCATGCTCCACACTGAACACACACCCCATCCCTTAACTGCCTTTAGGAAGCCCTCTCTGGATGTCCCACATCCACCTCATATTGGACATCTAAACCAATGCCTTTCCTGACCCCCCAAATCTGTTCTTCCCCCGTATTCCCAATTGTACTCGGTGATAATAGTGGGTACCCAGTCAACCAAGCTGGGAATTTGCCTGCAAAGGCTTGAGGGATACACTGGAGGGAAACAAAGGTGGTAACCAGGAGACCAATTAGGAAGCTATTTCCATCGTCCAGGAGAGAGGTGTTGACAGTCCGGGTGAGGGCAATGGCAGGGATAGATAAATTTAGACGGGATTTGCGATGGAACAGGTAGGAAGTGGGGAGAGAGAAGATGTGGGGGCTGGGAAACACACTGGACTCTGTGCTTTTCCTGTAATGCTCCCCTTCTCCTCCTCCTCTCATACCTTTATCAAAAGTCAGCTCTCCCTTGAGCCCCAGTTCAAATGCCACTTTCTGAGGGCCTTCCGTAACTTCTCCTTCATTTGAACTTGTGCAACCTCTCTCCCTTGGCACTGTCCGCAGTCTGCTTGGAGAGAATGGTCTGTGCCTATGTCGGATCACCTGCAGGCACTTAAACTCCGTGATGACGGCGTATGTCCTGTCCCCCCGCCGCCAGCGGAGTGCCATGCACACTCACGGTGTGCAGGGAAGGGCTTGCCAGGGCAGCAACCTCCAGCTCTGCCTCTTTCCAGCCCAGGGTGTGGTCAGTGGGTACAGTAGAGGACTTGACCTTCTCTGCCCCACAGCCACCCAGCTGAAGTAAGGAGCAGCAGGTAGGCTTCACTGAACACTGAGGTTCAAGTCCTGATTCTGATCCTTACTCATTGTGTGACCTTGCTCATATTCCTTATCCACTATGCTCTCTTTCCTTACTTTCCTGCCTCCCTCAGATCAAAGGTCAAGTGAAATCCTACTCGTAGAAACAGTTCTACAAACTTCTAAAAGGCGTGGCTACTTCTTGCCTGGTCACTCTTCCTGAGGGAAGGGGATGTGATGCCTGGAGTGCAATGGACATCTTGGGACCATGAGGCAACCTTGAAACAAAGTCACATGCTTTAAATGTACCTGTCATAGAAGTTGATACCTTCCCACCTCCTTAGACTTCCTAGAGGGCCCCAGTGCACACTGGGGCCGTGAGATACTCAGTTACTCAGCTTTTCAGATGTATCTTCCACATCTCTCATCAAGCCCTCTACCCAGTTTCTCACCTAAACTTCTACTTCAAAACAACTTCTAAGCATTTCCTTCAGAGGAAGTATCTCCTCAGCTCATCAGCAGTGGCATCTTCTTGCTCTGTCAACTCTGTCTTGGTTCCTCAGAGCAGATGGTTTTGGGACAACCCCTGTCTTGTACTTTCCATTCTGAGTCTTACTTGGGGACATATGTAAAGATTGATGCTGTGGATCCTGACTCCAAGGTATCAGTGCGACTCCTGGGGTCACAGCACTGATGCCCCATGACTCCCCTTCTTCCCCTATTAGGACATCACCCCACTGCAGGTGGTTCTGCCCAACACTGCACTCCATCTTAAGGCATTGCTGGATTTTGAGGATAACAGTGGAGATAAAATTGTTGCGGGAGATGAGTGGCTATTTGAAGGACCTGGTAAGTTCTTTCCATTGGGCTGGAGTTGGGGTCGGAGGCTTCCTGCCTTCCCATCATAACCCTGATATCTTCTGACCTTCACCTCTGCCTCATCTTCCCTTCCAAGGCACATATATCCCCCAGAAGGAGGTGGAAGTTGTAGAGATCATTCAGGCCACGATCATCAGGCAGAACCAGGCTCTGCGGTTGAGGGCCCGCAAAGAGTGCCGGGACCGGGATGGCAAGGAGAGGGTAACAGGTGGGACTGGGAAGGAGCACTGAGGAGGGGTGGACAGGCCATGGCTCTGACTGCCTCAGCTGCAGGGGAAGTGGGGGAAGGAAGGGAAAAAGCCACTTGTGAGTACAGACTGGGAGGAAGTGCTTACCTGGAATCCCTTATAAGCTGCTGGGGGCTGTTCCCAGCTGCTTCCTCCACTCACCTTCATGCAGGCCATGTCCCAGCCTTGATCTGGTGATCGCGACCGTATTGACATGTCTTTTCCCTCCCCCACATCCTTTCCTGTGAGCTGGGGGCAGTGGCCGTGTCTGGCGTTCACATGCAATTGGCAGTGGTATTTACCATGTCTTAAAGCAGAACTTCCTCTGTGCCACGTGTGATTCAAAATGCCTTACAAATAATAACTTATTTGGTCCTCGGATACCCTTGAGTCACCATTATTCCCATTTTCTATACAATAAGACAGAGGCACAGAAAGTAGGTTACTTACCTGGGTTTATGGCCAGGAAGGGCAAGGCTGGAACTGGTATCCAGGTACTTTTCCTTCTTCAAAAACCTCAGCGCCATCTACAGCTCTAGTAGAGGCTGCCCATCTCATGGGAAGGAAATCAGTAGGTCTTTGGAGCTTAGAGAAGTCAGCAGGTACTGGCACAGCAGCAACTCGGGCATTTGGAAGGGCTCTTTCATTCTCTTGGGTAGGGGTTAGTTTTCCTCTAGTCTCAAAGAAAGGAATAAATACCAGGACCCTTGTCAGGCCTTTGAGCCTGGGGACAGTGTCATTTCCTTGTGTACAAAGTCTTGTAGGTCCCTTGTTGTCTAGGCTTCAGGAAGGGTGGCTGGGGAGTAGGCTTGGGTGACCTTTGACCCTTACTGCTGTACTCTTGACCCAGGAGAAGAATGGCTGGTCCGCTCCGTTGGTGCATATCTGCCAGCAGTGTTTGAGGAGGTTCTGGATTTGGTGGATGCCGTGATCCTTACAGAAAAGGTCTGTGCTCTGGTGGATATGAATCAAGGGACCCTGGGGTGGGGACTGATCAGAGTGGCAGAGGTGGTGGCAGACACAGGAGTGAAAAAGAAGCAATATTTCTAGGGTCACTAGAAGAAAAATTCAGAGGTCAGATAACCTGAGGAGAGTGTCCTGGGTCATCTGAAAGGGTTAAAAAGTCCTCCTGGGTTAGTAGAAACTGGCATTGAGACCTGGGAGCGTTCAGTGGCCAGTGGGCTTCCCAGGTCCCCTGAGGAAGTTGCAAGTGGATTTACTCAGACGCCCAACATGTCTTGCTCTGCAGACAGCCCTGCACCTCCGGGCTCGGCAGAACTTCCAAGACTTGAGGGGAGTGGCCCACCGCACTGGAGAGGAGTGGCTCGTGACAGTGCAGGACACGGAAGCTCACGTGCCAGATGTTTACGAGGAGGTGCTGGGCGCTGTACCTATAACCACCTTGGGCCCCCACAACTACTGCGTGATTCTCGACCCAGTTGGACCAGATGGCAAGAACCAGCTGGGACAAAAACTTGTGGTCAAGGTAAATGCCTCCACCTCCCCAGAGGGTGAATGCCCTTAAACAGCATGAGAGCCTTAGACCTCTCTCCCTTCTCTCCTCTCACCCTGGGTACATGTTCTGGGAGTGCCACACTTGTCGTGGCTCCCTCCATGCCTGAGCACCCTAGGTTCTAGCTCTGAGACTCTGGCCCACTGATCTCCCCAGCAGCCCCTGACCTGAGTCACGCACTGGCCCTGCTGGGGGCACCCCCCTGACCCTGCCCTGTGCCGCAGACTGTGAAGCTCATATTTCTGGAAACTTTGTCATTCTGCATTTAAAAAAAAATCTTTTGGTTTACACTTCTCCCCAGCCCCTACCTCAGTCCCTCTCTGAACCATAAGGGATCAACTGGGGTCGGCACACTTTTTCTATAAAGGGCCAGACTGCCGATGTCTAGGGCTTCACAATCAGTAAGGTTTCTCTGGCAACTACTGAGCTCTGCTGCTGTTCTACCAAAGCAGCATAGACAGCTTGTCAGCGGAGGAGTGCCCCTGTGTTCCTGTAGCATTGTATTTGTGTGAGCAGGCAGAGAAAAGTAGCTGTTGAGTGTATAAACATTGTGGTATACCCAAACAATGTAATATCATTCAGCTATGGATAGAAATGAACGTGAGCTGTTGATCAGCTTGCTACAACATGGGTAAACTTAAATACCATGCTCAGCAAAAGAAGCCAGACATAAAAGACCACATCCTGCGTGAGGCTGTTTATATGAACTGGCTGGAAGATGTGAATTTGCAGAGACAGAAAATAGGTGGGTGGGCCAGGCAGTGACTGCTACCGGGCACAGTGTCTCTTCCCAGGGTGATGAGAGTGTTCTGGAGTTAGACCATGGCCCTGGCTGGGCAACTCTGCGGATGTGCTAACACCACTGAATTAGATACTTTAAATGGGTAAATGTCATGGCATGTTGGTTATATCTCAATATATATGGGGTAATAATAAAGTAGATTAATAATAATAATTTGTTAAGATTAATACATTGAATTGTGATTTGCATACTTGCAACTGTAAATCTACCTTGGCTACTCCTGCATATATTTTTTAAAGGTAGCAGGTGACGTTTGGCCCAAAGACCAGAGTTTGCCACGGCCCAAACTACACCATCCCAACACAAAACACAGGAGAAGTTGAGAGTGACAATATGTTAATTCTTAACTGTTGAGCTTGTGAGGATTCAGGTTCTGATAGTTCACAGTATCTTTTAAGGGCAGGTTTGACCAGATAGGATCTGTAGGCATTCGGAGAGTGCCTCACAGTCCTGATAACCCTTCACTGTATTGTAACATGGGGATGGGAAAGTGTCTTTTGGGCTCCTGTCCTCAAAAGCAGTCCATGGCCCCATGGGGCTGGGAGAGGGGCCAGCTGAGGCGCCTGTTGCCCTGGGTGGCTGCTGCTCCTAACCCTGTGTCTCCCCACTAGGGAGAGAAGTCTTTTTTCCTCCAGCCAGGAGAAAGGCTGGAACGAGGTATCCAGGATGTATATGTGCTGTCGGAGCACCAGGGGCTGCTGCTGAGGGCCCTGCAGCCCCTGGAGGAGGAGGAAGATGAGGAGAAGGTCTCACGCAAGGCTGGTGACCACTGGCTCATCCGTGGGCCCCTGGAGTACGTGCCATCTGCCAAGGTGGAGGTGGTGGAAGAGCGTCAGGCCATCCCCCTGGATGAGAACGAGGGCATCTACGTGCAGGATTTGAAGACTGGAAAGGTGACAGCTGAGGGCTGGGCACTGTCACTGCTGTGTGGCCATGGTGATTGTTTGCTCCAGGCCCGCAGGCGATGCCGATGGGGGAGGTACGTGGTGGTGGCGGTGAGGGGACTTCAGCAACATTGATAGCAGCTGCTGAGCCACCGGCTGGTAGGAATGAGGGGATTCTGTGGAGTGTTTGCCTTCCTTTGTCTTAAATATCTTAACTTCAAATTTTAAAACCCCCCACGGGAGAAGGTGAACCAGGTATCAGGATGGGGACTCTGTTCCCACTGCAAATCTGGCCCCTGGCATAAAGGTATGACTGGGGTGTGGCACAGGAACAGTGAGAACCCACCTCCTCCCTTATGCCCTTTTCCTAATAGAATCCTTCCTCTTTGCCTCCTTACCTGAAACCTTGACCTTGGTATGTCCTAGGACCACATCTCTCACCTCTTTCTCTAAGAGTCCAACCTAAAGAATCCAGGCAGTGTTAGTGTATGCTACCTCTTTCCTAGGATTGCATCTGTCCCCAGGACACTATCCAAGCTGCCCCATGAAGGAAAATTACAGAAGAAATAGTATCAAGCACTTACTATATGCCAGGTTCTCAGCATTAGACATGTCAGACGTCATTCATTCCTCAACCCTGTGAGGTGGCCCCTGTCAGGTCCATGTAGCAGAAGAGGAACTGAAGCACAGAGGCGAAACAGCTTGCCCAAGGTGATGGAGCCCACGGTGGCCAACGTGAATGCAGCCTCAGCACAGAGACTGTTTAACCAGGCTGCTGCACAACCCCCTGCACCAGATCTGCTTTAGGACTGCTGGGTGGGTCTTTCTCCCTTTCACCTCTCTTGGTGATGTCCCTCCTTGTCCTCTTCTCTTGAGGTGTGTGCTGTGATTGGAAGCACATACATGCTGACACAGGATGAAGTCCTGTGGGAGAAAGAGCTGCCTCCTGGGGTGGAGGAGCTGCTGAACAGGGGGCAGGACCCACTGGCGGACAGGGGTGAGAAGGACAAGGCTAAGACCCTTCAGACCTCTGCTCCCCGGAACAAGACCCGAGTGGTCAGCTACCGCGTCCCTCACAATGCTGCTGTGCAGGTGTACGACTACAGGGAGAAGAGAGCTCGGTGAGGGGCTGGACGAAGAGCTGGACAAGGGACGGGGGAGGGTGGCCAGAGAGGCTCCCCAGTGTCTGACTCGCGGCTCCCTCTGCAGTGTGGTGTTTGGGCCCGAGCTGGTGTCACTGGGTCCTGAGGAGCAGTTCACAGTGTTGTCCCTTTCGGCTGGGCGGCCCAAGCGTCCCCATGCCCGCCGTGCACTCTGCCTGCTGCTGGGGCCTGACTTCTTCACAGATGTCATCACCATCGAAACTGCAGACCATGCCAGGCTGCAGCTACAGCTCGCGTACAACTGGTAAGGGGTGGGAGGAGTGGCAGGGACTTGTGCTGGAACAGCCCGGGGGGAACCCTGACAACATGAGATGCCTCCTCGCACAGTGCTGGGCTGAGGATGGGGGTGGGACACCTGATGTGCTATGGCCGAGAGGGCCGTGCAGGGGTTCCCAGAAATCCAGTCTGATGCCCCAGGGGAGTGACTGGAAGATGTGGGCTCACCCTCCAGGAGCAGGATTTTGTGGACATGATAGGAGGAAACTCCCCAGCTAAACTCAGCATGTGTTCAGCAAATCACAACTGCAAGGCTGTAAAAAGATCTACCCTACTGGCGGGAATGGGCTGTGTGGGCAGGAGGTCAAGAGCACACACTCTGGGCTGCAGCCTGGGTCTGCATCCCAGCCCTGCCATTTGCTGGCTGTGGACCTGAGCCAGTGACTTGCCATTTTCCTCACTCTCCCCATCTGTAAAATGAGGACGGCACATGACCGTCAGTCTCACAGGCTGACAACAGGCTGCAGCAAGCATCAGAACAATGCTTGTGTGTAGTCAGAGCTCAAATGGCAGCAGCTAGAGGTGAAGAAGGTAAGTCACACCCAGGAGCAATGCTCAACACTGCCTAGGGGGTGTTCTTTACCTCTTGGCTGAGTAGCCAGGACCCTGACAGAGGCAGACAAGGTGCTGCTCTCTTTGTGGCACTAGAGCATGACAGCTAAGAGCATAGGCCCTAGAAGCCATACTGCTTGGGTTCAGCTGAATCTGGGTATGTCACTTAACCTCTGGACCTCTATTTTCTCCTCCATTAAGGGGATAATGCTCCTCACAAGAGTGACAGAGAATGAGGTGGGAGCATGTGTAAGGTTCTTAGGACATCACGTGGCACACGGTGGGCACTAAGCGGCATTCTCTACCCTGAGAGGCCCTGCCCAGCCATGGAGGGTGGGTGTAGGAGCCCCATTCAAAGATAGGGGAGTAGTTGTTTCATGGAGGAAAATGCTTCCGTATTCTGGGACTCTTCACTCATAGGCACTTTGAGCTTCGCAACCGGAAGGACCCCCAGGAGACAGCTAAGCTCTTCTCAGTGCCTGACTTCGTGGGTGATGCCTGCAAGGCCATAGCGTCCCGGGTGCGGGGGGCTGTGGCCTCTGTCACCTTCGATGACTTCCACAAGAATTCAGCCCGCATCATTCGCACTGCTGTCTTTGGCTTTGAGACTCTGGAAGCCAAGGGATCTGACAATGAGGCCCTGCCCCAGGCCCGGGACCGGGCTGTCTTTCCCCAAAACGGACTGGTGGTCAGCAGCGTGGATGTGCAGTCAGTGGAGCCTGTGGACCAGAGGACCCGGGATGCCCTGCAGCGCAGCGTCCAGCTGGCCATCGAGATCACCACCAACTCCCAGGAGGCAGCTGCCAAGTGAGTGGCTTCCCCTGATGGTCAGTTGCTGTTATCCTTACCCAACAGGGAGCCTGGCCCACTTAAAGTGTGACTAGATGTCACCCTGCTCCTGTGGCTTCTCTCCTTGCTTGTGCAAGAACCCAGACTCATTTCTGCGGTCTTCCAGGCACTCCGGAATCCAGCCCTGCCTCTCCCACCTCACCTCATCCCCAGGCTGCAGGCCCACCAGCTCCTTTCTGCTCCTCAAATGCACTGTTGGGCCTGAGGCCTTCTGCAAGAACTAATTCCTGTGCCCAGAGCTCTCCCCTTGGGAACTTCAGGGCAGGCTCCTCCTTGAAGGGCCCTTTGCTTTCCACCCTAACTGAAGCAGCACCCTCTTTGCCAAGTTGTTATTGTGTCACTCATTTTTAGGGCTTGTCATTGTCTGAAATCATCCTAAGTTATTTGTTTCTGTCCCCACTGGAAGGAAGGTTGTGTCACAGCAGGGGCCTTGGCCACAATTTTCTGAGTCTAGAATCATGCGAGGCCCACAGTGCACACACCCTTCTGCTTAATCTTGAGTGCCTCCCATGGGCCAGGGTCCATCCTGGGCACCCAGTAGATTGGTGGTCCCCGCTCTTGGAGCTCTTCTTGTTCCAGCTCTGGCCTCACACCAGCATCTTCCGTGTCCCCTCTCCCACCCAGGCATGAGGCTCAGAGACTAGAACAAGAAGCCCGTGGCCGGCTTGAGCGGCAGAAAATCTTGGACCAGTCAGAAGCCGAGAAAGCTCGCAGGGAACTCTTGGAGCTGGAGGCTCTGAGGTGGGTCCAAAACTAAAGAAATAGAGTGAAATAAAAAATTATAAAGGAATTAAAGGGAAAGATGGCCTGCCAAAGCTCTTGGCAAAGCAGCTGGTGTGGGGAGCCAGAGGTGTGTTTGTGAAAGCTGCTGGCGGAAGTCAAGGCTGCAGGAGCGCAGGACAGGTTTTCTCCAGGCGCTGCCTGACCTTGGGGTTGTCTGCAGCACTGCCGTGGAGAGCACAGGGACCGCCAAGGCAGAGGCTGAGTCCCGCATGGAGGCGGCACGCATCGAGGGACAGGGCTCCGTACTGCAGGCCAAGCTGAAGGCTGAGGCCTTGGCCATTGAGACGGTGAGTGAGGAGATGCCTCTGGAAGGGTGTGGCCTTGATGACTGGAAGAGGCCCAATCCCTGCAGTCCCTGAAGCTGAGTAGAGCCCCAAGTACCCTAATGAAAAGCTCTTTTCAAGCATTTTGTGGTTTATAAAGTCCTTTGCCCTCTACCAAGTCACTTAATGCCTGCCTGGAAGACAAAGATGGTTATTACACCCATCTTACATGTAGTAGGAGCCCAAACATCGGACTGTTTTGTGCCAGGTATTGTGTGTTTTACATGCATGATCTTGTTTAATGCTTAAAATCCCATGAAGTAGGTATTACTGCAGTTACAGATGAGGGCACTAAGGATTCAGGGGGCCCCCCATGGGTCACTACCTAAAAGTTGGCACAGCCAGGATTTACGCCTGACTGGCTTAGGTTCACAATTCTATCCCATTCACCTCAGCTCCCTCAGCCTTGCTGGCTGAGTGACTTGCTGGACTGTCCCTGGGGGCCACATGACTGAAAGAAGGCTCCCCTTTCAGGAGGCTGAGCTCCAGCGGGTTCAGAAAGTACGAGAGCTGGAACTGGTCTACGCCCGGGCCCAGCTGGAGCTGGAGGTGAGCAAGGCCCAGCAGCTGGCTGAGGTGGAGGTGAAGAAGTTCAAGCAGATGACGGAGGCCCTGGGCCCCAGCACCATCAGGGACCTTGCTGTGGCAGGGCCAGAGATGCAGGTGAAGGTGGGGAGAGTACAAGGGGGTTGTGTGTGTCTTGGGACCGTACTTGGAACCAAGAAGGCAGAGCCGGGGAGGCAAATACGACATCTAGAGAGATGTTGGGGACAGAGCGGTAAGGTGAGATAGTGATGGAACTGTCCCTGTGTGCCATGTCCTGACCTGTATCACCGAGCGTGGTGTCACATTGGGTACTGTAGCATACTCAGCGGGAACTGGAGCTTCTGGGGCCACAGTAAACAGATGGGACACCACTGTGACTCCTGCTTTGAAGGAAGTCAATACACTGAAAGGGGAGGTGACATTTCAAATTAGTTGGTCTAAGGAGGGTCACTGTGAAGATGGTATACTTGAGCACTATGTAGAGTTGACAAGAACTTCCCAGGAGAGGGTCCAAGTGAAAAGACACAATGAAACTTGGTGCATTTAAAGAACAGACAAAAACTGGCCAGCAGAGGGTGGAATGCTGAGCTCCTGCAGGCAGCTGCAGGCAGGGGCCATATCTTTCAGGCCTTCCAGGGCTGGAGGATGACACTGTCAGTCTCCTCTTGTGCTCCTTGCTGAGCACTGACTAACCCTACGAGGATGGCTTGGGCAGCAGCTGCAGTGTCAGATTGGAGTGGACAGCAGCCCACCCTAGGGAGGCAGCCAGGGGAATGAGAGAAGGGACCAGGGTCTGACTCTATCTTCTCACCCTCTTCTTGCTCCTTCCAGGTAAAACTGCTTCAGAGCCTGGGCCTGAAATCAACCCTCATCACTGACGGCTCCACTCCTGTCAACCTCTTCAACACAGCCTTGGGTCTACTGGGGCTCCGGTCTGAGGCCCAGACCCCGGCCACAGAGGTGGCCGGGGGCCCTGTTCCCGAACAGCATTTGCTTCTCCAGTCCTCTTCTGTCCCTTAAGTTCTCAGAAGCAACTGCATCATGCCTTAGCTCCATGCTGTGTTGACAAATAAAAATTTACAATTCTGGGCATTTAAACCCTCTTCTGTTGCTTCAAGTCTATGTCACAGGGGAGCCTAATGCAAGGGTGGCTGGAGGGGTAGAGAATACCTCTGAAATCTTGAGATAGTTACTAGAGACTAAGCCCGTATGTAATGTGGGAGGAAACTGAGGCAGGGAGACTAAGCTGAAGTCACCCTCATAGCCATGGCTCCAAAGTCTTACTCATCAGCCAGACTAGTCAGCCTTCCTTAGACTCCAGGTGGGGGAGGTGATGCCACTGGTGAGAGGATGGGCCTTCCTGGCCATTCCTGGCCAGCCCCTCTGGGATGGCTCCCGCAGTAGCAGCATCTCTTCTCGCTGCTACTTCCTTCAGGACTTCAGCTTTGTCAAGGGAGTTCTGGAGTCTGGCTGCAGGTGCATCCATCCTGCCCTCAGTTCTTGGGAGGCCTCTTTGGTGCCACCTGGCAGGCCTGCCAGCAAGGCTCCTGTGTACTCATCTGTCTCAGATGGGAATTTCAGATGGGGAGGAGGATCCTGCAGGGGGGAAGTAGAAACTTGAGTACCTTCCTGGGCTTCTAGTATGGTTCCTTCAAGAGCATTGGCGGGGGGGGGGGGGGTGGCCTCCCCACTGTCTACCATGACTACTGAGGAGCCCTTATTTGGGGAAAGAGCCCAGGTGCCATTGGTCTGGGCACACAAGTGGAGGCTGCCAAGGTGAACTGTACTTCGGCCCAGGTACAGCCATAACTGGCAGGCCTGAGGTCTCTGCTGAGGAAACAAAAAGATCTGAGGTGAAGAAAGAAGCTTGGGCTTATTGGCTGTGTGCCTAAATGGAGGCAACTCAGCCTCTCTGATCCCTTCTCATCTGTGAAATCAGCCGGCAATCCCCCTATTGAGCAGGACTGCAGCCTTTTTGATGCTCTTTATTCCTTTCCCCCTGACTGGGGATAAGGCCCCATGAGCCTTGTCCCTTTCCAGGTTGAGGTGCATTTGTGGGGCTAGTGGCTCCACTCAGGTCTGAGCTTGTTGAGGCAGGGGGCTGTCTGTTTGCCCACGGCACTAGGTGGTGCTGGCTCAGGGTTCTGGAACAGCCAAGTGAGTCAGCCTCTTACCTCTGCTTCTTCCAAACTTGCCTCCACCTTCCCTTAAGAGAGATAATTAACTTAAAGCTCTTCATCTGATACCTGGCACCTGTTAGGTATTGTTAGCACTGTTTATCACCCCGGGCCTCTGGGGGTGGGTGACAGCAGCAAGGTCATGGTGGGAATATTGCTTCCCATCTCAGCCACCAGCTCCCACAGCCATTTTCGCCTCTGAGACTTCAACTCCTTCTTCCTCCTCATCTACCAACATTCCTCCAGTTCAGGGTGTTAGTGACCTTGACCTTGATCCTGACCTGTAATTTACCCCCTCAAAACCTCCCTTAATGCCCTCACCATTCCCCTCCCACATGATACTTGGTTGGAAAAGCCCTGTCCTGCCCTGACCAGCTGTGTGTTGCCAGAGGAGGAAGGCCCCACAGGCTGGCTGATCTCATTTTAATTTTTTACAGTGTAAAATGTTTGTATTTAGAATTAGCCAGCTGGACTCAGATTTGATGATCCCAATTTTGTTGGCAACTTCCAAAGCATCATAGTCTGGAGCCAGTCAGACATGTGCCTTCCCTGCATCAGGCCTGATCAGGGTGTTGATCTTGCCACGTCAGTTCATGGAGCTTCTCCACAGCCTGTGTGATGTAGTGCTTGTTGGCCTTGACCTCCACAATGAACACAGTGTATCGTTGCTTTCTTCTGTCTTCTGTGTGGCTGACTCGATGGTCGGGGGAACTTGATTGATGGCATAGTGGTCAAGCTGCTTTCTCTTGGGTGAGCTCTTCCAAGGATACTTAGGCCGCCTTCAAAGCTGCAGTGTCTTCAGCTGTCGGAAGGTGGGTGATGTGGGAGTCTTTTTTTTTTTTTTCTGTGGCTGTGGACACCTTTCAGGTCTGCTTTCTTTGCCTTCAAAGCCTTTACTTTGGCTTTGACTTTGGGAGGGGCAGGGGCTTCCTTTTTCACTTTGGGGCACCACCTTCATGAAGGGTGAGTGATCTCATTCTAAATTCATGGCAACAAATTTCAAAAAAGAGACTACACTTGTCCAGTTTGCGCTAGGTCCCCTTCAAAATGCTCTTCACACCTCCTCTCCTTTCACTTTTCCACACCCCTGCCCACTTTCTCTTACTTCTTTGAGAAAACAGAAGTAACTTGGGCAGTTGGGCAGGCTGCTCTCTGCAGCAAACCTAACAAACTACCTACTGGCATCCAGACTCTCTGTCCCCTTTCTATTCCTAAGGAGCCCAGTTCCTCCCCTGGGCTCTAGGTCCCACTCATCTCAAGTCCTGAGTCCACTTCTGCATCTCCCAACTTTCTCTCCTGCACCGCCAG
Source organism: Anoura caudifer (assembly GCA_004027475.1). Taxonomy (NCBI): domain Eukaryota; kingdom Metazoa; phylum Chordata; class Mammalia; order Chiroptera; family Phyllostomidae; genus Anoura; species Anoura caudifer. The sequence goes on from PVKU01002082.1 coordinate 36,272, forward strand.
TTAATTCCTCCTCTCCTGGATCGTTGTCACTAGCAGGGAAACATGTTCCACTCTCTCCCATACAGAACCAACAAGTAAACTCTCCCTTAGCCCCACATTTCCTCCAGTTGCTATTCCTCCTTTATTTTTCCTTCACAGCCAAATTTCTCAGTTTCCATTCCTCACATCTCATTATCTCCTCAAGTCACTCCTATTAGCTTTTGTCTCCACCCCATGCTTCATGGGAACTGCTCAAATCAGCATCACCAGTGATGCCCCTGTCACTAAACCTAGTAGTCAGGTTCTCCTTGTTCAACCTCTCCCATCATGTGACACAGTGTCCACCCCTCTTCCACACTGGGTTCCTGTGACACAGCCTACCCCACTCCCTTCCACCTCACCGGTTGCTCCTCAGTTTCCGGGGCCAGCTCCACTGTCCCTGCCCAGTCTAAATTGTGAGTCACCCTGGGCGCTGTCTCCTTACTCCACCACATTCTTGGCCAGTTTCATGCCACTGACTTCAAAATCCATTTCTCCAACTCAGATCTCACCCTGAGGTCTGGGCTCATTTCCATCAATGAGTTGATGTCTCCACATGAAATGAATCTCTAATGGCTATCAGGCTTGGTCATATGACTTGATTTGGCCAATGAAATTTAAGGGAAGTGACATCACTGTCTTCTCTTTTCCCCTTTTGGTGGTGACCAGCAATATTCCATATATTAGTCTACCAGCCTAGTTCCCAGAGAGAAAAATGACATGAAGCAGAGACACAGCTCACCCACACTAAACATGCAGCAGGAGCAAGAAATAAATATTTGCTGTATACATAAATGAGGTTTGGGGGTGGGGTTGTTACCGCAGCATAATCTAGCTTATCCCAATCATTACATGTAACTTGCAAAGTTGTAAGGTACTGTAAGGTAAGAGAGGAAGTAGCTCTTTAAACCGCATGAAGACGGGCTCAGCACAGCTGTGTGGTGATCGTGCCACTTTGACAGAAATACAATGGAGTTACACCTCACAGTGGAGCCAGATTCTAAGTCAGTCCCTGAACCAGATTTATCCTAAAGGTCCCTTACACTGCCCGTAAAATATGGAACAGTTTGATCCCTGATGAAGTTCAATGCAGCCTGTTTTCCTCCAGGACTGGAGCAAATGGCTTTCCTTGGTTGAATACCAGATAAAATAATGGATTTGTTTACAACTGCTTTTAAAAGAAAAATCTGTCTTTACAGAGAAAAATCAGCCCTGGCTGTGTGGCTCAGTGTTTCGTGTGCTGACCTGGGAACCAAAGGACCAGCGGTTCCATTACCAGTCAGGGCACATGCCTGGGTTGTGGGCCAGGTCCCCGGTGGGGTGCGTACATGAGGCAACCGATGGATGTTTCCCTCCTTCTCTTTCTCCCTCCCTTCCCCTGTCTCTGAAAATAAATTAAATATAAATAAAAAGTACATTAAAAAAAGAAAAATCACTTTCAGCATGGAAAGATGTTGTTTACCAAATCTATTTTCTCTTCCTCCTAGGCCCACTCCTCATCTCCATTTCCCAACCCCCTGTGCGCACAGATGTGGCCATACAACAGAGTTATAGCTAAGGCGGCCATTCTCTGCTTTCCCACATGAACCAGTCATGTGCAGTCCTCCCAGCACACCTCTCCTGCCTCGACAATGCAAGCAAGCTGGATGCCCTTAGAATTCGTGTTGAAAGTGGTGGAACTGTAAGATGGGAGGAGCCTCTGTCCTCAAATCTCCATGTCAGGAGAGCTACCTCACAGTCAGGAGCACCTGATTAGGGCTTACCCTAAGTTAAAAATGAACATCTATCATGTTTGAGCCCCTATACACCTTGAAGTTCATTATAGCAGTTGGGGTACCTTTAATCACAGTCTGAGAGCCAGGGGGAGACTCAAAGCCATCTGAGGAAACAGCAGATTTTGGGGGCCCCTCCCACGACCTCTCTGAGGCAGAGCCCATTGGGTGCAGTGAGCCAATGGAATGTCTTTCATGGTGGTTATTCATTCAATCTGAAGGCACACGGTTGAATTCCAGAAAGTTATTAGTGCACATTATCTTAATTCATCTGGGCTACTGTAACTAAATACCACAGACTGACTGGGTGTCTTATAAACAACAGAAATGTATTTCTCCCAGTTAGGAAGCTGGAAGTCCAAGATCATGGCACCAGCTTGGTCAAGCTCTTGTGGGGTCCATCTTCCTTTTCACAGCCAGTACCTTCTTGCTCTGTCCTCACAGGATGAGAGAGCTCTCAGGCCTTTTATAAGGGGTATTAATCCTATTCATGAGGTCCTATAACCTAGTCACCTCCTAAAGGCCCACCTCTAAATACTATCATATTGGGCATTAGGTTTCAACGTGTGAATTTTGTGGGCGCACACACATCCAGACCATAGCGATACATAATGTGACTCCCCTACAGTCCACCAAATGTAGTGACTCCATTCAGCCCAGATTTTCCCATCCCCTCCCTCCAGGAGGTCCCAGGGTCACCTGCTCCTAGGCTGTAAACCCAGGTTCATCCTCTGCAGGTTCCTCCCGGGGCTCAGCCCAACCACCCGACCTGGGACCAAAGGCACCAAGCTGTCTTCAGTGCTGGTCCCTTGGGCTTCAGGTGCATATTCCACTTGCGTGGAAGATGCTTGCACTTCTGCCCAACTCTCCCTCTCCTTTTTCAGATCAGGTAGCTGAATTTACAGACTCCTGACATCACTGTAAATGGATAGGGCCCAAGAACCAGGAGGCATTCAGGGACGTACGGCTTGAGTGCTCTGAGGATTCATTCAGTTGGAGGAGTTGACTCAGGAAGGATGAAGGTCTTCTCACACCCTGTTCCCAAAGCAGGCCAGGTACAGGGGACGCCTACAGAGCTGGAGGGGCAGCTTGGCTTTGTGAATCACTATCATCTTCAAGTACAAATGTGCCCCTGCCACCGCCCTAATACTTGCCATTCATCCTACAAGGGCCCCCCAGGAGAGTCCAGGTGAGTTACTGTGGCACTGTTCGCAGTGGCAGAACTTGGTCGAAGAAATTGATGACAGAAGTCTATGCCACCATTAAGACCACTTACATGGACTGCTGTATACAGTCAATGTTAAGGGTGCAGGATTTGGAGCCAAGCCAGCCAGGCTGGCCTCCGTCTCCTTAGGACCTCTTTCCTTGTTAGAAAATGGGCTGTCAAAGGCTTGCTGTATCGTTTACTACGCAGTACAGCTAAATGAGGTAACAAGCAAAAAGACACTTGAACAGCAGCAACTTGTTAGCAGAACAGCACAAAAAGCTTTCAAACTATGGAAAGATATCCATGTAAGGATGAAAAACTTAGACAGAGACACATAAGCAATGAGTAGCGGTGGTAGCCTCCGGGTAGAAGTGAGAGCTTAAGGTGGCAGTTAACTTCATCATCCTTTTGTAGTGTGTGCAGTTTAATCTTTTTTGCCCTGTGAATATTTTGCCTCTTATTTTGAAAGATTCCTTCAATGGCTCCATGCAGCCCTAGGATGGGCCAAATGCCCTACTGGGCTCCTCAGGCTGCTGGATGGCTCCCCACAATCTCTCACCAGTTCTCCATTGCCCCCAAGCCCCAGCACGCATTCCAGCAATATCATCTCAACGAGTTCCGTCTCCTAAACTTGCTCTCTGGCCTCCCTGTTCCCTTAGCTGAAAATCGGCCCTTTCCTCTGCGTTAACTCTCCTGGCCCCAATCCCTCCCTATCAGCTTCCTAAGATGCCCACACCCTTTACCACCAGCACTTAAGTGCTACAGCACTTACTACCCACGGGCCAGCAGGGGGAGACAATGCAGTCAGGGAGGTCTCCAACAAACTCCAGCAAGGGCCAAGGGCCAACTGGAAGCAGTAGCCTCTGTTCCCACGGATCCTGGGCTTAGGACAGGAATTGAGGTCCAACACATTCCGGCTGAATTTCTGCTCTCCTAGACATTAGGGCCTCCTTATTCTTATTCTTATTCGTATTCTAAGAATAAAATGAACAACATCTGCAACAACCCCCAGCACAGGATCTGGCATATGGTAGGCTCAATATAATTTGAAAAAGAAAGCCAGTGTCAGCCAGCAGAGAAAGCTCAGATGGTAGGGGTAGCTGTTAGGGACAAATGTCCAGGAGAACGTCTACCAACTGGGAGATGCCAAAAAAAAAATGCGTAAGGGACAGTGATTTGCAACCTTCTCGGGAAGAAGAATCGATCACCTGGAGTTTATTAAAATTGCAGACTTCTGGGCCCATCCCTAGAGATTCCAACTCTGGTGCAGGTCCTAGAAGCTGAATTTTTAAAATATATCCCACAGGTGGCATAAGGACTGCACTCTTGAGAAACCAACTGACCTACCTGTGAATATTTATTAAGCAGCTATGATATCCCAGGTTAAAGTTAATCTTCATTGTAGGGACAGAGAAGGAACAAGAAAAGTCAGTACCCTCATGGAGTTTACATTCCAGCAGGGGTAGAGAATACCAGGCATACAAATAAATGTAGACAGCTAGTGACAGTATCATAAAAGAAAGAAAGCAGATGGGCAAGAGGACATAGCATGTCTTGAGTGGCAGGGAGGGTCTCTGAGGCCTCTGTGGAATGAAGAAGAGGAGCTAGCCAGTAAACAACTGAGGGAAAAGCAGCCAGGTGGACTTTCCTTTTTCCCCAAGCTTCCCCAAGCTCAACCCAGCCCCGATCCAAGGCTATTTCAAAGGAAAGCAAGTCCAGGACAGTAAAGCCCCTACTTTTATTATTCAGGCTTTCAGAGCTAGGATAGATTAGAAAGAGGGCACTGCAATGGAGAAGAATCCAGATGGCTCCTTGTCTCCCAGCCACAGGACCCGCTGGCTTCCTCTGGCCAGAGGCAGAGGTCTGATTCCCTGCCTTCTGGGAAACCTGGTCCTTACCCCATCTCCCTCATGCAAGTGTCCCTAAAGTCTCAGGCCAAGCCAGACCCCAAGGTCAAGCCAGCAGGTATGAAAATGCCCAGTCCTCAGGCAAGCCTCTTGGTGCCCCTAGAACTGCCCAAGCGGGAAGGAGTTCCTGAGCATCCTTCCTGATCTGGAGTCCAGGGGTAGAACTGGCCTTTAGGATTACGGAGGACACGACATCACTAAAGAGGCTGACCCCCTTCCCAGCGGGTTGGACAACATGTTAGGAAGACACAAGCCTGGACCTCCTAGGAGGGAGAGGGGGGCCACGTGGCACAGTGAGACTCCAGGGCAGGTGGGTAGCCAGAGGCTGGAAGTTGTATGGTCACTTCTTCTTTGCTCGATCTGCTGCATCCAGAGCAGCCATGTTGCAGGCGGCTGTGACCAGGTGGATGACACTGATGAAGGACTTGAGCAAGGCGATAGGGGCAGTGATCCACAGTCCCACTCGGAAAAGACCCACAGAGCCAACTGTGGAAGGGAGCAAGAGCAACACTGAGAAAATGGGACACAGGAGACAGAGGGTCCATGAGTCTTTGGTCTTCATCTCCCTGGGCAGGCCAGAACCCCTCCCACCCTCCAACCCAGCCCCTCATCTCCTACCTAAAGGTCCCTCGGAGAAACTGAACAGGTAGAGGAGGCAGTAGAAGAGCTCATTTCCAGCACACATGGTGAACAGAGCAGGCTGCGCAAACAGCAAAAACACTGCTTAAACAAGAGGGCAGGGCAGCCCCCACCCCAATACAGACACACAGGGGTGGGTGGCCAAAACCCTCTGAGGATGGGGAGCTGGAACTGTACTGGGGAAGTAAGGGTGCAGTTGGGGAGGTGGGTGAAGAGCAATCTCAGCATATCACTTCTCTCTAAAAACCACTTGCTGTCTGGAGCAATTCACACAGGCCCTCCCACTAACCCCACCCTCCTTCATACCTCAGCTTATAGGCTCTCCTCCCCTGGGTTGGTTGTTCCCCTTTTGTGCTCGTAGCCTCTCCTAACCTGGGACCAGGGCACAGCCCAGGATTTGGCACTAGCTGAGTAAATAAGGGAGGGGTAGGAAATGCTCACTCTGGAGGTATAGTAGATGCGAAGCACTGGATTTCCAGACAGGTCGATCGTCTTATGACTTTCACTGCCTCGGACCACAGAACTTGGGGAGAAAGTAGGGAAGTCCATGAACATTCATTACCACTGACATCCACATAATCCTCACAGCACCCTCCACAAGGAAGGTACTGGGTCTGCCTCTGTTGTACACAGGAGGAACTGGAGCCAAGCTGAGGACCACTGTCTTGCCCAAAGTCAAACAATTACATAGTTGGGGACAGAGCCAAGACTCAAATGCCACTTTGGAAAGCCCCCATGCCCCTTCCCAAGAGCTGTTATCTATTTGGAATTCTCAAATATCCAGTCAGAAGAGTTTTAGGGACTGCTTAATTCAACTACAAATAGGACTTAAGCTGATTCAGAGAGGACCTGCCCACGGTCCTTCAACAAAGCAAGCTGAAAAGGAGACCTCTCAAGAAGCCTGAAGCCTGAAGCCATCCCAGACACCCTCCCACATAGTTTCTCTACTGGAGTGTCTTCTTCAGCCAGTCAACACCCCCAGAGCCGCACACCTGTGGAGGTGCAGCCAGTGGCTGGCCACATCCAGGCTCATGCTGAGCTGGAAGAGAAGGGTGGCACGAGGGTACAGCAGTGCCAGATTGACCAGCAGGCACATGGTGGAGCAGCGGTCCGTCAGCATGTCCAGCATGGCCCCAAACCGAGTCCCTGAAAAATGGAGCTATTAGTTGGGAAGGGGCTGTTAGGGAACAGGGCATCTACAATGGGAGCAATATTTGGTGTATCACTCTGATGCCAAGTCTAAAAGATGGAAAATGTCCACCACTCACTGCCTAGGTAATAAAATGGACTGCTCTCCACAGGGTGTGAGGTCAGTGCAAGGACACCATGACATAAAATGAGGAGGCATGGGAGTGTGAAGAGAGAGTGGAAGAGGGGGTGAGTAAGTTAGTTTACAACTAACTCATCAACCGCAGAACCAAGGGTCCAGGTCTCAAAGCAAGGAGATTTGAATTCTTAGGGGAAGTCTTGGAGCGGGGTCTGGAGAACAGATTCAACCCTCCAGAAGCCATCTTCCTTCTCTCTCCATCCTCCCTCTAAACAGGACTTCTGGAGTCGGGATTGCTGTGCTTGGCACACAGCAGACAACCAGTAAACACCTATTGAATGGATAATAATTCAGAAAACTCCAGCACTGCCACTGCCACTGCCATGTCCAGTCTTGTGAGCTTCTCAACAACTAGCTTAAATCCCTTTGCTGCAAAAGGGGACTTCTCAGTTCTGCTTTATAGAGATGGGAATAACGGAGCCCTGGATTCCTGAGTACCCGCCCACCCTTAGGTCCTGAGGAGGCAGGAAAGGGGGCAGTGGGTTGTTGCGTCTCAAGGTTGCCTGGGAGGAGTTGTCTGTCACCTTGATTAAGGATTCGAGCAGCGTGTCCATCGAAAGCGTCCAGAAGTCCGCTGAGCAGGTAGAAAGAGGAGGCCGTGAGAGGGCAGCAGGGCATGAAGTAGAAAGAAATGATGGCGAAGACAATCCGGGCATAACCTTAAGATGGGACAGGGCAGACAGGGCGGGATCAGGGAGCTTGCCCAAGGCCCCTCTCTCAGCCCTTCAGCCCGGAGCCGAGGGTAGCACTCACCAATTAGGTTAGGCACAAACAGGAAGATATTTTCGCTTGGCATCGCGGCGGTGCCTCACTGCCCCGAGTCGGATCCGGAAGTGCCAGCTCGGTCTCAGACCCGCCGCGCGGCGTCACACTCCGGCCTGGCACACCCGCCACGCCAACTGCGCGCAAGACCCCACAGTCCCTGACCGGTCCCAAATGTTAAAGCTCGCTGCTGGCGGGGACATAAGCAGCCGCTGATGTGCGCGGGGCACAGGAGGCTCGCACACCCAGCCCTTCCTATGGGCAGACCCTCGTCTCCGCCCGCCTCGGAGGCGCTGCAGCCTACAGCTGTGGTCCCTCCGGCTCCAGGTGTGCTCAGCTTCCGAGAGCCTACTCTTCTGCCCTCATACTTCTAAATTTGGAGAAAGGAAAAAGAGGCTTTTAAAAAATGGCTGCGGCCCCTTTAAGACCTGCCCGCTTCCTTTTCCTTCGCCCCTTCTCTAAGGCTGGTACCAAAGTACCGAGAGAGGAGAGGGGACAAAGTATCGACGCCGAGCAAAGGAAGGAGAGGTCCAAAGAGTAGGAGGTCTAGAAAAGTATCTTTCCTTTCTTTTCAGAGGAGGGTGTGACTCCCTGCAGACACATATATGGAGAAAAGGCTCCGACCTCCCGCGTCTTTGCGTGCCCGAGGCAAGGCTATTTAGTACAGTCCACATTGCTTTCTTCCTGGTCCCGCCTCTCTCCCGCCTCATTGGCTCTAGCGGACCCACACTAAGAGATGATGGCTAGAGAGGCCGAAGGGCGGCCTAGGGCGAGGTTGCTACTCGCTTGCCCCTAGTGGTAGGAGAATTAGGTCCCAGGCTCCACCCTAAGTGATGTTCCCAAAATTCTCCAGCCTCCGGCGCTGGAGTCACAGCCCTCAAGCCGGGGTGGAGGAAAAGCCGGAGAAGCGAGTGCGACTTGCTAGGAAAATACTCCCCTCCCCCCTCGCCCACTCCTGGCCTTGAGTTCTAGAATCCCTAATCTCCTGGCTACGGAAATGCGGAATCCTCGCAAACAAGGGTTTTATAGCAACGGGTAGCGACGCAGTCCAGGTGGCCCCTCTTTCCTTACCTTCCTCCCCTGCTCCAGCTCCCCGTCTACCCCTAGACCTCCCCGCCTCCCCTCCTGCTGAGTAGCCCAAGATTTCAACCCATCTGCCAGGTTGGGAGCGGCAAATCGGCCGCCTAGTCTTGGGAAGGGCTTTCTTTGGGTGGGAAGGAAACAGAGGCCTCCTGGGCGTGTCGGGGGACGGGCTTATTGTGGGACCCACGCCTCATCCCAGGAGTATTTAAGGCAACGATTCCCCTCCCCAGAGAACTGAGACAAGATGGTTTATCTATACCCCTCGTTTAAATCTAGGCGTGGGGAATGGTGTTAAGAAGAGTTTGGGGGAAGCAGGCTGGTTTCTCAACCTAACAAAGGCTCCAAATGTTCCAGGGGGATGGAATCCACTCGTACCAGGAACAAGGAGAAAAAGGGCAGCCAGCTGTCCCAAGCTACAACATTCTTGGGTGGAGGTTCGGTGAGCATTGAAGGGGAGTGCTAAAGGTGGAGGTAAACTGAAGTAGACAGCTCCTAGGCTGAGGGCACTGGAACCTCCCCCGCTAGCCCATAGCCCTCAGCACTAGGCCCTGAGGCCCCCAAAGGCTTGCTCCCCACTTACCGCGCCTTCTAGATCGAATCTCAAGGCCCAGTCCTTTAGTACCAGACTTCTTAGACCCATATTCTGTAGCCTGCGAGCCCCTAGACCCAGTACTCCCATGTAGGAGCTTCCAGGCTGAGCCCTTCTGACTTTTCCTTTATCAGAAGGCTTCATTATCCCATTCTGAGGAATTTCTGACCCAGATCAGTGCAGAACTCACGGATGAGGCCTTGTTTATTGCTGGTTTCTACAAGAACCCTGTGCCAACCAAGGAAAAGCAGACACAAGACAGAGGAACTCAGATGTCCAAACACGGTGATTCTCCCCCACTTCAGCACCACTGTGTCCAGGGACTCTCCCATACCTCTAGCTCAAGCTCCTGACTCCCTCCCAACCACAGCTGACTTCTCCAGAATCTGTGCCCATCTTCCCCATCTCTTAACCAGACTACCCCACACCTGCTAATCCAGGGCCCACTCCTCATTGATGTAGGGGATCACCTCAGCCCCTTCCTCCCTAGCCACATATGCATTTGGCCATGTAATTGGAGGATAGTAATTTCTCTGGGGCCTCTACTTTCAGTGATCTTCACCAAGACCCGAGGCACTGACACCTGGTGAGTGAGGTTTCAAGGGAGAGTCCCTTTGTCCTAGGAGAAAGATGGGGAGCTGTAAGGGGAGAGAGTGAGGGTTTGACAACATTTCAGCAGGGTAGGAGGATTTTTAGATGTTGTAGTCCTATTCTTTTCTGCTCTGACCCTTGAACTCAGAGTTCTTATCCCTATTCTTTCCTTCCGCCATCTGTAGCTCTGACAGAAACTATGCCTACACCAAGGCATATCTCCTGCCCTCCCCTCATGACAAGGTATGTCCAGGGTCCCAGGATGACAAGGTCATTCAGTATTAACCAAACATGTAGAGTTTGCATGATATGTCAGTCCCTGTTTTAGGAATTGGGACACAGAAGGGAATGACAAGTTGTTGCTCTTGCAGAGCTCCCAGTTTATTGTGGGGCTAGTCAAGTATGGCCAATTACAGCGTGCTGTGGGTGAGTGCCCATGATGAAAATGGAAACAGCATGAAGAGCACTTGTCCCACCCTCAGCTGGGACAGAAACAAAAGAATCATGGAGATTCCTGGAGGAGGTGACATCTACAGAAAGAATTTCCCAGGAAAAAATGAGTTAGTAGGGGTATTCCAAGTGGCAGGGCTTGTGTGAGCAAAGGCACAGAGGTGTGTGTGTTCTCAGGGTAGGGAGAAGATGGGCCCAGAGTAGTTTAACTGCTGGAGTATGCAAGCAAGGTGGGCGGGACTAAAGTAAGATCCTTATGTATGCCTTATTAAGATCCAGAGATGTTTTTCTACATGAAAAGTCAATGAAGAGTTTTGATCAAGAGAGGTTGAGGTTGGAATGTGCACTGGCTGGTGTGGCTCAGTGGATTGAGCACCAGCCTGTGAAGCAAAAGGTCACTGGTTTGATTCCCAGTCAAGGCACATGTCTGGGTTGCAGGCCAGGTCCCCAGTTGGGGGTGTGCAAGAGGCAACCAATCAATATGTCTCTCCCACATTGATGTTTCTCTCCCTCTATCCCTCCCTTCTTCTTTCTCTAAAAGTAAATAAATATAATCTTTTAAAAAAAAAAAAGAGAGAGAGGGTGGAATTTTAGATTGGTCATGCTGGTGGTCAATGGGGAGAGTGAACTGGAAAGGAGAGATACCAGAGGCAGGGTGGCCAGTTAGAAATTATTCCAGGAGACTAAGCTAGAGATGATTAGGTCCTGAATTGTCACAGTAAAAGTAGAGATGAGAGCAAGAGCAGATATAAGAAGTAAAGACCAACCCAAATCAATACGTAGATTCAATGCAATCTCTATCAAAATACCAACGGTATTTTCACAGAACTAGGACAAATAATCCTAAAATTTATATGGAACCATTAAAGACTTAAATAGCCACAGCAATTTTGAGAAAGAACAGAGTTGGCACTATCATGTTACTAGATATCAAACTGTACTGCAAAACTATAGTAATCAAAACAGAATGGTACTGGCATAAAACACACACATAGATCAATGAAACGGAATAAATAGCCCAGAAATAAAGCCATGCCTATATGGTCAATTACTATACAACAAAGGAGGCAAGAACACACAGTAGGGCAAGGGCAGTCTCTTCAATAAATGAATGGTGTTGGAAAAACTGGACATATACATGCAGAAAAAATGAAATAATTACTTTTTTGTACCATATACAAAAATAAACTCAAAATGGATTAAAGACTTAAATATTAAGACCTGAACCATAAAACCTGCTAGAAGAAAACATAGCAAACTCTTTGACATTGCTTTTAGTAATATTTATATATATATATCTCTTTAGGCAAGGGAAACAAAAAAAAAATAAACAAATGGGACTCCATCAAACTAAAAAGTTATTTTTATTTTTATTTTTTTATTTTTAGAGGGGAGGAGAGGGAGAAAAATGCAAAGAAACATCTATGTGTGGCCACCTCACGTGGTCCCCACTGGGGACCTGCCCCACAACCCAGGCATGTGCCGACTGGGAATCGAACCTGCGACCCTTTGTTTCGCAGCCTGCTCTCAACCCACTGAGCTAGCTATACCAGCCAGGGCCAAACTGAAAAGTTTTTGCATAGCAAAGGAAACTATCAACAAAAAGACAAACCTGCCTAATGGGAGAAGATATTTGCCAATGAAACATCCAAGAAGTGGTTAATGTCCAAAATTTATAAACAATTCATACAGCCCTGACCAGTGTGGCTCAGTTTGTTGGGCATCGTTCCACAAAGTGAAAGGTCACTAGTCTGATTCCCAGTCAGGGTGCACGCCTGGGTTGTAGGCCAGGTCCCTAGTTGGGGGTGTGTGAGAAGCAATCAATCAGTGTTTCTCTCAAAATGTTTCTCTTCCTCTATTTCTCCTTCTCTTCCCCTCTCTCTAAAAATAAATAATAAAATATTTAAAATCAAGAAACATATCCTCAGTGAGGATTAAAAGTAAACGAACAAAGCAGAAGAAGATTCACAGATACAGAGAACAAACTTGAGGGTTACCAGATGGGAAGGGAGTTGTGGGGCTGGGTGAAAAAAGGGAAGGGATTAAAAGGTACAAATTGGTAGTCCTAAAATAGTCATGGGGATGTAAATACAGTATTGGGAATACAGTCAATAATACTGTAATGAGTATGTATGGTGCCAGGTGGGTGCTAGACTTATCAGGGAGATCACTTCATAAATTATATAACTATCTAACCACTATGAACACCTGAAACTAATATAAAATAATATCAAATGTCAACTGTAATTTTAAAAGGAAAAAAAGGAAAATTGGATTTGGTAATTGATTAGAAGTGTTAGGGGAAAAAAGTGCAGGAATCAGATGATTGTTGGGTTCCGATTCAGGTCACCCTAAGTCTGGTGATGTTGTGCCTCTGCTTAGAACTCTACAGTGATTCCATTTCGAGTAAAAGCCAGTGTCCTTCAGTGGCTTACAAGACCCTATGTGATTCCTGTCCCCGCTGACCCCACTGTCTCACCAACTTCATTGTCTAGAATTGCTCCCCCAGTTTACACCACTTTCAGTCCTGCCAGCCTTCTCATTCTTCATGGAGCATGGAAGGCATCCTCCCACTTTTGGACAGATTGGGTTTGATGTGCCTGTAGAAATTCCAGGTGGAAATACTCTTTAGAAAGTTTGAAATAATGGCTTCAAACTCATTGGAGCAGTCTGAGCTGGTGAGAGAGACCTGATCTAGCAGGGAGGTGGCATTGGAAGGGTGTGCAGTTGCCCTGGGCAGGGTGGGGGGTATGCAGACAAAGAAGAGGGTGCTGAGGAGGAGGTGTAGAGAACCTTTCCTTTAAAGAGCTTGGCAGAGGAGAGTGGGGTTCATGAAGAAGGCAGAAAAGGAACTATCAACAAATGCTTATTGAGTGTCTATTATGTGTCAGGTTCCACAGACCATGGGGGTAGTAATATTTCTGACAGAGGCTGCTACTTCAAATGTTTGTGACCAAGACCAGAGGAAAATACAGCTGACAACAAGCCACTGTTCTTGTCCTAAAGAAACTGACTTTCTAGTGCCTTTGGGACATTTGATCTTTCCCAATTGGGCTTTGGTGTTGGAAGCAGCTTGAACTAGCAAAAAAGCCCTGGGCCTGAATAGCTAATTTGCTCTTCACCTGACTGCTGTCCTACAGTACACGTTCGTTGCTCCTCCTTTCCCCATATGTCAAAGGGAGGCTTTGGACAAAATGCCTTGTGAGAGCCCTACCTACCTGTAGAGCAGTTTACCTCTCCTTCCTGATAGTGCTTAATTGAGAATTTCATCCTGAGCTAACACCCCCTCATCCACCTGTTAGCCCCCAGTGGTTCCAAGAGCCTTTGCTTTCCTCATCCTCAAGAAAGAACATGGAAGCTTACAGATCTTTGAATTGCCCCTTGAATTGTAGGGCATCATAGGTCAAAATGTTGGGTGGGGAAATGGATGAATAGACTGGGGAGGGTAGGTAGATGGGCAAATGGATAGATAAATTCATTGAACATTTAATAAGCCCTATGTGCCAGCGCTGCTCTAGGAGCTGGAGTATAGAAGTAAGCCATATAAAGTCCCTGACTTCAAGAAGTTCAGAGGGAGGATGAGGGATTAGATGGTAGAGAGAAGAATGGGTGGTTGGGAGATGAATGGGGATGGGGGATAGACAGGCAGACAAATAAGTGGAAAGATGGATGGGGAATGATAGGTAGATGTGTGGATAGATAGATGGATGAATGGAAGCAGAACAGTGGGTGGATAGATATAAATGGGTGGGGGATAAGGGTTGGATGGGTAGATGAAAGGAAGGATAGCCCTGGCTAGTGAGGCTCAGTGGAAGACCTTTTTGTTCTCAGGCCAGCACTCAATCCACTGAGTGCTGGCCTGCAATTCCCAGTCCAGGCACATGCCCGGGCTGCAGGCCAGGTCCCCAGTAGGGGGCGAGCAAGAGGCAACCACACATTTATGTTTCCCTCTCTTCCCTTCTCTCTAAAAATAAATAAAATCTTAAAAAAAAAAAAAAATGGAAGGATAAAAAAAATATGAGTCTTGGGTCTAGAGTCAAGGACTCTTTTTCTTTTCCAGGGAGCTCTGCCTAGCAGCTTGACATCTGGAGGATGATCCCAACGCTCTCTAGTGCTGCTCTTGCCATCTGGTGCCCTCCCCCATTCTGTCCCTCTAGAACATGCCTCAAAGCTCCTCTTTCACAACTCATTAATCACTTCAGTTTGTGTGTGGGGGCTGGGGAACTCCTGGTCATGAGCAGCATCCTCTCTGAAGCATCCAAAATGTTCTGGAAACATCAGACACCTTTCTATTCACAGCTGGAAAGGATGCCACCAGTAATCCAAGGCTTTAATAAAGAGGCAGATCCTTCCCTTCTTCCAACCCAGGCAGTGCTCTGGTGTGACTTTTCTGGCATGGAGACATGGGAGGAGTTTCTTTTATCCCCAGATGTAGGTATATTATTGGAATGGCTGATTATTGGAGTGGTTTTAATTCAGGGCATCATCAGCCTGCTGGCAGAGACAAGCTCATGGATCTCGACCCAGCCTTCTAGCCAAACTTTAGCACCTTCAGGTCTAGCCCTGTGGCATCTTATCAGGTCTACCCTTGCTTCTGAGGTGCAGCCCCTGCTACCAAAAGCAGTGCTGCAGTCTCCCCTCTGAGCTTTGGGGTTTCGTGCCTATGGGGATATAACACGCTCATTACTGGCCAGAAGGCAGTGCAGTAGGCTTTGTGGAATTTGCATTTATATCCCAGTCTGGCCACTATTGTGGCTTTCTGAGGAAGTCAACTCATATCTATGAGCCTGTTTCCATATCTGAAAGTAGGAATAACTGTCTTCACCACACAGGGTCCTTGTGAGGGTTGAAAACAATGCATACAAATTAGCGTAGTGCCTGGCCTGGCATAAACGCCCCAACGCTTAGACTATTATCAAGATCAATTTGCCTCATATTCTCCTAAAATTCAATGCCCTTCTGAGTATTTTAGTATCCTTTTGAGGGACCTAAATGTTAAACTGTATTTAAATATAAAATTTTAATTAAGTAAAGTTCAATTAACTTGAGACCCTTTAGACAAACAGCCTATAGACTTCTTACAGTGTTCAAAATTAGATGAAGAAAAGGATGCTGACAGGATACGAAACATGCTCATTGTTTAAGAAATGCTGCAAATATGACCAATACTAGGTAGACCTGTAACAGCAGACATGCTTAATTGCCGAAAAGATGGGGTGGGGGGGGAGAGAGTACACTTAGATGGATACCAAAATTCTCAAAAGGGGGTAAACTGGCCGTAAAACAAACTGACAGCTGTCCATGCCCTGTCAGACAGAGAGGTGGGAGAAGTGGCTGCTGTCAGCCATGTCTGGCTGGAAGAGCCTCGAGACATGTCATCCTGGTGGAGAGCCAGCTGAGGCTCAGAGGGGGCTTATCCCAGTCAGTCCTCCACAAAGGCTGACCCTAAAGCCCACTGTTTTGACCCCTTGGTAGTGCCCTGAGCCTAGTCTTAGATTTCCATCCTTTTTTCCAAATTGTTTCCCTTCCCCCAGCCCTCTTTCCAGAGAGGCCATCATCACCATCTCCAACGCTCAGCTGCCCTCCTTCCCACACCCCACTAGCCCAGTTACAAATGGTGATTTTCTGTTTATTGGTCAAAACCAAAAATCCAGAAGCAGAGATGGAGAGAGATTGAGTTGGGGAGCTAGCAGGAAGGGGATAGGGGCCTTCTTGTCCCAGCTCTCCCCTTCATCCTTCTTCTGACCCTCCAAGGCCCAGGGGTTAGGCCGGAGCCAGAGCCTCTGGGAAGGGCAGAGCTCTCAGGGGCAGTCCTTATGGGGTAACCTGGGCAGGAGGGCCCCAGGAGTTTCAGGAGAGCTGAGTTCCCATGCCAGGATCCAAAACCAATAGGATGGGTTGGGGTAGGCCCCTTGTTTGGCAACTGAGAAGAGGAAGTTTTGGGTGGCAGGATGCTGGTTTATTTACTGTAGGGTCCCCAGGGCCGTCAGAGCCCCTGCCACCCCCCACCCCCACCCCACCGTGGGATTGGGAGACTATTTACACAGTAGGGAGGAGGGAGGAAAAGAGCCAGAGACTAGGTCCTGTACTCCTGCCTGCCCAGAATGAGGAGGGGAGGGCCATCTTGGGTCCTGCAGCCTTAGTCTTGGGGTTCAGATGGAAACTTCATACTCCCGTGTATCCTGGAGACAGAGAGATGGGATCAGTTGCTGGGGTGGGAGGAAGGTAGAGGAGGCAGCAAAATGAGAGAGGCCACAAGGAAGGGGAAAGACCCTGGATTTTTAAAGTAACATTAGTGGGTTGGGGGCCATGGTGTGGGAGTGGGGCTGAATCTGGCCAATAGATGTTTGGTTCATCCTACAGTATGTTAAAATCACACTAAGAAATCTTAATTTCTGGATTGTCTTGAACAATCTGGCAATTGGGCATGTTTCTACTATGGACTAGATGGGACTCAAATTCTCTGATTAACCAAAATCCTCACCACTGCCTATTGTTCCCACCTGACTTGCTTTGTTCATTGATGTGGCCTTTGTAGGCAGACACCTTGAAAGAAGGTTATAGAGTCCTGGGGGAGCTGAGAGATGTGGCATTCCAGGGAGGGGGAGGGCTCACCCCAGCTTCATACAGTGGATTGCTGAAATCTGACTCCACAGTGATTGGGCTGTAGGAATGAGAGCCTGAGAAGCCGAAAAGGGATTTTCCCTGCAGCCTGGGAAATGGAAGAGATAGAGAGGCTTATAGAGAGGTGAACCCCCAACACCCTCTCACCCAGGCTTCTGCACCAGGCAGGCAGGATGTCTGCCTTGGCTGCAGCTCCCTGGGTATGGTACGTACTTGGTGTAGTATATGTAAACGCCACTGCCGAGGACAATGACCAAGCCTAGGGGCAGCAGGATGGCCAAGGCAAGGTTCCCACTCTCCAGCTGCTGTGATGGGTCGGTGGTCTGGGTCACTGGAGAGAGGAGGAGAGGCCATTGAGCTGGGGCTGGGCTGAGCCCTGGGCTCTCCCAGCCTCCTGCCCTGGGCCCTGAACCCTGGGCCCTACCCCTCCGGGGCCTGGCCTCCTGCCCCCAGCCTCTGCATTGCCCTCCCAACTCATCCAGGCCTGGGTCTCCACCTGTGCCCTCACTGACCTTCCAGTTTTCGGTTGTCCTGGAGTTCCTCATAGGCCACTGCAGGGAGAGGAGGGGGAGGGGACGGGGTCTGAGCCAGGGAGGGAAGGAGGCTGGGTAGAGGGTCAGGAGCCCAGTGGGGCTGGGCTGGACAGCCTGATTCTCTCTGCCTTCTGTGCAACCTAAACTTTATCTTTCCCTTGGTGGGGGTGGGGAGGAGGAGTCAGAGCAGGGCCTTCTTCCTCTCCTTGTTCATCGCTTTGGGCAATCTAAACCACCCAGGTCTGCAGCATTTTCAAAAACAGGGAAACTGAGACCTATCCTGAAGGTAAGAGACTTCCAAACCAAAGCCCCTTCTACTACATCCCTTAGTATAGCTTTATGACCTTGAACTTGCCCAGCACTTCTGGATGTACCCATGAGGATGAGAGCCCACAGGAGGTGAATGGGGAGCTCAGCAGGGTTACCATCGGTCTCAAATTTGCTACCTGACTTTCTCAGCCCTGTCACTCCCCGAACACTGCTAGGACTGATCCCTCCAGCCCTTTCTGCCCAGGCACCTTTGCAGAGTGGGGGTTGGCTGGTCCACTGTGAGGGGTGGCCAGGAATACAGGTGATAGTGACCTCGCCGATGAGCTCAAAGCCCTCATAGCAGAAGAAGCGCAGAGACTCGCCCGCCTGGTAGTGATGCTTGTACAGGGTCTGATAGCCATTCTCTGGCACCCCGGGGTTCAGGCACGGCTCATACTTTACTGCAGGGAACATGTTGGTCACATGCCAGCCAAGCCGTTGAGCAGGCCACCCAGCCATCCTTCCCAAGTATCCCCAGACTCACAGGCGCACTTGGGGACCCGGTCGCTCCACTTGGGTGTGCCTGTGTCCCGGCTGTAGCAGGTGAGTACAGCTGCCCCCTCCAGGCTGTACCCTGACAGACAGCGGTACTGGACATGGGAGCCAACAGGGAAGCCAGCATCCGAGGTGGTACGGTGCCCATTGGTGATCTCACCAGGGTCGGCACAAGTCATGACTGTTGGCAAGAGGGCAATGTCAGGGGGAGCTATGGCCTTAAAAGATCTCCCCCAAAGCTTAGTGTTTGGAGAGACCTGAACCCCCTACTTCCCACTACTTCCTCAGAATGAAGGGAGCAGGAGTTGGAAAATCTTAAAATTCATGCATTTTATATTTCCAGCTTCTTTGGGAAAACAGAGTAATTGGGGCAACCCAGGTCCCCATTCTAGGATAATATTTTAAATATTTAACCACTGTACTGAGCATATCAGCTAAACCCTAGCAGTGTCAGCCCTGCATGACACACCATCAGCAGAACAGCAAATGTCCGCTTTAGAGGGGCCCAGCTATCCTGCTCCCCTTATCCTCATCATTCCCAGCCTATTCTGATGACTAATAGTGCCTGCTGGGCTGGGCCCCTGTGGACGTTTGAGTTTACAACCTTGTGGAAGAGTCACAATCATAGCCAGTTCTTGTATATAGACCTGTGCAAGGCATCCTGCTAAATGTTTGGGTGTTTTGTTTTGTTTTTAAGATTTTATTTATCCATTTCTAGAGAAAGGGGAAGGGAGGGAGGGAGGGAGAGTGGGAGGGAGGGAAACATCAATTGATTGCCTCTCTCATGCCCCCAACCAGGGACCTGGCCCAAAACCCAGGCATGTACCCTAACCAGGAATTGAGTTGGCGACCTCTCTGTTTGCAGGACGACACCCAACCCACTGAGCCACACCAGTCAGGGCCCTGCTAAATGTTTTACAAATATGATATATACTCTGATGATCCCGAGAGGTCAATATCACTGTCATATGCCTTGGGGCTCAGGGCAGTCAAATGCCTGGCACACAGTCAGTCAGGGAGGGAGTAGCAGAGCTGGAACCACTGGGCTGAGAGTCAGAGATTTAGGTCTCAGCTCAGCTTCAGGCTCAGTGTCTCTCCTTGGGCAGATCCCCTCCTGAGTCTGGAGCAGCTGGGCCAGCCTCTATCTCCTCTGAACCCTACCTCCATCCTCTTCTGTCCTATCTGGGATCCAGACTGGACATCCCATGAATCCTCCCAGAGATGGGGAGCTGTTTCTATTAGATAGCTTTCCCTTTGTCCAACCCAAATCTAGCTTCCTGAAACTTAACGCTGATTGGCCCCACTATTGCCCCCAGGGGCCAAGTAGAAGCACTACAATCCCTTATCCTTGTAATATAGGCTTCCCAAACTTAGGAGAAAGTGACAAGATGCCACCCCTTTCACTCTTCTAAAAAATAAAAACTACCAGCTCCTTTAAACGTCACCTTTTCTATGAAATCTGCTACCTCCCTGGGACAAGTAACCTGTCCCTCTCCCCATAGCCCTTCTTCATACTTACAGCAGCTACTACTCACAGTTAACAAGCACCAGGCACTGTGTGAAAAACTTTTGATTTGCTCTTCACAACCCCCTATTCCTACTTCACCAGTGAGGAAGCCAAGGCTCAGAGATGTTAAGTATTTGTGGTTACCGCTCTTTAATATCTTGAGTTGTTTGACTATCTGTTCCTCTCCTAGACTGGGAACTCCAACAGGGTAGGGAGGGATCCCAATCCCACCACATAACCTCCACCCCAACCCAGCATGGGGCTTCAGTGACTGCCTAGGCCCTAGAAAAGTGACTCCTGTAATGTCAAGGGCTGGGGACTGAGAGACTGGCGCAGGACCTAGAGCAGGAAGAGTGCAACTGTGCATTGATGGGACAGGGCCAGGTAGGGGTAGAACGCCAACGAACAGCGATGGGACCACTAAAAGATGAGGCAGGATCCAGAAGAAACGGGGTCAGAGCCCAGAGCAGTACAAGAGGGTGGGATGCAGCCTGGGGAAGATGAGAGTGAGACCCAGGGGTAGTTTCAGGGCACCCGAAGGGCATAGGGGCAGGACCTGAGGAAGATCCAGATAGGATGGAGAGAGAAGGAATGAAACCCGGACAAGACAGGGGCGAGAACAAAGGACGGAGGCGGGGCCCAGAGTGAAATGGGTGGGGCCCAAACTGAGCCGTGAATCCCCGAAGAGCAGGGTCGCTAGGAAAGGACAGGAGCGGGCCCTGGCTCACTCTTTTGACAAGCGGGGGGTGCTGCGCTCCAGGATAAGTCCCACTGGCAGGTGAGAATGTCGGAGCCGAGCAGCTCGTAGCCAGGCTCGCACTGGTAAGTAAGCACCGTGCCCCGGATCAGGTCCCCGTGAGAAGCCGTCCTCCAGCCCCACTCCGGAGGTGGCAGTTCAGGGCACGTGTCGTTCCTGGGGACCTCTGCAGGGTAGACACAGGTAGTTTAGAGGCTGTCCTGCGACTCAGCGCCCTTCCAGCCTCGAGGGGCCTCGCTGGAATCTGTGGCCTGCCGGAACCCTGCCCATCTTTGGACCCTAAGACCTCAGTACCTTTGAAGTGCAACACAAAACCCTGGCCCAGACCAGGGTTTGGAGGCCCGGGCGGTGCCTGGAACTGCAGCGTGAGGTCGGGCCCAGAGGACAGGAGGCGGCGGCGCGGTTGAGGTCCCCGCAACT
Organism: Anoura caudifer; assembly: GCA_004027475.1. Taxonomy (NCBI): domain Eukaryota; kingdom Metazoa; phylum Chordata; class Mammalia; order Chiroptera; family Phyllostomidae; genus Anoura; species Anoura caudifer. The sequence continues at coordinate 57,262 of PVKU01002082.1, forward strand.
GGGCCAGGACTCGGGCGCTGGGACCATCCCCGTCGAACAGAGTCAGCATGTCCCCTTCGCGCACATTCAAGCTGCAGGGAGTAGGACCAGCTATGAGGGCTGGACTACGATCGATTCCCAATCCCTAACTTAGTTTATTAATACCCTACCTACTCTCCGGTCCCGCCCCACATTCCCCTGCCTGGTACGCCCCTCCTCAGTTTTGACCAATTATGGGCTTCTCTGTGCTAGTCTCTCCAGGTTCCTCTTGTTCTGTGGCTCCTCCCAGTTCCTGCTCCCCAATCCCCCAACTCTGCTCACTACTAACTCCTCCCACTCTCCATACCTGGCGATGCACAGCCTAGCTCAACACCAGCTCTGACCCGTCACAGACCCTGAACGTCACCTTTCCGCGCAACTCCAGGCTGCGCCTGAGGGAGTTTTTGGGCCACGCCCACTTCTGGGTCTGTGCAGTCTCATGACCACCTCATACCAAATCAGCTCACTGGATTCTCCCCACACCCACTTTACTGTCTGTCGATGTAGCAACCACTTGGGCCTAGGAACCTAGAGATCTGCTTCAGAGTGGCCTCAGAAACCAGAGTGAGAGACACTAGACCAGAGGCCCCTTTTCACAATAGCTCCTGAGGAAGGCTGCATTGCCCCATTTCCTTGTCTTAGGCCGCCTGACTAATTAGTGATTTGTACTTAGGTCTGACAACCCACACCCCCATCCTGAACCTTTAGTCGCCTCTTTCATTAGACCATATAGTCACCAAATCTTGTGTAGACACAGGAGCCAGCCAGGCTCAGAATGCAGGTTAGTGTGTTGTTATACCACACTGCTGAGCCCATACCCATCGCGCCCCCTGCAGCACCCAAACATACATCTCAACTTGGAGCAAGATGCGCTTCTCTTCCTGGACATGTAGGCCCCACACACAGTCCTGGCCGGGGCTATAGCTCTGGGGCCAATCTGGAGAGAGGACCACACCAGCTGGCTCTGACAGCTCCCCTCCACACATGGCTAAGGTAGAAAGGGTGTCAGATTCAGGACCCAGGTGAGCACGCAGTCTCCATTTCAGCACACTCCTCACTATTCCCGATTGTATGCATCAAGACTGCTTCATGGGTTTCCTATTATCTATTACTCACCTGTTTCTTGCCATACCTAGTCCTGTTGTGTCCAATCTCCAACCCTGCTCTTAATTAACCCTACTTATTGCCCACCCAATACATGACTTAGCCCAACTTCACTTCTAGCACTTGGAGACATTTGGGTGGTAACCCTTGAAATCTGTAACAAGCCCACTAATTACTTAACTAAGAAAACTGAGCCTCTGAAAGGGACAGGGATTTACCCAAGGCCTGGGTTTATTAGGTTTGGATAGGCAGGTCTCTTGTGAGTAGACTTCCCAGGATCCCCAACTCAGGGGCTAGTCTGTAGAATGAAGGATTCCTGGCAATATGGAAGGCTCACCCTTGCAGGCTGGCTCTGTGTCATTCCAGTGGGGTTCTGTGGGATCCACACATTCGATGGCATTGGGGGGGCCAGGGGGCTCCAAGGCATATCCTGGGAGGCATGAGAAGGTAGCCAGTGCCCCTGGCCGGTACTCCGGGTCTGTGGTAGTGACATTGCCATGTGCCAGGAAGGGGGCGAAGCAGCGATCTTCCTCAAAGGCTGAAGAGGAGTCAATCACACACATTAAGCATTTGGACAGACATCAAGGGGTTTCAAACTGGGGGACTTATGCTGAATTCAAGTGTTGCTTGGCCTCTCAGTGAGCTGTTTAAAAGTGAATAACTTTGGACTTAGCTTTCACTCTCCAATTTCCCCAAAACCCTAACACCCCTCATTCGTATTTACATTACCTCCCTACCCTCTGGAGGGAAACCCCTAGGCTAGTCAAATCCCAGCCATTCATTCTGCAGATGAGCAAACTGAGGTCCAAATACAAAAAGCCACTTGCCCGATGTCACACAGTAGGGCAGTGGCAGAATCACATCTGAAACACAGACTGCTTGATTCCCAGCCAGAAATATTTGGCTCTGGAAACTACAAAGCCACAAAGGGGGTGGGGAGAAGTATGTCTTTGGAGCACTGGCCCATGTAGGTGTGTTCTCTCCTCAAAAATAAGTTGGATTCTGATAATCCCTGATTATTCATGTCAAGGCTAGGATCTAAAAGTGCAGCTAACACAAAAGCTACTCAGCTCTGGCTTTGGACCAAGTCAGCAAAAATGAACATTTGTAGAGCATTTCTGTTTTTCCCCACCTGATCGATCATATCTTAGCTGCAAAACTATCTGTGAGGTAAGACTTAGGTGCCTATTATAAAGAACAGGAATCTGAAGCATAGTAGCTCACCACTATGGAGGCAGGCCTCAAACTTAGGAATTCTCATTGCACTCTCAGAATATAACATGAAATTTATTTTTTAGATTTACTGTTACTGGACCTAGTAAGGTGTCATGTCCAAATCCTACACATTCATTAGGGCCCAGAGTCAATTCTCTGCTCCAATCAGACTGGCATTCTCTACTTCCCAAACAGGCCTTTCTCTACCCCTTTACCATTACTCACACTGTTCCTTTCACCCAAAATGTTCATTCTCAATCTCTCTCTTTTAAAATTCTCTCTATCCTTTAAGGCCCAGCTCAAATGCCTCTTCTCCCAAGACCCCTGACCTCCTTGTTTCTACCTGTCCAGCATCCAGTCCCTCTTCTTCTGGTAAGTAACAACACTCCTATTTTCATTTTGGCACACATGCCTCCCACAATTCCAGTCCACCATGAGATTCATTTCGGGCCAAATAGGAATGGCTACATGATGTGAATCTGCCAATAATACCACCTGCTCCTAGCTACAGTAGTATGACCTAAGCCATGCCAATGAGAACATTTCCTGGCATTTTTTGCTGAAGCTCTTAGGAAAGTGGCATGCTTTCTCTCTTTCTGATAGAGTTACTAAGTTGGTAGTATGTTAGTCTGGAACTGCTTGGTTCACCACGGACTGAGAGTGCCTGAGAATGAAGCCAACAGAAAGGAAAGAACTGAGAGGTTAAGGTAACTGTTTCTTGGTTATGTACCTAGACCCCGCCATACATGAGGCTTAAACAGAAAAGGCCACCTCATAGAATTAGAAGGGGTCCGTATGAAGGGAACCTTGTAGTTTTAGGTTGGGGAGGCAAGTCAGGTTTTAGGAATCCAAACACAGAGATGAGCAGGGTTAGAGGATGTGCCGTGACCATGTGTGGACATCAGGAAGAGGGGAAGGTGCTGGGGTTGGGGCCCGAGGGGAGGGCAGTTACCTTCAAATCGGAGGCTCAGCAGCAGGGGATTAGCAGGTGTCTCTGAAAGCAGCTCCACATAGAGGGACTGGGCATCACTGATGAGACCTCGCTCTGGGACATCATCCATGTCAGAGTCATAGATCACTGGGGATAGGGGACTGCCCCCTGAGCGTACCATCAGCCTGGGATGAACAGAAGGTGTCCAGGAGCTCAGTTTCACCTCAGAAGCTGCCTCAACTCTTGCCTGCGCTTCCAACTTATTTTCATAGCTATAATTTTCAATCATTAATTATATGCCATGTACTTTTCTAAGCTTTTACATATTTTATCTTGTTCAATGCTTACAAGAATCCTTGGGTCAGATACTGTTATTATTATCCCTCATTTTATAGATGAGGAAATTGAGGCACAGAAAGATTAAGAAATCTGCCTAACATCACATAGCAACTACTGTCAGAGCTGGGATACCAGCTGGTTAAAGAGCGATGATGATAATGCAAACATATTTCTAGTGCTTACTGTGTGCTAGCACCATTCTGAGCACTTTACACATCTTAATGCATTTATCCTCACAAAAACATTGAGAGAGGTACTATTTATTATCGCCATTCTACAGATGAGGAAACTGAGGCATAGAGAGGTTAAGAGATTCATCTAAGTTTGTACAGCTACTCTGCCTAAGAAAGAGAATGACTAACCTGTGTTTGACATAGATCCCAATTGGGGTCTACCCAGGTCTGTCTGAGATGACTCCCCACTGTAGCCTCCCTATTTCCCTGCAGTAGGGACCTCTGATCCAAGGCCCAGACCCTCACCGGTCATTGTCCTCATCCAGTGAGACTCTCTCAAAGTGCAGATGCAGCCGACGTCCCTCAGCTGCTTCAATGACCCAACGGCAGGTAAGGTTGGGCCCTGCAGCTCCTCCAGGCTCAGGTGACACAATGCGGCCCAGTGTAGCATTGTGGATGATGCCACCACAGGATGCTGTGGGCGGAGAAGGAGCAGGTTAAGGTGACATTTCCCCCCATCTTCAGAGCTGTTGCATCCATACCTTTGACTGGGACCTGGCCTCAGCATGGCCTCTGCCTTGCTTGCTCACCCCAGAGAACAGAACATTTTTCAGGCTACCCCCAAGATAGGAATCCAGATCTGGAATAGGAAAACCTGGGATCTCCAGGATGAAGACTCCTCAGGATAGAGACACCTCAAAGGTTTGAGACCCCCCCCAAAAAAAAAATGATTTCCTCTAAGATGAAGAGTCTCCAAAAGAAGGAACCTCCAGAATGGTGATTCCCAATATGGAAACTTCCCATGTGGGACTTCCCAGATGGAGATCCCCCAACGACGGAGACTCCAAGGATCAAGACCCTGAATGTAAAGAACTCCAGATGGAGGCCCCAGGGTAGCAACTCTTCAGGGTTAAAACTCCTTCAAGATGGGTGTTCCCCAAAGATGGAAACCCCCAACACAGTACCCTTCCAGTGGGGCTCCTAGGACAGAAGCCCTCACCTACTGTGGCAGGAGATTCACCTATGCAGCTGGGAGGTTCACCGCTCCAGGCTGGCCGGGTACTATTGAGGCAGATGAGGGTCTCTTCACCCTGCAGCCGGTAGCCTGAATCACAGTGGAAGGTGGCAGTGCCCCCAGGGTGCAGATCTGTCACACTCACATCCCCATGGGCCAGCCGGGGAGGGAAGCCGCAACTCAGGAGGTAGGCTGGAGCAGGGAGAGGATGGAGAAAGGAGACTCATTTTCCCATGCCACTCTCTCTCATCAGTCCCCCAGCACTTCCTCCCTCTTTCCAGGACCTGTGGGGGTACAAGCTGGCTTCATACTGGGGTCCTCACATGGGCACATTGTCTCATGAAGAAGTAATTTCAACATTCCTTATCTCCCTGTCTTTGCAATCTACCCACTTTGGCCCCCATTTTAGAGATATGGTACCTGAAACTCAAAGAAATTCCAGATCCTAGCACTCATTTGCTATGTGACCTCAAGCAAATCAATTGACCAAACCCCATCCAGCTCTAATAAAAACAAATCATATTTGCAGAGCTGTTCAGCTTACAGACTGAGTTCACCCTGTGCTTTGGAAGTAGTCAGAGAAACACTGTGACCTATTTTCCAGATGCAGAAAATGAGGCTCCAAGTTATTAAGTGCCTCAGAGCATTTCCTCCCCTCTACACACACAGTGGACTTTCTTTCACAGAGGTACACTATGGTATTAGAACCTCAGCTTTCATCTACAGGAACCAGATGCAACTCCTTTAGGAACTTTGACTATTTTATCATTAAAGTCCTTAATACTCACTGCTCTCTAAATGAATAGCCCAGTGTAAGTGAAGTACTTTGCTGTCATCAAGGAGCTGTTTTATCTTCTCCTTTCTTGCTGTGAGAACTGAGTAATCTCGCTTTTTGCACTGACTGCTAGGAAGCTTGGAACCACGCAACAAAGTTTTCTTCATGCACATTCTGTTTTGTCAATTTTAATAAACATTACTGGGTACCAGTTTTTTCTTACTTAGTCTTTTTAATTTTATTGCTTGAATTCTTTTTTGAAAGCCTCCTGAAATTCTTTTGGAATCATATGGGATAAAATAAGTAAATAGAAAGTGACTTGGCAGTAAATGATAGACTCTGAACTTGATCTTGAAAGAGCTCTGTGTGTCTGTTTTAGAGCAGGCAGAGCTCATCAAGAAGGGCTTCTTGGAAGAAATACACCAAAACGGGGTCTTGTAGGAGGGGCAGACTACAATTAGCAGAGGGCTTAGGAGATACCACCTTGCCTAGGCCTTTGCTTTTGCTAACTCTCTAGCCCTCAGTGATTCTGTAAGAGACCTGGTCTCTCCCTATATATTTAAATTCAACAAGAATTTCCTTGGCGGGGTCCTGGGAGGAGAGACATGAAAAGACCCAGGCCTTGCTCTTTGGGAATCTATAGTCTACTGAGATAGACAGACATAAAAACAACTTTCTAGAGCACAGTGATTTGAATAAATGTTAGCCCCTGTGATGGCTCTCCATGACCAACAGAACCAAGTCTGAATGCTTTAGACTGACAGTCAAGCCCCACAGCTGGGTCCTGCCTAGCATATCCACCTCCAATTCCCGTCACCTAATGACCATATATACTACACAATGCTTATTTGTAACTTCTTATGGTCTCACCTCCATGTTTTTTCACATTTCCCTTACCTGCAAGGCCCTCTTTTGATCTTCTCATCTTTCAAGGAGTAACTTAAGTGTTACCTCTTCTAGGAAGTCTTCCTGACCCCTCCTCTCTCTAGTAGAGTTAGTTGCTCTCTTGCCTATATATAGTCCCACACATATAATTTTATCATCACATTAACCACTGTCTGTTGCCATTAAGAGACTGAACCAAGCCTTATTTACTTTGTCTCCTAAAAGCCTGGTCTAACTGATCAACTGATGCACCCAAGAGGCCGTGTGGAACAGTGCAAAGAGCACTAGATTTGGAACAGGCAGATCCGAGTTCCAGGTCTAGCTCCATAACTTATTAGCCTTTATGACCTTGAACAAGTGGTTTCCCCTCTAGGGCCTCTAACCTATAAGCGGCAATAATAATCCTTATCAATTAGGATTGGCCTTAAAATGAAACAAATAAACAAACATGCAAAGTACCCAGCATATAAAAAGTGCTCAGAAAATGTTCATCACCTGCCTCTCACCAGCCTCAATTAATGAATGAATGGGAGTCAGGAACTCAGGATTCTGACTTCTGACTCTGCAATGAATTTGCAGGTGACTGAGCAATCCATAAAACCTTGAGTCTTTTTCTTCCTCTCAGAGGTGGAGTTAACAATGACCACCTCCAGGGCTGCTGTGAGAAGCAAATGAAGCAACAGTTGCTGGACTTGGCATGAGGGGTGATGGAACCCTTGGCCTGTCAGAGAAGCTAACAAGGCCACTCTGGACCAGAGGCCCCAGCTAGGGCAGATTAGGAAGTGCTTAAACAGGGCTTTGTCTCCAAAGGTGCCCAGAGAAGCCATAAAGTAGGGAAGACTGAGGCAGGTAATGAAGGGCAATTTATGAAATAGCTCCACTTCCTCCATGTTCTACTTAGCCTAGCGTCCTATTTTCAATGCCCTAGGGCAGTGGCTGCTTAAAGGAGGCAGCAGGGGGCCATTCTGCAATATCTGTAGCTCAGCCCTCTGCCGTGGGCCCTCAAGGCATGCCCTTGTTCCCCTATATACGGTCCTGACCACCAACTATATGTCCCTTAGTTCACTGGGCTGTCCCAATACAGGCCTGTGCTAGGTGCCTCCACCTTACACATATGAGTCCCTGGATCAGGTCCTCAGCAGATGCCTCAGGAAAGGCTGGAGAGGTTATAAAGTAGGGATATAAGTTATATGTGTCCTGGGAAAGAAATCTAGGGTCAGCAAAGCTAATAAGGGGTCAGGCAAGGCCATGAGATGATATGAAAGGGACATTGGCTGGACATAGTTCTCTCTATTTCTGAGGAGCATAGAGAGGCATTTTGGAGAGCCAGCAGTGTCTAGAGTGGGACAGCGGGCTGAGCCCCTTGCCTCAGGCACACATATATGCTAGAACACACACTTGCATTGTGGGAAGGTTCCCCTTTCACACAGGTGAGTGTGGACACACACATGTGTAGGTTGTTCATGTGTGGATGCTCATGAGTGCAGTCATGTACGGATCTGTCCCACTTCCCTTCCCCCACAAGTCATCAGGATCTTTCTAGGTCACAAATCTGAGGCTGTCACTATCTTGCTTTAAACATTTCAAAGTATTCCCACCTCCCTTGCAGAAAAAAAGTCTGAATTCCTTACTGAAGCTGATAAGGCCCTTCATGATCCAACCTACCTCTTGGTCTGGCCTCTTAGCCTACTTCTCCCCTCTCCCCCTTTCTGTGCTTTAACTGTAATAGCAATGACTGACATTTTTTAGCTCTGTGTACCAGATGCTATTTTAAGCAGTTGGTATGTATTGACTCTTTGTTCATCCTAATAATACCATAAGGTAACTATTATAATCCCCATTTTTCAGATGAGGCAATGAGTTACAGAAAGGTTAAGTAACTTGTTCCAGATCACACAGCTAGGACAATTCTGTCTTCCATGCTGAATTACTTCAACTCTTCAAAGGGCTCACATTTTTTCTCCTCTCTGGATCTTGGAGTAAGTTTTTTCATCGATCTGGACATCTGTCTTCCTCTTTTGCTCCCTCCTACCTTTTCCCTAGCTAACTCACCCTTTAGGTCTCAGCTTAGTTATCATCTCCTCCAAGAAGGTATCCCTGTATTCCTTAGGAGAAATTTAGGTCCATTTGATACTTGCTTTTTCTGCCTATATTCCTCCACAAGGATATGGGTCCTTAGGTCATTGAATTATAATATCCTGATTACTTGTCCATCCCCCTACCTAGATTCTGAGTTCCTTGTCAGATTTACATGTGGCTTGTTCATTCCTGTCCCCAAGGCTAACACAGGACCAGTATGAAGTGGACACTAGGTAAACATTTGTTGAGTGAATGGATGAATTGTTACTTGCATGGGTGCACACTCAGACACAAGTTTGTAAGTGTGTGAAGTAAGTGTGCACAGGTCTCCTCTGAGGATTCTGTTCCCAGGATGTTACTCAGGAGGAAAAGTCCCTGACTTGTGCTGTGCTTGGAAGATGTCCCTGTTCCAGTGTGCAGTGAGTCCCTTGTCCTTCTACCAGCACCATGAACTCCTCACCCTGATAGTGGATCCTGAAGCCACTGCCCCTTGGGACCCGAGGGCTCTGGAAGTGCAGGAGCAGCCGATTGGTTGGACTCCGGAGGACCTGTCCTTCTCCCAGCATGGAGGAGTTGGCCAGAAGTTGGGGGGCCAGGCCTGGGGCACCCCCACCAGCCAGCACCAAGAGTTCCTCCTCCCGGGACATGTTCAGCATCTGCACCTAAAGAAGCCAGACGCAGACCCACCAGGGCAAGTCAAGCAGGAGGGGAAACCCCTGAAGTCCCCCGCCCTTTGCTTTCCTTTTCCCTATATGTGGCAGTCCAAACCATGGTGACAGTGGCCAAGTTGTAGAACTCTAGGAGTCTTTCCAAATACCAGAAAACAGGCCCATTCAAGTTAGGAAACAGGTTGTCTGGCTCTCACATCAAACTTGTGCACACCCTAGGGCCCAAAGGAAAGGGCTTGAAGGTTTCACAGTCATACTCATACGCTTAAGTCCACTTACCTGGATCTCAATGCCATAGCCAGGGTAGACATGGATGCTGTATGTGCAGTCCAGGGGTCCCAAGGTGTGGCTGGTGCTACTCCCTAAATCTGGAGACTCCACATGCCCTTCACCCTCGGAGATGTTGTTATTACACAGAACTAAAAAGATATAAGTGGTTAGGGTTGAACGAATATTTGTGCTCTTGCCCTCCCAGCCAAGCAACTCTGGGGGTCCTCATCAGTCTTCTCCCCAGCACCCCTCACCATCTTTATCCAAAGCTCCCTCTCCCACCTGTGCCCAGAACTCCCTTCTTCAACTGCAACATGGATAAGGCATAGAAAGGTACTTAGAATGGGTATATAAATGCTAGCCTTAATTGTTAAGCAGAAGCTCCTATTCTACCTGTACCCAGACTGCTTCTTTCACACCTTCCCTGCAGCCTCTCCCCCATCCATATCCTACTCCCCTTGAAAACTACCCCCTTCCCTTTCAGTTGCCGCACCTGGGCTGGTCACCGTGGTGGTGACAGTTGTTGTGGTGATGATGGTGGTGGTGGTCTCCTCCTCTCCTCCCTCAGGCCTAAGAGGCGGGCCTGGGGAAGCGGGACCGGAAAGGGGTGGGGCCGTAGTTCCTGGGGGCGGGGTCAGCAGCTCCGGTGCGGTGGGGCTTGCTCCCCTACCCCACTTAGGGGTTACGGCTGTTGTCAGAGGCCCTGTCCCTGGCTCAGTGGCCCGTGGCAGGGAGGGCGATGTAAGAGTCTGGCTGGCTGGAGGGGTGGCTAGTGTGGGGTCTGGATCAGCTCCTGGGACAGTGCAAGAGAAGTCAGGGCACAGGAAGAGCAAACTGGTGGGCTTTGGGTGGGGAGTAGGGCTGAGGGAAACTGGGGGTTGGTTCCCCACTGAACCCAAAAGACCTTGCCCACAAGGAACAAACCCTCCACCTCTACTTTCCCCACCCAAAGCCTTCACCTCCTCTCAAAGCTTCCACAGCCTGATACCCTCCCCCGTTCTCTTCCCCTGTCAACCTCCGGATCATGCCCTTCCAGTCTGACAGTCTCCTTGAGCCTCTCTCTCTGCCTCCTCATTCAGATTTGGTTCCTCTCCTGGCTACCCCTTTCTCTCTCCTCTGTGTAGCTCTCTCTCTTTTGCTCTCTCTGGAACTCTATTTCTCTGATTAGTATTCGTATCACTCTTTGATTTTATGATTCTGGATCTGCTAATCTCTATATTTCTCTCTCTCTTTCTATTTTTGTATCTCTCTTACACTATTTTTCTGAATCTGGTTCTCTGAGTTTCCACCTGTCTTTTTCTCTGATTACCTGTTTTACTGTCAGACTCTGTCTCTTGATTATTCTGACTCTTTCTCTGTCTATACCCAGTTTTGACTCTATCTTCTCCCTCTATCTCCCTCTGAATTTCACTGGCCTAGCTCCCCATCCCCTGAGTTAATGTCTCTCCCTCTGCCTCTAAGTCACTCCTGCCACTCTGGGAGCCTCACCCGGCAGGTAGCCCATCTCTGGGCCCCTTCTCAGCAGGGCCCCATGGAGCAGTTCGGCCAAGGCCTCCGAGGCTACTGTGGGGGTCTCACTTCCAGGCTCCAGCAGTGCCTCCTCCTCTTTCATGGGAAGACCTAAGAGATAAGGTTGTATGAGCCCTTTTCCTGCCCCCCCCCTCCTAGATTCACCAGAAAGATATTTTCCAGAGTTATTCTCCCTCCTTAGCTGGGACTGCAGGAGCTCATAGAGTTCCAGGCTGAGCTAAGAGCTAAGATGGGAGGAGGGGCTCCCAGCTGCCCCTCACAGTCCTGTACTTTCCTCCCTTCCTTTGCCCCAAAGCTGTGTAAGCCTTCAGTGAGCACCTTGGCCGAACACTGGACAACACCAGCAGGGTGGAAAATGGGGAATGGTGCTGCCTTCATTTTCACCTCAGTGGTCTCCTGGTCTCTGCGGAGGGTCTGTCAGCACCTCCCGGCCCTTGCGTCTGCAGTGCCCAGATTTCTCTCTAGATTTCTATCTCTGCAGTGTGGTGTTCTCTCTCTCTCTCTCTCTCTCTCTCTCTCTCCCCCCTCTCCCCCCATCCCTCCCTCCCTCCTCTCGCTCTTTCTCTGCAGTCTCTCCCTGGAGTCTGGCAGGGGGGCAGAGAGGGGAACTATCTGGTCTCTGAGCAGTGCCTCTATCTGTCTTTGTTCATACATCCAAGAGCAGTTGTGTGTGCAGTGCCTGGCATCCCTCTCAGCATCTCCATCTCCTACTCAGGTACTCTGCGTGTTCTCTGCCACCTCCACAGACATCCCCCAACTTCCCAGCCTTCCTTCCTGGATTTAACCCCCTGAGACCCTGCTAAAAGCTACCCTCACTCATTTCCCCACTTCCTCTATAGTGGGGTTAGGGGCTCCAGGTACAAGCTGGAAAGTCCTGGCTTGCCCCTTCCCATCAGTTGTGCCCCTCCCCTTCCCTAAGAGCTTGGAAGGCCCAGGATATTCAGAGAAATGAGAGTAAAGGACCCCCCCCCGGGAGCCTTCATGGGCCCACCCCCATGATCCCACATCCTTACCCTGAATCCAGGGGCAGCTCAGCAGAATTAGGAACAGCAGCTGGGGAGGCGGCGGGTGTTGGGCCTTGGGAATCCCCATGGCGACTCACACTGATTTCTCTTCTCTGTGCCTACCTTAAATAATCTAGCTGACACCTTTCCTCTGTCTCCTCTGTACCTCTCCTAAATAATCTAGCTGTCACCTTTCCTCCGTCTCCTTCTATCCTTCCCTTTAATTTTTTTCCCTGCTAGTAGTTAGCATGGAAGACAATTTCTCGGCCCCTCGGGACGGAGGGACAGAATTGGGCTGGGAGGTCACCTGAAGCCCACCCCTCTTTGCCCAATCTCCTCTGTTCTCTGCTCCTGAATCTGTGGGAGCAGGGGCGCGGCTCTGGCTGCAGGGGGTGGAGGCGAGAGGGCGAAGAGGGCCGAAGGAGCTAGGTCTCCTGGGTTACCCTCTTGTTCCGCCTCCTGGGTCCACCAAGGTGAAATTTAGCCGAGGAAAGGCAAGACAGCTTCCCAGGGCCTGAGGTGGGTTCGAGGATCAGGAAGATCTCTACTGGGCTTTAGCGGGGCTTGGCATGGAGGGAAGGGGGTTGCAGAACCAAGAGAGCTGAAGCTCGGGCACTAGAGCTGCGGGAGGGAGAAGCTGAGAAAGGTGTCGAGTCCACGTCAGATCCTGGGGACGGGCAAAGGGAGTGGCTTGGGATTTATTGGGGGCGGGAGGAAGTGCAGATGGAAGAAGGAGGGACCATATGAGCCAGGACCATAATCCTCACTCCCTCAGCCCCTAGGGGAGGTAAAGGAAACTCCGGTCCCAGAAATAATTACGGCCCCCTGTCCTCGCTTTTACAACATCTGGAATCTGAATCTCCTCTTCCCAGGGTGCCGAGGAACGGCACAGCTGGGTTCACGTCTGCTCAGCCCCCAATATGCCCTTTGCCTATAATCCAGGCCCTCCTATGGGACTTCTCCTTCCATTTTACAGAAATTCATGTGTAATGGGCTTTTCTCTCCTCTAGGAGAATGCCAAGTTTCCACGTTTGTGGGGTTTCAATTTTGATTTTTTATTTCTAGCCTCTTTCAGCGCCTCTGAAGCGCCCTTTTCAGCACCACCAGTGCGCGGACAGATCTTCCTGGCCCAGCCTGTGTGGGCTCCGCCCCCTGCGTTTTGGCGGATTGACTGAAGCCGCCATCACCATCAATCAGGGGCCCTCTTGGGTCTGGCTCCCGTGGAAGCGAAGGGGGAGGAGGAGTCACAGGCGGATTGGTCCAGGGTTCTGCAGATCCAAGGACAGGCCGAGACCACTTGGTTTGCAGTCCACAAATTCGTCCCGCCCCCAGGCCCCGCCCCTTCTTTTCGCATTGCGGGGCGGCTAGAGGTTGGCAACTTGCCCCTGGCGCCGCACATGGCGCCCCTTGGGGTCCCGGGAGAAGGAAATCCGGAGACCATCCCCCCTTCCCCGATAGCTGAGTTGCCGCTGCCACTGGGCAGCAGGCTGGGGTAGCTAAGCTGAGAGGACTACCGTAGGACGGACTGACGTCAGGGTGTGTGGGAGCCAAGGAAGGAGCGAGTGGGGAGAAAAAGCGCCCGCGCGAACCTGCGGGTAGGGCTGAGTGAGAAGAGAGGGCAGGGAGAGAAGGGGGAGGGAGAGAGAAGCTGCTGCGGAGGACGACTGGTTGCAGGTCCCCAGGGCTGCGGGTTCAGGTGGGGTAGGAACTGCTGTTCAGGGAAGCTAGAAGGAAAGGGGCGGGAGGAAAGAGCGAGAGAAAGGAGTAGGGGTGGAGAGAGAAGGAAAGGAAAGGAGACAGAGGGTGAGGAAAGGAGAGGCAGAGGGTGAGAGTGGAAACTGCCACAAGGAGAAAGAACAGGTGAGAGAGGAGAGAGAGAGAAGGAAAGAAAGGGAAAGGAGGGTTAAAGGTACATGAAGGAGGAGAGAAGGCCGGAGATACAAGGTGGAGAGAAGACCTCTGAAGCAGAGAGAACCCAGAGTGGAAATGTGGAAGGGAAACAGCCCAGGGGGTAACCAGGGAGCAGCCACAGAGGATGAACTGGGGGCACAGGGGAACTGGAGTCAGGAAGATGTCCCAGGCCTCTTGGCCATGGTCTACCTGCCCATCATGCCTACATGGCCGTTGCCCCTGGCCTGCTCAGCCTTTACCCTGCTCCTGGGAGCCCTCACTTCCCTTTTCCTCTGGTACTGCTACCGCTTGGGCTCCCAAGACATGCAGGCTCTGGGGGCTGGGAATCAGGCTGGGGGTGTCAGTGGTGGGCCTGGGGGATGCTCTGAGTTTGTCAAGCCGAGCCCAGGGAGCTCTGGGGAACCTGGGGAAGGACCTAGGACAGAAAGTCTAGTGAGCCGTCGCCTTCGGGCCTACGCCAGGCGCTACTCCTGGGCTGGGATGGGTAGGGTGAGGCGGGCAGCTCAGGGTGGCCCAGGCCCTGGGGGAGGGCCAAGGGTCCTGGGCATTCAGCGCCCAGACTTGCTTTTCCTGCCCGACCTGCCCTCAGCGCCGTTCGTGCCGCGGGATGCCCAGAGACATGACGTGGAGCTCCTGGAAAGCAGCTTCTCTGCTATTTTACGAGACTTTAGGGCTGTGAGCTGGGATTTCTCAGGGACTACCCCTCTTCCTCGGGGCTGGTCCCCACTGCTAGCTCCTGGGTGCTACCAGCTACTGCTGTATCAAGCAGGTCGGTGCCAACCCAACAACTGCCGCCGGTGCCCCCGGGCCTATCGGACACTGAGGGGACTTCGGAGCTTCATGAGCGCCAACACCTTTGGCAATGCTGGCTTTTCTGTCCTCCTTCCGGGCGCCCGGCTTGAGGGCCGCTGTGGGCCCACCAATGCCCGGGTCAGATGCCATCTGGGTAAGTAGATAATGCCTGCAGACAACCTCCTTGCCTCTCTTCTCTCCCACCAGATCTTTCTAAACTGTGGTTCTGCTCATGCCTCTTCTCAGAAATCCTTCAGCACAACCTGTTTCCCACAGCAGCAGCATTTCCTGAGCTTCAATTATCTGCAAACCATCTTCATAAGCTTTGCCATAGTCATTTATCATCTGTACTATATATCTTCATATGGATTCCCCTCCATATTTTGTTTTACTTATTTAAAAGGAATCTTTACAGAATATGATTATCAGTATTACTTGCCCTAAATGGAAAGTACTCATAAAAACAATTTTAAACTTTTTAGAAAAGGCTTTTAAAATTCTGGCTAAATAGTCTCTCCGGGACTGAAGCCTATGCTGTCTTCGTTTGGAAGGGAGCAGTGTTAATGGGGGTGTTAGTATCATGATAACACTAAACTGAGATTTGCTTTTTGATGTTTTAAAGACTGAGAGAAAGTGGAAAGGAAAACAATTTTCTGATTATTTAATTCCATAACCTTGTTGCCTAAAATCATCTCCTGTACTATTGCTTGGATGCATCCTCCACTTGAAGCACACTAGCCTCAGGATCCAATCCAGATTCTTTCTCTCATCTCCCATGTTCCTTTCCTTGCCTTCCCTCCCACCATGCTCTAAAAAAATAAAGGCCTTCTGACTAATCCTGGCAGAAACCACACCCATGCTATACACTTAAAATGTCTTTACCGTTTATCATTTTATCACCTCCTGGAAAACTCCTACTTAGCCCTCAGGAAACATAATTTCAAGTGTCACACCTTTCCTGGGGTGTCTTCTTATTCCTTACCATTTGAAGTGGCTGGTCAGTTTTCTCAGTACTTGACTGTGTGGTCTCTAGGCAAGGATAGTCATTAGTTTTATATCTTGCAGGGAGGGAAGGCCCAGCACATAGTAGGTTCTTAAATTGTCAGAAGCCTAGGAGGAAATGACACTTCCTCCAGGGAACCTTCCCTTTTCTCTGAAACAGAAGATTGTACTTCGCACTGCATTTCCCAAGCACTTCTTTCAGCCAGCAGAGGAGGAACCACCATAGAACCTGGTATGCCTGGGTCTTTTTCCACAGGTCTGAAGATCCCGCCGGGCTGTGAGCTGGTGGTTGGGGGTGAGCCCCAGTGCTGGGCTGAGGGACACTGTCTACTGGTGGATGACTCCTTCCTGCACACAGTGGCTCATAATGGTAATGGAGCTCCCTCTCTGCCAGGAGGGATGAGGGACTGACAGAGAAGGGAAATAGTCATATGAGAGGCTACAGAATCAGGCCCACTGGCTTGCTGTCCTAGCACCATCATTTTCCAGCTGCGTATCCTTGAACAAGTCACATAGCTTTTATGATCACCTGCAAAATGGGGAAACTGCCTTCTTGGTAAGGTGACTGAAGGATTAAATAAATTAATGTAGGTTCAAAGTGGTTAACAGCCTAAGACCCAGGGCCTGGACCACTGGAGTTCCTGTGCTACTTCTGACACTTACATGGTTAGATACCACCAATAAGTGGCAATGCCTTAACTGCATATGTGTCATCAGGCCTACAGGCCTCTTCCGCCTTTGTTAAGGGGAGTGCTAACCTCTCCTTTCATACAACATATACCTCAGGCACTTACTAGCCGTGTGAACTTAGTCAAGTTATTTAACCTTTTTGTTCCTCAGTTACTTAGTATGAAATCGGAGTAATCATGGTACTACTTCATAGTTTATTTTGATGATTAAGAGTTAATGCATATTTGGGGCTAGAACAGTGCTTGGCACTTACTTATAAAGTGTTTGCTTTTTTGATTATTTGGTGAGTGCCCTGGCTTATAAGTGCTTAATGTCAGCTGTTCTCCTGTCTCCATTCCCATGTACCCTAGGCTCCCCTAAAGATGGGCCTCGAGTGGTCTTCATCGTGGACCTTTGGCATCCCAACGTGGCTGGGGCCGAGCGCCAAGCCCTCGATTTTGTCTTTGCACCAGACCCTTGAAGGAAGGTGTTGCCTTCAGACATCTAGGTTGGAGAGATGCTGCACTCAGGGATGGCTTAAGTGATAGCCAGGACCTCCTCTCCATTGCAGGGTGTGGGTGGGGCTGAGGGAGGCAACTGGCTAATGAACATTGAAATACAGATCTTAAATCCTAACTCCTGACTATTTTCTTCCCGGCTACCACCCCCAGGGCAGGGATGCATGTCTTCTCCCATGCAAATAGATAGGTACCTTCATGGCCCTCATCCTGGGAATCAGCACCAGATTCTCAACTCAACTTTATACCAATAATTTAATAGAAAATTTAAATAATAAATAATATGAAACAGATTGAGAAGATACCTGAGCGGGTCCAGGCCCAGGCCAGCCTAACACAAACTTAAGGAAGTAGGGAGAAAGGTAAGGGAAAGGAGACAAACTACCCTGCACAATGGTTGGGGGGCAGCTCGGAGTGTGGTAGGTGTTGTTAAGGGCTGGCTTGACACTTTGGCATGTATAATGTACTAAAAAGAGAATGGGAATTCTAAATCATTTTAAACTAGCTAGTAAGGGAAAATAACAGGACAAAAATAGTGATGAAGGAATGAACACAGGCCTCTGAGGGCTCTGACTGAGAGAAGGTGCTGGAATGTACTGTGTTATTAACACTGAAGTGGGAATGAATGGAAAACAGCCAAAGTGAACTATACCATGCAATAAAAGGACAGAGGAAAGACCCACGACTTGGCCAGCAAAGCCGGGGCAAAGGTGTGGGAAGAGGGACTGGGTCCCAGTGGCAGGAGGAAAACAGGGAGAAAGGTCAAGATTAGTCTTTGAAGACAATCTGTTGGCCGTGAGGACGTTCGTCATGGGTGATGTGGCGCCGGACATGGATCCTGCGGACACGGTGCTCTCGGTTCTCCTCATCCTCCCCTCGGCCCGCCCCACCACCTCCAGCTACACCCCCTGTGGCCTCCAGGAGGGCTGGGTCTGGGCCCCGGGGAGTCTCGTAGATCAGGATGTTCAGGGTTTCCTCAAAGATCCGGGCCTCTGGGAATTCCACCTGCAAAAGGCCAGCAACCCCCAGCTCCCACCCTATGGTCCAGTCACACAACCACCCCCTTCCCCCAGCTGCTCCTGCACTGGCACAACTCCGAGTCTGCAATCACAGGTTCTTTGGCCTGGACTGTCCTCTTTGCAACTTCTTTACTCAGCAAAGTCACACTTATAATTCAAGGTCCAGCTCTGAAGTCAGGTGGTTACTTGTTTTCTTTCCTTTGCTACCAAGTCTCTTGGTATATTCTTTCATTAGACAAATATGTATTAATTAATGACTGCACTGTAACAGGTGTTGCAAACACTGAGAATATAGCAGTGAACAAAACAAAGTTTCTATCCACAGGAAGTTTACATTCTAGGGGGAGGACACAGACATACATTTAATAAAATATACACTGTCAGATGATGACAAATGTTATGGGAAAAAACTATAGCAGGAAAAGGGGTGGGGACGGTTATGGCTGGGAATGTTGTGAGAGAGAGCTTAGAGAAGATCTCACTGAGATGACATTTGACCAATGGCCAAAGGAAAGGTGGGGAGGAAGCCAGGTGGGTAATCAGAGGAAGAGCAGTCTGGGAAGAGGCAATAGCAAGTATAAAAGCTCTGGGACAGGAGTGGGCTTACTGTATTATTTGAACATGAGCAGCAAGGCCAATACAACAACATGGAGTGATGAAAAGAAAGCAGAAGGGATGAAGCAAAGAGGTGAATGGGGGTTCCCCTTCTGTGGGTTGGAGTCATATAACTAACATAACTCTTAACAAGCTGCATTCTAATTGTTGGTTTATCTTCCTGTCCTCAAAAAACAGAGGAAGTTTCTTGGAAGCTGGGTCATTCACTTAGGCATTCAATAAATGTTTTCTAGCTTCCACTGTGTAATAAACTCATCTACTAGCCTTCACTAGTGCTAGAAAGATAGGAAAAAAATATTGAAAAGATACAGCCTTACCCTCAAAGAGCTAATACCCGGCTACTAAAGTAAACCCCCTTTGTCTGAGGTTGTTGAGGTGAAAGTTCATGAGTGAAGGTATCCCAAAGAAAGTGATACATGGCTTGGGTCTTAAAGATTAAGCACAAGTTCATTAGGTACACAGCGATGAGGAAGAATAATCCCAAGTAAAAGGAACAATGTGTGCAGAGTTCGGGAGGTGTGAAATAGTATTGGGTACTTAAGAAACTTGCAGAACTTCCGGCCAAGATGGAGGCGTAGGCAGACACACTGTGCCCCCTATTACAACCAAAATTAAGGACAACAAAGATTTAGAAACAGGAAAACAACCAGAACTCAGAAAATCGAACTGTTTGGAAGTCCAACAACGATTCATCCAGACTGGTAAGAGGGGCGGAGTCGCAGCAGGAAAAAGCGGAGGTGCGGACCGGGCACGCAGGCAGCAGCGGCTGGCAGCCCCCAGGTGCATAGGCGGTGACTAGTAGAACCCGGGCATGGGGTGGCAACTGTGCAGAACCGGTGAGGCCGCACAAGGCAGCTGGCTGACCGGGTGGTCCCACATTCACGCGAAGATAATCCAGGCAAAGGGGAAGCGGTGGAAGGGAGTGGAATCTGAGAGTGAGCAGAGCAAGCGCCATTGTCTCCTCTCAGACCCCGCCCCCACATACAGGTCACTACCCAGCAACTGGGCTGTCCTGCCCTGGGGAACACCTAAGGCTCCACCCCTCACTATCTAACAGCCGGGACTAGACCAAAAACAAAAACAAACAAACAAAAAAACACCCAGAAATGAAAATGGCTCAAACCGGAGAATAAATCAAAGCCCCAGAGCCAATTTATCTAAGCAACGAAGAGATAGCCAATCTATCAGATGCACAATTCAAAACCCTGGTGATCAGGATGCTCACAGAATTGGTTGATTTTGCTCACAAATTAGATGAAAAAATGAAGGCTACAATAAGTGAAATGAAGAAAGATGCATGGGGAACCAACAAAGATGGGAGGAAAACTGGGACTCAAACCAATGGAGTGGACCAGAAGGAAGAAACAACCAAACAAAAAACAAGAAAGAAACAAGAATTCAAAAAAATGAGGAGAGGCTTAGTAACCTCCAGGACATCTTTAAACGTTCCAACATCTGAATTACAGGGGTACCAGAAGGGGAAGAAGAAGAGCAACCAGTGGAATACTTATTTGAACAAATAATAAAGGAGAATTTCCCCAATCTGGCAAAGGAAATAGTCTTCCAGGAAGTCCAGGAAGCTCAGAGGGTCCCAAAGAAGTTGGACCCAAGGAGGAACACACCAAGGCACATCATAATTACATTAGCCAAGATTCAAATGAAGGAGAGAATTCTAGAAGCAGCAACAGAAAAGGAGACAGTCACCTACAAAGGAGATCCCATCAGACTGTCAGCTGATTTCTCAAAAGAGACCTTGCAGGCAAGAAGGGGCTGGAAAGAGGTATTCCAAGTCATGAAAATCAAAGACCTACATCCAAGATTGTTCTATCCAGCAAAGCTGTCATTTAGAATGGAAGGGAAGATAAAGTGCTTCTCAGATAAGGTCAAGTTAAAGGAGCTCATCATCACCAAGCCCTTATTATATGAAATGTTAAAGGGACTTATCTAAGAAAAAGAAGATAAAAAATATGAACAGTAAAAAGACAGCAAACTCACAGGTATTAACAATGAGACCTAAAACAAAAGCCAACTAAGCAAAACCACTACAACAGGAGCAGAAACCCAGAAATGGAGATCACATGGAGGGTTAGCAATAGGGGAGAGGGAAGAGGAGAGAGGGGGACAAGGTACATAGAACAAGTAGCACAAACGGTGGGTAGAAAATAGACAGGGGGAGGGCAGGAATAGTGTAGGAAATGTAGAAGCTAAAGAACTTGCCCTGGCTGGTGTAGCTCAGTGGATTGATCGAGGGCTGAGAACCAAAGGGTCACCAGTTGCATTCCCAGTCAGGGCATATGCCTGGGTTGAAGGCCAGGTCCCCAGTGGGGGCCACATGAGAGGCAACCACACATTGATGTTTCTCTCCTTCTCTTTCTCCTTCCCTTTCCCTCTCTCTAAAAATAAATAAATAAAATCTTAAAAAAAAAAAAAGAACTTATGACACATGGGCATGAACTAAAGGGGGGAATGTGGGTGGGAGGGTGTGTGGAGGGGAATGAAGGGGGGGGAAATGGGACAACGGTAATAGCATAATCAATAAAATATAATTTTTAAAAAAGAGAAAAGAAAAGAAACTTGCAAGATCTCTGGTGTATCTGAGGCACATCCATCACATGAAGGTCAGAAGAGACCAGGCACTGACAAGATCATCACAGATGAGATTGTATGGCATCATGGTTTACACAGGTAAGGCCCCAGAACCTGGAACTCTGTCCTGGCTCTCAGTGATGAACTTTCCCCTGCCTGATCTCCTGAGCTGCCTTTGTCTAGGGTCCTGGTCCTGCCAACCACCATAGCCCTCCCTAACCAGGCACTGAACCCCTTCTGACCTTGGTCTGCTTCTTCTCCGTGGCATAGACAATGGAGGTGCAGCACACCTCGGCGATTTTGCGGCCCTGCCCGTAGAAAGACCAGCAGCAGATCTCGTCCCCCAGTACATCCTTGAGGAAGAGCAGCCGCCCATGGAAGCGCAGGGCCAGTTTGTCAAACAGCTCGATGTTCTTAAGTAGGTTGTCATCTGAAGTGCTGAAGACCAGGACCCAGGGGACCTCAGCACAACTGGCTTCCCTCCCTCTGTTTCCCCCAGCATATAGGGCCCACATACCCAGACTCTGGTTCTGCCCATGGGTTTGGCATCCAGCAGGGAGCTTCCTCCACCCCTAGGGCCAGGCCAAGCAGACCTCAGCAAGGAAATAAGTACCATTTGCTGAGAAAAATCCCAGCACAGCAGGTGGCTACCATGCAGTCTCTGGAGTCAGGCCTTGTCACCTGGCATCCTAGCTCCACCACTTTTTAACTGGGTGAAACTAGGCACATTACTTCACCTCTCAGTGCCTCAATTTCCTTAGCTGTAAAACGGAGATGGTACCTCCCTCAAACATTGTGAGAATTATGTGATTTAACATATGCAAAGCACTCAAGAGTAATGCCTGTTATAAAATAAGCCCTTTGTAAACGCTAGTCATTATCATCTAATCCTAACCTGAACCCGGTTACTGATAAAACTGATGCTCAGAAGTGAAAATGACCTGCCCAAGGAACCCAGTGGGTAAGTGGCAGAGCTGGAATTCCTATTCAGGCAGGCACCTTACTTGTCCCTCTCTATGGCCACAGCCCTCCCCTTGGGCCAGGAGCAGGGCTATCTTAAGCCCAGGATTCAACCCAGTGCACCTCCCTACCCCCATGGTGATCACCTGGTGTAGGAGTACTTGTTGTTACTGCGGTTGTGCAGGAGCTTCACCACGGGCTGTTGAAGGAGAGAGGATGGAGAAGGGTGGGGATCAGGTTGCAGGGAGAGGCCCCCAACCTCCACCCTACAGGGCTCAGGGGCCTCACCTTGGAGGTGCTGGCCAAGAGCTGCTGCTCCTCCTGGGGAGATGTCACCATGGGGATGAGGCACAGCGGGGACAGGTTCTCCCTTTTTTGCTGGAGAAGAAGCGGAAGGTAGTTAACAGCACAACCAAATGTCACTCATTCACCCACTTAAAAGCCTTCAAAAGCTGCTTGATGCCTTTTGGGAAAAAATCCAGACTCCTTAGTAGTCCACAAGGCTCCACAGCATCCAACATCTCTGCTCTTGTTCCTACCCTTCTCCCCCACTGATGGCTGTTTTGTCGCACATCCAGCTTGTGCCCATCTAGCCCTCTGCTCTTCCCACTACTAGAGACAGTCTGCACTGTTGTTTGTGGGGCTGGCTCCACTGCACCACTCAGATCTCAACTCAGATAGTGCCCCTCAGAGAATGCTGGTCCTTCTCTCTAAGCTCCCTGATTAAAGCAGCGCCCCCCCTGCTTCCTTTTCAGAGTATCAGTTCACTTTCTTCATGGCACTCAATTCCTCACATTTTTTCAGTTTTGGGTCTATATAGCTTATGGTCTGTCTCTTCCCATCTAAGTGGTAAGTGCCTAGCACACAATAGATGCTCAGTAAGTATCTGTTGAATGAATAAATCTGGTTTGCTGGGAGGTTGGAGACAGAATAAGAACCAGACATACAGGTTTCTTTTTCTCTGTCTTCTAGAACCTTCATGTCAAAACTCCTCTCACTTCTCCCAATCTAAAAACAAGACGTGCAATTCTAACACAAATTCCAAAAAGTTTTTTGACACACCCATAAAACTTTTTCTAAAATTAATATGGAATAAAAGTCTACTAATATTTAGGTCAAGTTTTAAAAGGAGCCAAGAGGAAAGACCAACCCTACCAGATATTAAAACACCCTACAAAGCCATAATAATGAAAAGTATGGTTTTGGTGCAGAAACAAACACAAACAATGGAACACAATAGAGTTGGGAAACAGACTAATGTATATATGAGAACTGATATTTATAATGAGAACACCAAAAATCAGTGGGGAAAGTATGGAATGTGTTTTGATTATTGCTGCGTTAACAAATTATTCCAAAACTTAGCAGTTTAAATCAACAATCAACATTTTTCAGTTTTTTATGGGTCAGGAATTCAGAAGGGGCTTAGCAGGGTGGTTCTGTCATGGGGCCTCTCATGAGGTTATAGTCAAGTCAGCTAGAGCTGCAGTAATCTGAAGGCACAACTGAGTCTGGAGGATATATTTCTGAGAAATCTTGTTCATATGGCTGGCAACTTCATGCTGGCTATTGGCTGGAAACATCTGATGCCTGTCACTTGGCTTTCCATAGGTTTGCTCGAGTGTCCTCATAACATGGCAGCTGGCTTCGCCAAAGCAAGTAACTCCAGAGGGAGCAAGGTGGAGATCTCACTGTCTTTTATGACCCAGTTTTGACAGCCCTATTCAGTGTGGGAGAAAACTACACAAGAGAATGAATACTAGAAAACAAGAATCATTTGTTTCTAGTGATGTGCCTTGGAGGCTGGCTCCCATTGATTCAAATCCCTCCCATGTGCAAAACACACTCACTCCCTCCCAAGATCCCCCAGAGTCTTGTTTTATTATAGCATCAGCTTGAAGTACAGAATCCTGTCATCTAAAACAGGTCCAGGTAAGGATGAGGCTTCTTGGATGTAGTTCCTTAACATAAGGAACAATAGTTCCTTAACATATAGTTCCTTAAGTACATTTGCTCTTGATCTGAAGACCCATGAACTAAAGAGACAAGTTTTCTCTTCTACACACCCAACACACAATGGTGGAACAGGCATTAGGATACTCACAGGCATTAAAAGAATCCTATTCAAAAGGGTAGGGTGGGGGTCACTGCTTCATGGAAATTCTGTAATCTATCTGGACATATGTTGGGAGCTCTATGATGCCTAGACTTGTCCCAAGATGATTCTCCATGGCACTTGGCTCTGCCCTGAGCCATCCTTTTCCATGAAACTGTCCATGCTTGCAGCTCCATGACTTCCTTAGCCTATTTCCTGCCTGGAAAACTTTGGGGGTCTAAAGTCCTATTCTCCTCTGGCACTGGCACTGTCCCTTCTAGTGTTTCTGCCAATAGAATTCTCTTTAACCACACATATAAATCTTTGTGAGATAAGCTCTTCTCCACTTTGGGCTCATGCCAAGAATGCTGAGGGACAACACCTTTAAGCTTTTTACTTGTACTATTACTTGATCAAATGCTTCTCTGAGGTATCTTCTTGGGTATTTTTGATGTCTTAACAAAATATTTTACAATCACATCCTCAGGTTCATCTTTAGATCATGTTTACTGAAAACACCCTATATTTGATCTATGCCTAGAAGCCATTTGTTCATTTTAACATCATTCATTATTTGGAAAGGGTGGGAATTTCCAAGCCCAATAATTCCTGGCTCCTTTTTTGTTCAACTGTTTTTCCATTGGCTTACCATCTCTTATTTTACTGTAAGCAACAAGAAACCTGGTGGCAACTTCAATATTCTGTCTGGAGTTCTCTTTAGCTAGGTCACCCAGTTCATTGGGTATGTTTCCTACTTTCTACATTACTGTAGGAGACAATGATGCTAAACTTCTGCCACTACATAACAAGGATCACTTTTGCACAAATTTCCAGTAACATTTCCCTCACTGCAGTCTCCTCAAAGGTCATCAGACTTCTATAAACGGACTTCTTAAAACTCTTGAGGCTTTTATTAAAAATCTCTCTCTTCCCAGTTCTAAAGCCACTACCACATTTCAAGTTTTTGTTATGGCAGAATCCCACTCCAGATACCAAAATCTGTTATCTATTGCTGGGTAACAAATTACTACCAACTTATTGAGTAAAACAATAAACATTTATTATCTCACAGTTTCTGGAGGTTGGGAACTTGAGATTGGCTTAGCTAGGTGGTCCTGGCCCATGATCACTCATGAAGTTGGAGTCCAGATGTTGGCCAGGGCTGCAGTTACCTGAAGACCTGACTGGGCCTCAAGGATCCACTTCTGAGACAGTTCACCCATATGACTGAGAGTTTGTGCTGGCTGTGGGCAGGAGGCTTCAGTTCCTCACCAAGGAGACCTCTCCCTAGAGCTGCTTAAATATCCTTACATGGCAGCTGGCTTCCCCCAGAATGAGTGATCCGAGAGGGGGGCAGAAACAGCAATGTCTTTTATGGCCTAGCTTTAAGTCACACACTATCATTTTTGCAATATTCTACTGGTGATATAGGCCAGCCCTATTCAGTGTGGGAGAAGACTAAACAGAGGCAGAATAAGCAGGAAGCAAGAATTTTGGACAATTTTGGTGGCCATTTTGGACACTAGCTAGCACAGATTAATAGATGACGATGGGAAAACTAGCTCACTCTATGAAGGACAAAGAAGTTACATCCCTTTGTAATTCATATTTACAACAGTGAATTCTATTAGACAAAAAGACTCACATATGAAAGATAAAACTATAGAGATATTAAAAATGTAGAATGGAAAAAAAAAACCTTAAACAAGATCTTAAAAGGATACACATTTAAGGAAAAAAAAAAAAAAAAAGGAATTTGACTACATTAAAATCAAGAATTTCTCCAGTTGACAATGGAAAGTGTGACCTTACAAATAACCCCATGTAATAATGTTGAAGGAATGATAGAATTATAATTATTTTACAACTCTAATGAAATTATTGATTCAGGTAAGGGTAATCAGTCGCTGTATGGTTGACAGGTAACTGTCATTCATATAGTGCCAAAATAACATCACACAGATTACTGTATAGTTAGCAACAAGGGAATATAACTACAAATGGAAGGATCACACCAACATCACCTGAATCAAGGGGCTAATTCTGAGCATCACTGATGATGAGTCATATTAACAATATTATGCCCTGGCTGATGTGGCTCAGTGGACTGAGCACCAGCCTGCACACCAAAGGGTTGACAGTTCAATTCCCAGTCGGGACACATGCCTGGGTTGTGGGCCAGGTCCCCAGTAGGGGCACACTAGAGGCAACCACACATTGATGTGTCTCTCCCTCTCTTTCTCCCTTCCTCCCCCCTCTAGAAATAAATGAATAAAATCTTAAAAAAAAACCCCAAACATTATGGATGTGTTGATATAACATAATATGAAATACATAAAATTACCTAAAATGTATTCTAACCAAAATGTTTATTATCAAGCCTTTAAATCCATCATTTAGCTTACAGAAAATTCAGAATGGGGCCCATTACAAACAAAATGATACAAGTAAACAACCAGGCAAATTTGGAAACTAGGTTATTGTGCAGGACCACTGGTGGTCTCTTTAACAAGTCAGCATCATGAGGAAAAAGGGACTGTTTGGGGTTGGAGGAGCCTTGAAGAACATAATAACCAGTCATGATGCAAGGATCTAGACTGAGTCCTTATTTAGATGAGCAAGCTATAAAAGACATTTCTGGAATGAATGGAGAAATTTGCATATACCCTAGATTTAGACAAGATAATTTTTATTGACATGAAAAGATGGCAATTCTTAACAAACAAAGCAGATTACAAACAGCACATATAACATGACTGTATTTCGGTGCATGCATGCACACACACACAAACACCCAAAAAGACCTTGAAGGCCATTTGCTACTTTTGTATAATTACCTAAATTTTAATTTTCTAAATTTCTGTAACATATACATATTGCTTAAAAATAATAAAATGGCTATTTACAATAATAAATCAAGGACTTCCATTCAACAACAGACACTATAGGCAGCTGACATTCTAAGAGAAAATACTGGCAAAATCTAAAACTGACTAGAGGTCCCGGTCAGGTAGCTCAGCTGTTTAGAGCATTGTCCCAATGCACAAAGGCTGCAGGTTCAATTCCTGGTCAGAGCACACGCAAGAATCAACGAATGAATGCATGGATGAGCGGAACAACAAACTGTTGTTTCTCTCTCAAATAAATAAGGAGAAAATTACATAAAAATAAAACTGACTAGAAATTATCTGAAACAGATTTTTTCAATTGGGGTTCTTCAACTGAATCTGAAAACCCAGCAAATAACATGAGTAACTATTTTCTCAACTCTCCCAATGATGATAGGTAAATAGTACTATTTTAGATATATAAGAGAACAGTAAATTTATTATGTAGAATACATGCCTTAGGGTAAGAGGGCTTAATTCTCCCTATGAACTAAACTAAAATATACAAGGATCACCTGTAAAACAACAAGATTAGAAAAAAACTCAGTAGAAAATTTGGTAAAGAATATGAATAGGCAATTCAGAGAAGGGGAAACCACAAAAACTAATATATGAAAAGATCTCATTAGTAATTAGAGGCATGCAAATAAAAATGAGATCACTCTATACCAATTAGATTGGCAAAATTAGAACATACTATGTGTTGCAGAATGTGTAGAAACAAGATCCCTTATGCACTGGTGATTAAGAGTATAAAGTGCTACAGCCATTTGAGATAGTAATCTTGATGATACTGTTGAAAGTCATTTGTATGTATCCTGTGACCCAGCAATTCCACTCCCAGCTACAATCATGAGAAACCCTGACCTAGTACTCACTAGGGCACATGCATAAGGATGCTCATGGTGGCACCATTTGTTGGGGCAGGAAGTGGGAAGGCAATCTAGGTCTCCATCCTCTAGTAAGTAGAACAGCATAAATAGATCTTGAAAAAAGCGCTGAATTACCCGGTAAGAAACAAAACACACAATCCATAACTCAATGCCACTTATGGAAAGTTAAACTACATATAAAACAATGCTTTAGCTGTTCTGACTGTTATGGTTCAGTGGTTGGGTGTCGTCCCACAAACTGAAAAGTCACTAGTTCAATTCCCAGTAAGGGCTTATGCCTGGGTTAGGCAGTGTTGCAGGTCAGGTCCCTGGTTGTGGGTATATAAGAGGCAACCAATCGACGTTTCTCTCCCTCCCTTCCCTCTCTCTAAAACTAAAGAAATAAAATCTTAAAAAAAAAATTTAAGAATGCTTTAGCTTTTCAAGGGTACGAACATAATCCAAGCATATATATCAAAACATTAGAATTAGAAATGTAGCTATGGGGGAAAGGGACATGGCAGGGGATTGAAAATGAAGGGAAAAAATAAGAAGAAAAGATTTCATAGATGATTAAGTGTCACACATTGAGGAGTATGATGAACTCAATATTCTGTACCCAAATCTTAAAAACAAAAACCTCCAAACAATCGAGCAAACACCAGTCAAGTGAGGTGGGGATGGGAATGGTCTCAGGGAAACCTGGAAAGGAGAGAGCTGGAGTACAGAAGAAAAAGCACTTGCAAGTTGGAAGTTAGATAACCTGGGGCTGAACATGAGCTTTGTGCTTAGTAACTCTTTGACCCTGGATGCACCCCCAACTTCCCTCATTTTTAAACAAATATCAAACAAGGGTACAAGATGTTCACACAAGCAGATAGGGGAATTACTTCTGACACATGGGAGTAATTCTGTGGGTGTGAAAACATTAGATAAACATTAGATTCAGGAGTGGGTGTGAGATAATATTAGATAAATGTAAAACTATAGCTCAGGAATGTACTTCCAAGAACATCCAGTTCAAACTGCCAGTGGTTAGCCATTAATGGGTCATGAAACAAGTTCAATGTGCTTCAAACAGCATTAACAGGAAAAAAAGAAAACAATATGTCAGAATGTATTTCACTGAAAGTATCATTTCATAAATCTTATTTCAATTGTATATATAATTCATATCATTTTTTCATTTTTTCTATAGGAGGCAGTCACAAAGTTTGAAAAACATAGATACAGCCCAAAGAAATTCTATGCTTTTGGATTCCAAGAATAAGTATTTCCCAAGATAACAGACACTTGCTCATAGTTGCCACTTTTTAATATATAGAGAACATCAAAAAAGAAACCCTTATAATCTCCATTAATATTGTATCATAAAAGGACATTTTTAACATTGTAAAAACAGGACAGAATAAAAGGTTTTATGTAAAACTCACTACATTGTACATATTTTCTCATTTTCCTATCCTTTGGAACATGAGAACAGAATGCCAGAGGTAGGAACTGACTCACTCAAGGTTACCCAGTCAGCTGTGGAAGAGGTGACACTTAACCCGTATGTCCTCAGAGCCCTAAGAGATTCACAGAAATGAAGCACAGAGGTGGGGCTCTGGAACCCCCAACCCTGTTTTATTGGAGGTGGCCCTGCTTCTGAGATTTCATTGCAAAAAACAATTTTTTAAGCCCCCGGGATGGGGAGGGGTATTGACTGCCAGGATAGAACCAGATCACAGAGGTCATTATATTCTAGTTTAAATTTAGATTTTTCCCCTAGTGGCACAAGAGAGTTATTTATGATCTGATTTCTGGGCAAAGGGAGAATAGATTGGGATTATGTCTGAGGAGAATTAATTAGGTGGTAGCGTAACAACTGGTTTGGCTGGGTAGAAACAATAAGAAGCAGAGAGAGAAGTCATTTAACCATCGAAATAGTCTTGGCATGAGATGTTGAGGGGGACCCTGGCTGAGGCAGCAGGAATACAGAAGACAGCACCCATGAATTTTCTAGGGTCATGGCTAGTCAAAGTTGGGCCAGAGGCAGCCTCTCTAGGGAGTACCCCATATTTCCTTTTATTTTTTAATGTCCTTATATCTAACTACTTAAGCCACTCTCCAGGGACATGGGCATAGGGGTGGCACTCAGGAGGTGGGGAAGGGACCCTTACCTGCAGTGCCAGCTGGCAGTCCTCGATCAGGCCCTGTACCAGGTAGTAGCGTGCTTCACCTAGTAGCTCCCCCAGTTCTCTGGTACTCTCAGGCAGTGGCACGGACCCATCCCGAAGGTAATTGAGGATTGTACCAAAGTGGCGGCCGCTACGGTCAATCAGCACCCAACCTAGTGGGGTGGGGAGAGGAAAGATAATGGATGGCTTTTCTGGGGGCCCTGGAACTACTAAATTTTTATGAAAAGAAGTATTCTAAAGCTACAAGTCTGAATTTTTCTCAAATTTCTGCCTTATCCAAGAATATTCTGTTAAAACATGCCCAGTGAGTGTTCCCCATAAACCCCTTTTCAACCCCAAAGAGAACTGATTCTCTCCCAAGTCTGTCCTACAATGAAAAGGTTCTCACCATGATAAAGTTCTTCCAGATTACTTTATCAATAACCCTCTAACCTTTCTTGTTAAGTCTAGCCATTCTATTTAATTTAATGT
This sequence comes from Anoura caudifer, assembly GCA_004027475.1. NCBI lineage: Eukaryota > Metazoa > Chordata > Mammalia > Chiroptera > Phyllostomidae > Anoura > Anoura caudifer. The sequence goes on from PVKU01002082.1 coordinate 87,846, forward strand.
CTACCCCACCCTCTAAAATCACTACCATTTTAAGCTTTATATTCACCATAGAACTTACTACTCACCTAGAATTATATGGCCCCTTTTTTTGTATGTTTACTTGTTTACTGTTATCCCCTTCCCCACAAAAAAAGTAAACTCAGTAAGGCTAATCTCCTCAGATTCATTTACCAAAACAAAGTATCTTCAGCACTGCCACTTTACAAATACCTACTGAATAAATAATTTCTTCACCTTTAAATTTTTGAAAACTGACCTCCACCCCCCAAATGTTTATTTTCCTGTTCTCACAATCCTTGTTAACCCCCTCTGAATTCCAGCCCCCCAAACAAACTTTAAACTTCCACTTGGGCATGTGGGGCCCAAACCTGAATGCAACACTCCAAGAAGGTAAGGTTCACCTGCCAAAGAGAACTCTCCACCCTCCACTCCAGTGTCCCTGGCAAACCCAGAGCAGCCTTCTCCTTCTACAATCTGCATTTACAGATGGATTCCCAGAGTGTGTTAGGGGAAACACAGAGACCGACAAGGTCCTCCAACTCTCCAGGCTGGTTGTTAGCAGTGTTAAGATAGAGTGGGAAACAAAGGGCTAGCCAGTTGGAAAAGACTGATGAAGGTGGCTTAGAAGGGTGCTGCTGGCAGCAGGGCTGGTTCCCAAGTTTTTTTGAGCTGAGGAGTGAAAGGTAGGAGAATTGGGTGGGAGTGATAATGAAAATTCTGGTGACATGTTGAATCACTCACCACAGCGCCTGGCAGAGTTGGGGAGGGGAAGTTGTTCCCTAAGTGATGTAGGTTATTGCTGGGGATAAAGACTGGAAGAGGAAGAGGATTATGAATGAAAAAGAGGAGATGAGATAGGGTGTGGGGGTTGGTGAGGGTGAGAATAACCTGACTGGATGCTAGTGAAAAGAGAGAAGGGGCAAAAAGACACTGGGCGAGGAAAAGACTAGGGGTAGGCATCCAGAGGATGGAAGGCAGCGCAAGTGAGAGTATCGCAGTACCTCCGGCGTCCGTGAGTACCTCGGCGCGGCCGCTGAACATGGTCTTGAGCTTGGTGTCCTGTCCCGTGAGGGTGCGCAACGTAGTGTAGTGCAACGAGCCCCCCACGTTCAGCTTCACGTACTTGCTGTTCGGGGTCTGTGGCTTGAGACCGTCCGCGGCGGAGCCGGGCTCGAATCCCCAGGGTTTAGGGACTTCCAGGGACAGGGCCTCGGCCACCGCCGGGCCCGAGGCCTCGGCCGACATGCCAGATGCTGGCCGCGGCCGGCGACCTTAGGTTCTCTCCGTGCCCTCCGCTCCCAAAGACCCCGCACCCGAGCCTTCTAGCCAGACGGCTGGACCAACACGCCCACACGTCGCCGCTACTCAGCAACATTGGCCATCAGTCGCCACACGCCGACACCTCTCTAGAACCTCAGCCCCGCAGCTGCGCAGGCGCCTCAAAGTACCGTGCCCAGCCTCGCGAGGCCGGAAGTGCGGAGCATGCGTATAGGTCTTCCGTTGGGTAAGGGGTCAGGCAGGGCGGCTGCGGCAGAGCTGGGGCCACGTGAGGTGCACTCTCTTCGTTAGTACCAGAGAGTAGATCCCGGAGGCATCTGGCCACCTGGTTAGTGTGGACAGCGATGTCCCTTCTTGGGGTTGGGCTTCCGCTCCCAGAGTGGTTCCCGGGCAGGACGGGAAGACAGGCCCAGAGAGGCAGGAGATTGGGCAAGGTATCCTGCCTGCCAGCCACCAAAAAACAAACAAACAAACAAACAAAAAACAAAAAATCCAGCTGAGTGAAGATCAAATTGGCTTTATTCAACCATTCATGAATCAGCATTTCATCTAGAAAATAGAAAGGCACTCCCCAAGATACAGAAAAAAAGGTTTTCAAAGGCAAAAAATCGGGAGAGGGGGGAGGAAAATTATTAGCAAGAATGCATTATTTCAGGCAAGGTCGCCCTTCCAAGGGGACTGGAGGAGGTAATTCCATATTGACGGGTTAAAAGTTACCTTCCTGGGAGATCTTGAGGTTGCAGTTAGGTTAGGTATTAAGTCTTGGTTCACTGATGTGGGGCTTAGCACAGGTGATTCCCATTCTGGGCCTGTTGCTTCTTTTTAACAAGGCGAAAGAGGAGTGGCGTCCTGGAGGCAGGCAGTAGTGCTAAGATGTGCAGAGTGTAGTGGGTAAGATCATCAGGGAGGGCCTCTCTGAGGGGGTGGTGGTACTGAGCCGAAGCTGAGATGAAGTGGCCAGGAAGAAGTGTGAGGGCAGCTTCAGGCAGAGGGAAGGGCAAATATAAAGACCCTAAGACAGGAACAAGCTTGGTGTATTTAAGGAGTAGAAAGAATGTCTGGAGCAACTGAGCAAAGTTTTTAGATACCAGCTAATGTGGTGAGATACCCAACCCCGAAAGAAAGAAGAAGTAAGAGAAACATGTTGATGACAAAATGTGGTGAGAAGTGTTATGTAACCGTACAGCTTAATGTCTGGCAGGGAGATTTGCTGCAGGGAAAACTAAACAGAATTATAGAACTGTAGGGAGGAAGTGGTGTGTTGTGTCCCTGAGAACTGCCTTGTTTAATCTCTTCTGCCCAGAATCAGGACATTTTCTCTGGTCTCTCATCAGTGACAGGTTGGCCTTTGGCCAAGTTCTGGAGGTTCAAGGTTGCAGGGCACCATCCTTATGGATCCTGGAGCCAACTAAATCTGGGTCAGATACCTGTTTCCTTCGTGTTTTCTCACGGTTACTCTAATTTGTATCCTTATCTTCCCAACTGATACAGTTTCACTAGGGACAGTTTAGAATTGCAGTGACCATTTGGGGGAAGTTTTGACAAGAACAGGATTGTTTATTTGAGAGGTACCTCAGAACAAAAGGGGAAAAAATTGTCATGAGGGAATTGTCTTGTCAAACAGATTATTTTAACATAGGCAGTGTTTTATCTCTGTGCTTTGTAGATTAATAAATGCTGCCTTTTTTAAAAAAGATTTTTATTTATTTTTAGAGGGAGGAAGAGAAGGAGAAAGAGGGAAAGAAACCAATGTGTGAGGTGCCTCGATTGGTTGCCTCTCACAAGGCCCCAACTGGGGACCTGGCCTGCAACCCAGGTGTGTGTCCTGACTGAGGGTCAAAACTGCGACCTTTCAGTTCAATCCACCAAGTCACACCAGCCAGGGCTAAATGCTGACTTTTTAATTGTATAGCTCTATTAATTTGTCAAGTGCCTGCTGTCTTTTCTCCTTGCAGAGGGATCACTGATTAAATTTTAAAGAGGAAATTTCATATTTCTCTTAAGTATTTAATAGTTCCCCATCACTGTTTAGCTGTTTGTTTCCCTCTCCTGGAAAACATTAAACTATTAAAAATTATTCCATTGTATGTGTGTACTCTAGGAATAACCAGTCTCCTTAAATACTTAAAAATGTCCTACAGAATTGTTATACTATATACATTTTCTTTGTGGGCACTTAAAAGTGTATTTATGTAATAGGCTTCATTATTATAATTACAAGATAAGACAAGGCCTTAGTTCCAAGATAAAAGAAGACTTTTGGCATGATCCATGTCTTTCAACTTGCCATAAAAAATAATGCCAGCATAATATTTTGGTTTGTACAAGATCAGTGTTAATTTTCAAATGATTTAAACCTTTTTAATTGTTTATATTGACCTTATGAATTGTTACCATAGATTTCAGTTTTACTTATTTTTTTAAAGTTTTTTTTTCAGTCACCATGCTGTACATTAACTTTCCCAGAATTTCTTTATAATTGGAAGTTTACAAATATATGTTTATATATAACTGGAAATTTGTACCTTTTAAACATCTTTACCCATTTCTCCCACCCCCCACCCCCCACTCTGGTAACCACCCTTTACTGTCTGTTACCTCTCCCTATCCCATTTTCCCTCTGGTAATCACCATACTGTTGGTTGTGTCTATGAGGATTTTTTTTTTCTTAATCCCTTTTCCTTTTTCACCCAGTCCCCCAACTCCCCTCTCCTCTAACAGCTGTCAGTCTGTTCTGTGTATGTATGAGTCTGTTTCTATTTTGTTTGTTTATTTTGTTCATTAGAGTCCACATATAAGTGAAATCATATGGTATTTGTCTTTGTCTGACTGGCCTGTTTCACTTAGCACAATACTCTCCAGGTTCATCTATGCTGTCGCAAAAGGTAACATTTCCTTTTTTATGGCCAAGTAGTATAATTGTGTAGATATACCACCTCTTTTTTATCCACTCATCTACTGATAGACACTGGGCTATTTCCAGATCTTGGCTATTGTAAATAACACTGCAATGAACATAGGGGTACATATATTTTTTCAAATCAGTGTTTTGGATTTCTTCAGCTATATCAATATTTCTTTTCTTAGATATTTATATATTATTTTCTCTACAATTATTCTTCATTTTGCTTTTTCCTAAATTCAGGCCCCAAGTTTAGACTAATAAAATCATTAGGACTTTTTTTCATGCCTAAACTATCTTTGGGTTTCTTAAAATTTTTATTAGGTGCCTTGGTTGTCGTGGCTCAGTGGATTGAACACTGGACTGTGAAGCAAAGGGCTGCCAGTTCAATTCCCAGTCAGGGCACATGCCTGGGTTGCAGGTCAGGTCCCCAGTAAGGGCGTGCACGAGACGCAACCACACACTGGTGTTTCTCTCCCTTTCTCCCTCCTTTCCTCTCTCTCTAAAAATAAATAAAATCTCTTAAAATTTTTCTATTAGGTAACACAAAGATCTGCTAATGTACTCTAAAAAAGACAAAACACTAGGAATAATTAAATTATTTGGAATTCTCTAAATGTTTGTTCAAAATCATTATGAGAGCTCTTCTGTCTAGTAAACTCATACTTTAAAAAAACCTAAGAAATCATGCCCTGGCTGGTATAACTCAGTGGATTGAGAATGGGCCTGCAAACCAAAGGGTCACTGATTTGATTTCCAGTCAGGGCACATGCCTGTGTTCCAGGCCAGGTCCCTAGTAGGGGGTGTGTGAGAGGCAACCAATCAATGTATCTCTCACACACTGATGTTTTTCTCCCTCTCTTTCTCTTTCCCTTCCCCTCTCTCTAAAAATAAATAAATAAATAAATAAAAATCTTTAATAAAAAAAAAACTAACAAATCAGGAGAATTTACCTTCCTAAGTTATTTATACATGAGTAAAGTATGTAATATAAATATCTGTCAATTGTGTGCTTTTCCAGTTAAAAAATTATATTTAAGCCAAAGATTGGTATGATAACTACAAAAAGATCTGTTTTCCGGGTTTTGGATTCACAAGCCCCTTTCCCTTTTCATACATGAAAAGTCTGAACAAGCATTAGGGGTACTAGTTAATTAAAGGGCAATCATAAGTGGTCTTTCATTAGGTCCAGTAGCCAAGGCATATCTACCTCACCTAAGAGTTATAGCAATAATAGCAGAATGTGTGAAACTTTCCCTTGATCTATTTCTAGGGTCTTTACTAACTATAATGGTTGCCCCATGCTAAAGACTCTTCCATTCTAAAATACTCAATACTTCTTGATCAGTGGTATGTCTACCTATGAAATATTATTGTTTTCCTTTTACGCATCACTGTCCATCACTGCAACCCCATAAATCCTTCCTTTTCTTACACAAAGGGGAAACCCATGGTGGTTTTCCTCTTAGGGAATTATCAAATCCTGCATGGATCTTCTAGATATACCCTAGTAGAGTCCTGATTTAATTGTGTTTGTTGATGCTGATTAATTTGTAAAAAAAGCAGAAACATTGTAATCAATAGTGAAAGACTGAAAGCTTTCCTCTAAGATCAGGAATAAGACATGAATGTCCACTTTTGCCATTTCTATTTAACATGGTACTGGAAGTCCTAACCAGAGCAGATAAGCAAGAAAAAGAATTTAAAAAGTATCACATTGGAGAGGAAGAAGTAAAATTATTAACAGATGACATATAAGTAGAAAATCTGAAAGATTTCATACAAGAAGCAGATCTAATAAATATATACAGCAATGTTGTGGGATATAAAATCAACACACAAAAGTCAATTGTATCTCTATACACTAACAATGAACATTGAAAAGGAAATTAAGAAACCAATTCCATTTATAATAGTCTCTAGAAGAATAAAATACTTAGGAAATTAAAGACTTGCACAGTGACATGTACAAAACATTGCTGAAAGAAATTAAAGAAGACCCAAATAAGTAGAAAGACATCCCATGTTCATGAATTGGAAGGCTAATATTGTGAAGCTGTCAACACCACCCAAATCAATCTACCAATATATGCAATCCTATCAAAGACCAACAGGGGTTTTTTTTTTTGTAGAAATAGGAATATCCATCTGAAATTTATAAGGAATCTGAATAGACCCGAACAGCCAAAACTATTTTGAAAAAGAAAAAGGAAGTTGGAGAGCCAGTGCTTTCTGATTTTAAAACTTACTATAAAGATATAGTTGTCATTGCAGGAACTAGTATAAAGGATACATAGATAATAACAAGGCAGGGTGGAGACAGGAGGGAGGAGGGGAGGGCTGGGGGGTAAGCTGGGATGCGGGTAGAAAACTGTACTTGAACAACAATTTAAAAAAATAGGAAAAAAGATATAGTCATCAAAACAGTGTGGTACTGACTTCTAGTCAAGATGGTGGCATAAGTAAACACTGTTCTTGCATCCTCCCAGAACCATTGCAAAATTACAACTAAACTACAGAATAATTGTCATTCAGAACCGAGGCGGACACTGGCCAGCAGTGTCCACGTCATTATGGATGAATTAAAACATACACACAGACTACCGAGTCTGGTGGAGGAATAAGGACGACAGCATGGCTTTTCTCTCAAGAGGAGCAGAAGCCGCGGCCTCCGCCATGACAGTCCTTTATTCTAAAATACCTCCTCACATTCCAAGATGGTTCTTCCTCACTATCCCAGTTACCACAAAGGAGCCAATGCCCCTCATTACATCACAGAAGAAGGACATTAGCAAATGAAAAGGCAAAAGTGGTTGAGCCAGTCATGCTGGCCCCTGCAAGGCTCAGCATGGATTTTAGGAAGTTACAGTAAGCATTTGCAGGGTGAGGGAGTTTTTAGCAAAGAGCAAACCTCAAAACAGCTTAGGTATATTGCAAATCTGATTACCTACGAGAGAACCTGTCTGTGGGCGTGGGTCCTGTGCATCTCCAAGTGGGAGCTGGGCCTATGCCACACAGAAGGGTCTGCCACACAGAACCACCTTAAATCTAGCTGAATAGAACTCCAACAAGTAGGAATATAAAGAAGCCACAGCAGGACTGGTAGGAGGGGCAGAGATGCGGAACTGGCTGATCCCACACCTATGCATGGGGGCTAAAAATCAGGAGGGATAATTTGGGTATGGAGTTCCCCTTGAAGGACCGAGGGGTCCCAGCCCCACACCAGGCCCCTAAGCCCAGGATTCCAGTGCTGGGAAGAGAAGTCCCCATAACTTCTGGCTGTCAAAACCAGTGGGAATTGAGGCTGAATGAGATTGAGGGCTGTTGGTGTTGCAGGCAGTTCCTCTTAAAGGGCCTGCAAATGAACTCACTCTGACTCACTCATTCTGAGTTCCAGCACTGGGATAGTAGCTTGAAAGGCAACAGGGACAGACAGGGATAAACTCAAATGTCTGGCATCAGAGTAAGAGCTGGGGAGCAGTAGCTTTCTCCCAGTCAAAAGTGCTGGCAGAGGCCATTGTTCGATGAGCCCTCCTCCCACAGAGACAGCAGGCAGGTCCCATATCTGAGTCTCCATCAACTTGGTTATCACTGTTTCCCCTATCCTGCTGACTCCCTGAGACCCTGCCACACCAAACTTAGGAGCCCACCCAAGCTGTTTCCAGTGCCTTTTCCATACAAATGGCCTATCTTGGCTCCTACTTCAGACTTTCCTAAAGTCTCTCAGACAAGTAGCATCTAGCCCCCAAATGCCCCACACCTCTCACTAGATGGCCCCAGGCCTCGTACTAGCAACAGTCAGCTGCAGTTCACAGTGTGGCTTCTACTGGGCACCTACAAACCCAGCACAAGTACCAGCCATCTGTAGACCTCTTTGTAGCTCAAGCTGGGTGGCCCTGGTCAGAACATGGGAAGAAGTTGACCTTGGCCTCCACCTCCCCTGAGGCCCCAGAGCAAACACACCAAGTGGACAGTTTCAGACCATGCAGAAACAATAACCAACTACCTCCACATTGACACACTTAGAGGTGGACTCAGTGGTCACCAGAGTCCCTGATGAAGTAAGTCTTGCTCTGTGGGGTGGGCCCCAACACAGCTGATCCTCCACAGCAGTCAGTGGTCACAGTCAGTCCTCACAGAAGATCAGCTTGGGGGTAAATCCTTCCTTTTGACATGCCAACAGCAATCAAGCCTCAACTGCAATAGGTGGGTATACATAGCCCACGTGTGGAGGTGCACCAGGAGTGCCCAGCTTGGGTGATAGGGGTGGCTGTGCCACTGGACTTCACAGAACATCTACTACATTAGGCCACTTTATGAAGCCCAAGGGACATAGCAACTCTTCCTAGAAACAAACACAGGAAAGTTACCAAAATGAGGAGTCAAAGAAACACATCCCAAATGAAAGAATAGAACAAAACTCCAGAAAAAGAACTAAAAACAAAGTGGAGACAAGCAGTCTACTAGATGCAGAGTTAAAAAACACTGGTTATAAGGATGCTCAATGAATTTAGGGGAAGAGTAGTTGAACTTAGAGAGAAATTTTAAAGCATAAAAAGAGACATGGAAACCATACCAACAAGAAGCAGTTAGCCCTGTCTGGTGTGGCTTGGTTCGAGCATGTCCCCATAAACCAAAAGGTCACAGGTTTGATTCTTGGTTAGGGCACATACCTAGGATGTAGGTCTGGTTCCCAGTCAGAGTGTGTGCAAGAGGCAACCAATTGATGTTTCTCAAATTGATGTTTCTCTCCCTCTCTCCCTCCCTTTCCCTCTCTCTAAAATCAATAAGCACATCTTCAGGTGAGGATAAAAGAAACATAACCAGTCAGAAATGAAGGATACAGCCCTGGCTGGTGTAGCTCAGTAGATTGAGCACGGGCTATGAACCAAAGGGTTGCTGGTTTGATTCCTAGTCAGGGCATATGCCTGGGTAGCAGGCCACGTCCCCAGTAGGGGGTGCGTGAGAATCATCCACACATTGATATTTCTCTCCCTCTCTTTCTCCTTCATTTCCCCTCTCTCTAAAAAAATAAATAAAATCTTTTTTAAAAATAAGAAATGAAGGATACACTAACTGAAATGAAGTATAATTTACAGGGAATCAACAGTAGAGTAGATAAAACCAAGAATCAAATTAGCAATTTGGAATATAAGGAAACAAAAAACACCCAATTAGAACAGCAAAAAGAAAAAGGAATCCAAAAAAATGAAGATGGTGTAAAGAGCTCCTGAGACCACTTCAAGCATACCAACATTCAGCTCATGGGGCTTCCAGGAGAAGAAAAGAGAGAGCAAGAAATTGAAAACTTATTGAAAAAATAATAACAGAAAACTCCCCTAACCTGATGAAGGATATGGATATACAAGTCCAGAAAACACAAAAAGACTCAAACAAGATGAACCCAAAGAGGCCCACACCAAGATAAATCATAATTAAAATGCAAAAGTTTAAAGACAAAGAAGGAATCTTAAAAGCAGAAAGATAAAAGCAGTTAGTTACCTACAAGGGAGCTCCCATGAGACTGTCAGTTGATTTCTCAACAGAAACTTTGCTGGCCAGAGGGATTCACAAGAAATATTCAAAGTGATGAAAAGCAAGGACCTGTAAGCAACATTACTCTACCCAGAAAAGCTATTATTTAGAATTGAAGGACATATAAAGAGCTTCCCAGACAAGGAAAAGCTAAAGGAGTTCATCATCATTAAACCAGTATTAGATGAAATGTTAAAGGAAAAAATGTTAAGAAAAAAATGTTTTAAAAAGGTAAAAAAATATGAACAATAATATGGCAATAGATACATATCTATCAACAAATGAATCGGAAAAAAAAAAAGCCCAAAATAAATGGAGAAGCAGAATGGAAACAGACTCATGGATACAGAGAACATTTTGGTGATTGCCAGATTGGAAGGGAGTTGAGAGAGATGGGTGAAAAAGGTGAGAGGATTAAGAAGTACAAATTGGTCATTACAGAATAGTCATGAAAATGTAAAGTACAGCATAGGGAATAGAGTCAATAATACTTTAATAACTATGTATGGTGTCAGATAGATACTAGAGTTATCTGATGAGTACTTAGTAAGTTATATAATGTCTGATCCCTGGGGTGTACACCTGAAGCTAATATATACTTGTATGTCAACTGTAACTGAAAAATAAAAAATGATTTAAATTAAAAAAACAGTGTGGTAGTGGCATAAGAATGGACATCTAAAACAACAGAATAGAGATTCCAGAAATAAACTCTCATACATATGGGCAAATGATTTTCAACAAGGGTGACAAAACCACTTCATGGAGGAAAAGACAGTATTTCCAACAGACAGTGTTGAGAAAACTGCATCTGCACATGCAAATGAATGTAGTTGGACCCCTACTTTAGCATATACTAAAATTAATTCAAAATGGATCAAAGACATGAATGTAAGAGTGGAAACTATAAAACTCTTAGGAGGAAACATAGGGGAAAAGCTTCATGACTTTGGATTTGGCAATGATTTTTTGGATATAATACCAAAGACAAAGGCAACAAATGAATAAAACAGGTAAGTTGGACTGCATCAAAATTGAAAACTTCTGTATCAAAGGACAAAATCAACAAAGTGAAAAGATGACATAGAATGGGGAACTGTTTGCAAATCATATAATCTGGTAAAAGGTGGATACCTACAATATATAAAGAACTCCTACAACTCAACAACAACAAATAACCTGACTTACAAAATGGACAAAGGACTTGAACACACATTTCTTCAAAGAAGATGTACAAAGGACCAACAACATAAGAAAAGATGCTCAATATCCTGAATCACTAGGGAAATGCAAATTAAAATCACAATGGGATACCATCTCACTCATTGAAATGAGTACTATAAAAGAAGGAGGGTAGAATAACAAGCATTGGCTAGGATGTGGAAAAATTGGGGCCCTTGTGCACTGTTGACAAGAATGTAAAATGGTGCAGCTATTGTAGAAAACAGTATGGCATTTCTCCAAAAAAATAAAAGTGGATTTACTATATGATTCAGAAACTCCTCTTCTGGATGTATACCCAAAATATCTGATAGCAGAACCTTGAAGAGATACTTGTACACCTATGTTCATAGCAGCATATTTACAAGAGCCAAAAGGTGGAAGCAACCCCAGTGTCCATTCTGACACATGCTACAACACAGATGAACCAGATACATTGTGCTAAGTGAAATCAATCAGACACACACACACACACACACACACGCACACACACACACACGCACACACTGTATGATTTCACTCATATACAGTACCTGGAGTAGTCAAATTCATAGAGACAGAAAGTAGAATGACGATCGTTAGGGGCCTGGGGAGGAGGGAGGAGGGAATTTAATGGATGTAGAGTTTCAATTTTGCAAAATGAAAAGGGTTCTGGGGATGGGTTGCACAACAAGGTAAATGTACTAACACTATGGAACTGCACACTTAAAAATGGCTGAGATGGTCTTATCTTGTGTCTGTTCTACCACAATTAAAAAATTTAAAAAGAAAGAAAAAATTTTAAATTTCCAAGCCAACTATTTTATCACAATCTTACATTTATCCTTGTCAGCTTGTCCCAGAAGTTAAATGAGCTCAGATGGTAAATTAATGACCTTCACCCAAACCTGCAAGCTGACAAAAGATATACACACAGGCACAAATGCATTGTAAAACTACTAAAATCTGAATAAGGTCTGTGGATTGCACCAATGTCAATTTCCTGGTTTTGACACTATACTATCTATAGTTACATAAGATGTTACCATTGGGAGAAACTAAGTAAGTGTGCTTTTCTGTACTATTATTTGCAATTTCTTGTGACTCTATTATTATTTCAAAGTTGAAAGTTTTTTCCCTGGCTGGTGTGGCTCAGTGGATTGAGTGCTGGCCTGCCAATCAGAGGATCACCAGTTCGATTCCTAGTCAGGGCACATGCCTGGGTTGCAGGCCAGGTCCCCAGTAGGGGGCACATGAGAGGCAATTACACATTGATGTTTTTCCCTCTTTCTCTTTCCCTTCTTCTCTCTCTAAATGGCCAATACTGAACCAACATTGAAGGGGGTAACATTAAGGCCATTGCTGAGCATGTTTCCAATGCATGCCCTACCTGCCAATGATATATTCCTAGCAAGACTATAAAGGTAAGACATGGAAAGGAACCAAAGCCATGAAGCTCTGTGGACACCTCCAAATGAACTATAAGTACCTTCTAATTACTGCTGCTTATTCTCAGAATGGATGGAGGGTTTCTGTTGCTAGAAAGCTGTGGATATACTGGTAGAGGAAAAGTTACTTGATTAAAAAATTCACGTGGGCAGGGTCTCAATTTATCTCTCTAGTAATGAAGACATATATTTCATAGGTGCCATTATTTTTTTAAATTCTGTATAGCTTTACCTTTTACTTGGAAAGTATACTGTCCATATCATCTATTATTTTCAGCAAAAATAAAGAGAACTAAAGGAATTCAAAAACTCATAATTATCAAAACTCTCAGAAACCCAAAGTTTTGGCATTGCAATTCCTCCCTGGACCCACAAGTTATCTCCTTCCAAGTTAACTGCCCACACTTTGGGGAATCATTTCCAATTCTAGATTGGCACCTTAATAAACTTATACGACTAATTTCTGCAGGGACTCATATAATACCTCCAGATTATCATTTTAAGTACGAGCTACATTTCCAAATTAACCACCTAAGCAACTCTGCATGATCTGAAACATGGAGATTCGGTCTTCTGGAAAAGAATCAGAAAAAAAACAAAAACAAAAAAAACCCCTGCCCTTGAGCCTTTACAAAAAGAATCTTTATTTTATTCTTTTTTTTTTAATTTTATTGATTCTAGAGAGAGGCAAAGGAAGGGAGTAAGAGAGGGAGAGAAACATTAATGTGAGAGAGAGAAATATTGATCTTGCCTGTGCCCCCACCGGGGACCAAACCCACAACCCAGACATGTGCCCTGACCAGGAAAGGAAACAGTGAACTTTCAGTTTGCAGGACAACACCCAACCAACTGAGACACACTGGTGAGAGCACAAATAGGATCTTTAACAGGTAACTGACACATCAATAAAACACCAGGTTGTTGATCCTTGGATTCATGTTTTCCAACTAAAAGGGCATACATCCCTTTCTCTGAGTTCTGAGCATCCAGTCCATTGGGTAAACTCAAATTGAGGATTCTTAGCAATCTTCCAGGAGCTTCTGACTGTGAGTAGCTTCTGTCCAAGACGATGGAACAAGAGGCTAACCACACACATGAACAATTTCTGCAAAAAACAACAGAACAAGATTAATTTTTGGTTCTTTAGTATTCTTTTCCATACCCTTTGTCCTAGTAATCTTGCCTATTATTGTCTTTTAACACCCCATTGAACTGCCTAAAAGTTTTTTTTAACCAGTCAACTTTTATTAGTTGTTAATTACGATATGAAAGGATTCAGAGGTGCTGGGCAAAGGTCATGTTCAGGAATGTGGTGTCCACAGTGGGCCCTCTTCAGTGGTACTTGTGTCACTGCTCATATTTGAATTTCTTAAAAGAACCACAGTAGTGGAAAGGCACCTAAGCTGCCATCACCATAAAAACCCCAGCGATGTTCCCTTTCTTCACATTGACATACTTGTAAATACCAGTAGTAACCTCTTTAAAATGCTCCAGCAATGTCTTTAGAGGTGAAATCCCACATCAGTATCCAGCTTGGCAGCTCCCCTATTTTGACCTCCATAAGTTTCTTCTCCTTCAATGTACAACTGATGCAATCTTGGAGTCCAGGGGCAGGGTGGGGTGGTGGGGTCATCTCTGACTAAAAGTTTTCTTAATATGGTCTTCCCTATTTTCATTTTGTTATTTTTGTCTTTCTGCGATCTCCTGTTGCTATTTAGGAAAAAAAATAAATCCCAGCCCTGGCTGGTATGACTCAGTGGATTGAGTACTGGCCTGTGAACCAAAGAGTGCCTGGTTTGATTCCCAGTCAGGGCACATGCCTGGGTTTCAGGCCAGGTCCCTAATGGGGGGCACCAAGAGGCAACCACACACTGATGTTTCTCTCTCTTTCTCTCTCCCTTTCCCTCTCTAAAAGTAAATAAATAAAATCTTAAAAAATAAAGCCCTAGTGCTTATTTTTTGGCCACTGCTCTGAATTTAACTCAATGCTGGATCTGTTGCCTCACCACCTAATCCTGGTGACAAAAATGTAATATCCGCAAAAACTTCAGGAGGTAGACTTTCTTCTACAAATCCTTTATGGTCTTAAATTTTCCTTACATAATTAGTTCTAAAGTTTGGTCTTGTAAAAATTGGACCTGAACAAAATGCTTTTGCTGAGATCAAACCTAGGTCATCGGGAATGGGAACTAATGTTGGACCTACCCTTGCTTCAATAGTCTGTTTATTCTCTCCCAAGATACTCCAGCCTACTTTAAAAAATTATGTAATTCTAAAGGAATCTGTCTACCTCAAAAGTCCAAAAATTGGCTACTGCTATTGTGATAAACGACATTTCTACTCCCAAAACAATGTCTGGATAAGTCCTAATTCTTGTACAGACATCAGGCTTTTACCTGCCAGCTGCACACTAACTTATCCTGTATATTTGAGGTAATTGTTAGAGCCTCTCAGATATTTTAAACTACCACCTCTCCACTGAATTATGTTTTCTAGGGAATGACACCTAGAAGTCTTCAAAATGAGACAAGAACAGGCCATGCAAGAAAACTTCCGAGAGGGATGACCTGCTCTCTCATTACATATGCTGTGTGAGCTGCACTCCCTGGAGCAGGGGTGACACTACCAGAAAAAGTGATCCAAAATGCGTCTCTAATTCCAGCAGACATCATAAATGATACAACTTTGACTCAGAAGTCCAACAATCAATTTAAACTTAAATTCATAAACCAAGGGGAAATTTATACTTTAGCAAAAACTGTTTGCTGCACCTGTATAAATCCTGCAGGGCAAGTAGAACAGGCTGTGGCTACGCTAAAAGGAAAAGCCACTTTGTACTTCTTAAAACACCACACTGGACTTTGAGCCATGTTTTCATTGCCTGAGTTTGGCAATCTAGACCCCTTTTTTCAGGAACTATTACAAGTATTAACAACCATTTTGTTTCTGGTAATTTCCAATGATATAATTGGCTGATGTACTCTGTCTGTTCAGTCTTAATGCTGCTATGCAACCATCATCATGTTGGAGGGAGGATTTGATAACTCATCCTAATGCAGTAGACAGACAGATACAAGCAGCATAGGAACAATAGGCCAGGTACAGAAGGTCACCCAGGGCAGAGACACCCAGGTGCCACACAACGGATAATTGTAAGGTGGGACCTTGCCCTAGGGTGACCTTTCCTCCCCTAGCATATCACTGGTCATGCAGTTTAGACCCCCGGACACTTCATAATGCTGGTCATGTGGTTCAGACCCTCCCCTAACCTTTTGTCCCCCGGCATGTCACCATTCACATGGTAGACCCCCTTAGAGGAAGAACAAGGGGGCAGGAGAACAGCCTCCTACAACCTGATACAAGCCCTTGAACGACCACTTGTTTAAGCATTAGGCTCTCAGGACAAGGAGGTTTTGACCTGCATCAAATAATCTTAACAACAAACCCTCGGGTCTGTGGACTACAGAGACAAAGTTTTGGTCAAACTAGAGATAACATCTAGGCCTTAGTTGTGTTTCAGCACCAGTCCCAGAAAAGCAGCAAGGCCAGGCAGGGCAATAGCATGGCTGACATTAGGAAGAGCTGCAATGATTAATGTCCCATTGCCCTGAAAGGACACACCTGGAAATCTGATGAATATTCTATTGAGTTACCCCCCTGGTGTCTCCAGATAAAAAAAAACCCAAGACAAAGGACTCAGTGTTAGGTGTCTCTCTTTCTCTCTCTCTCTCTCTCTCTCTCTCTCTCTCTCTCTCTCTGCCATGTGCCTACCCCATGTCAGTGCTTTTCCTCCCCCTTTATTTCCTCAAGGTGCATGCCTTTGCTCTCTTTCTCTTAAGGGCTCCAAAGGCCCTTCTTTTGCCTCGGTAACTTGTCTCTTCTACGTCTGTGACCCTTTAAATAAACTTGTATTTGAGTCTTGGCTCTCAATTGTTTCTTAGCCAAAACTCAAGGACCATGGTCTAATATCTGGTACTGGTTTGCCATTAACAACCCTGCAACAAAAGGGGAGGGAGAGACTAACCTCAGTCCAACCACAGACATTCTCTTGACAATCTCCTCATAAACCAGATCTTGGCAACGGTGAAGAACTGGGTAGTACACTAACACCCTGAGGTCTGACTCCATCAGCCCTCAGCCAGGAGGGAAGGGCTGGACAGCCTGGAGCTGGCCTAGTGCTATCATTGAGGCCTTGGCATTGAAAAGAACTAGTATGACACTTGCAGCTAGGCTGTTTTTTCTCTCAATGAACATAAACATATTTGCAGAACACTCACATCACAGAGACAAGGCTACTCCATGACTGTGGTGGACCAAGACAAGAATAAGAGCACTTTGTCATCATGTCTGAACACAGACCAAAGCACATCAAGACAACAGAAGTGACCAACTCTCCCCATCCTGGCTAATATAAACAACACCTGCTTCTTTGTCAATGATAGCTTTAGTCTTGCTCTTCCTTCCCACTTTTAGATAAATATTTTTAAGGTACCAAATCATAGAACCATCCCCACTTCTTCACAACCTCAAAACCACAGCAAAGCCCCTTTCCTTGAATCCTTCCCAGAAACCTAACACAAGCTCAAGTCCTATAAAAAGTCATTTATAACACTTTACTGAGACACCCCACAGTTGCCCTTACTGTGTGGTCACCCTCATTGCAATAAGTCAATAAGCCCAACTTTGTTCAATTACAGCTGTGTTCTTAGTGGCTTCTTTTTCTTTTTCTTTTTTCTTTTTCTAGTAGCTTTTAACGGCAGGGCATTGGCACTGGAAGCTGGATTTCTTTTTTTTTCACTGAATGATACTGATTTTTTTTTTAAGTTGGTTCAAAATAAGTTTTAAACACTCAAAAATCATATAAAACAGGTCCATGGGTTTGATTTGGCCTGGGAGTTGCCAGTTTGCAACCTTTTAGTTGAATGATTTCCCTGTTAGATGTAAAGGTTAATAGTGTTATGAATGGTTAACAGCTGTTAAGTATCTAAACTGAACCAAGGATTGGAACACATATTCTCACACATATCATTTTATTTAATATACTTAAGTCATTCACAACTCTCTGGACTCTATTTATGCTGTGCCATTTGCAAGGTTGCCTGCTGCATGTTTGTCTATAAGTGAGGTCAAATTCCCATTTTACAGGAAGATGCTGATGTATGCCCATTTCCTTCCCACCGTGAGCCTGTAGCTATAGGAACTGTGGTAAGTACACAATAATACATTCAAGAACAGATTCTCAGGGAACAAAGTTTATTTTAATGAAGCTGGCCTGACCACAGAGGAATCTGGGAGACTTCCTGGACTTCTCAGCACTGTGCTGCCTCTTGACTTTAAGCTGGCTCTGGAGGGGTAAGTGGAGCTGTCTCAGGTATGGGTTTCTTACTGGGAGCTGGGACTTGGGCCAGTCAGAGAAAGGTATGGGGAAAATTCTTGTAGGCCTGCTCCTTAGGAGGAAAAAATATAAGGGCTTTGTATACCAGATCCCATGGTCTCTGAGAGCTTTACAAGTTCAGAGAGTATGTGGACTGAGTCTAGGGTATAGAAGAATTCTAGCATTACCCAGGATATTGGCTAGAATATCTTTCAGGACACTACAGCCCTGGAATCATAGGGGCAAAGGGCCCAATTCTATGATAGCTGCTTTGTCCTGTGAAGATGGGAGAGAACAGGAAAAGCTTTAGGCTAAGCGATGGAGTTTATACCTCCACAATTCACTTTTCTTTCTGCATTCCTGCTATTTCCTATACAATATGGCCTTCACTCTATTTATAGATACCTTTAAAAGCAAAGGTACCAGATACCTTTGCTTTCCTTTCATGGCCTGAGATGATCCCTGGGAACCCTCATGCCCACCAAATCTCTGCCTTTCCCTCTTTCCTCCACTCTGTGGGCCATGGTTTCTTCCTCAGTTTCCTTGCATGATGAAACGGTTTCCCTAGGACTGGCGCTATCCCTGATCCTTTGGCATCCTGGACTCCCCTGGCAGTGCTGGCCTTTGGAATCCAAATAGTCTTTCTATGCTCATGTCAGACTGGGCCTTGCTATGGAAGAAACTGATTACTCAGAACTCCCATTCTGAGTCGAGCTGCTGTAGGGAATCTCTGACACCTCTCACGTAACATATGGATCTTACTTAACAGCCTGAATCAAGATGATTTGAACACAGTCTAGTGGGCCATGGCCACAGCAGTCAAGGAATTGCTCTAAGACAAGATCAGGTTCCCATTCCAGGTTTCCAGTCCTAGTCTTGTTCCCTTTCTTCCCAGACCATATACCTGAGATCCCAGGATGCCTCTCTGATCAAGCCACTCATTTTGAAAGAGGTAGCCAAAAAAGATAGATAGAAGACAAAGAAACAGAGACAGAAACAGAGAGGCAGAGAGAGAGAGAGAGAGAGAGAGAGAGAGAGACTGAGGACAGAGGTGCTTAAAAAGATGTGACATTTTTCTATCAATCTTCTAAGTTATAATGGAGGGCTAAATCTCTTCTCTATTCCTGCTCAATATGCACCTTTGAGGCTTCTTTTATTATTTAAAATTTTAATTATTATTGAAAAGATAATACATATGAATTAAAAATTCAAACAGTAACATATATATAATATATAGTGTAAGTAAATGTAAATAGTATAATATATAGTGTAAAAATAAGTTTTGCCTGCCCTGACCTCTGGTACTCCAGTTCTCTTTTCTAGAGGCAGCCACTGCTCAGTTTCTGGTTCATCTTTCCAAAACATTCTGTGCATATAATTAGTGTGTGAGTATCTAATTTCTACTTTTTTGTGTGAGACACAATTATTAGTATACTATATATTTTCCTATATTATAGGGTTTCAACTTGATGTATCTTGCAGCTTATTCCATGTTTGTACATGTAGATATGTCTCATCCTATTTAGCAGCTGCATAGTGTTCTGTTATGGATATACTATATATAATTTGTTTAAGGCCCTACTGATGGAACAATTAGGTTGTTTCTTACCTTTTGATATTATGAACAATGAATATCTTCTTAATACTTCTTGGAATACATAAATGAGTAAGTTTGGCAGATAAATTCCTAAAAGCAAAATTTCTAGGTCAAAGGTTATGTTCAACTTAATAGACATATTTACTTTGCCCTTCAGAAAGCTTAAACCAGTTTACACTCCCATCAACATTGTGGGTGGGCCTGTTTTCCCACAGCCTTACCACCATTAGAGTATTTCCAGACTTTTGATTTTGGTGTGGCTTTATAAGTTTATTCATCAAAATAATATACACATATTATGTGCTAGGCCCTGAACTGAGCACAAGAAACACAGAAATGAATCAGTCAGGTCTTAACCCTTGCCCTCAAAATCTAGACAGGCAAATTACAGTATTATCTGGAAAATGAAGCAAGGTACAAGGTGCAAAGGTAGTAGACACAAAAAAGAGGAGTTAATTTTATCTGTTTGGGGGAGGGTGGGGATTATTCACAGCTGGGGAAAATTTTATGAATATCCAAAATTAGTTTTGAAGAATTCATTTCTTCATTCATTTATGTATTAAATGCCTGATATGTGCCAGGCATTTTTCTTGGTCCTTAGGATACATGAGTGACAAAACAAAGATTCCTGCCCTTGTGAAGCTTATAGTCTAGTGAGGGGCAATCAATAAACAGTAGATATAATAAATAAATACATTATATAGTATGTTACAAGGTAAGGGGCACTATGGAAAAATAAAAAGCAGAGTAGCAAAGGGGGATCAGGAGTACCCATGTGGAAAGGGATATGAGCTTTAAGTAGGGTAGTCAGGTAGGCCTCATTGAGAAGGTAACTTTTGAGGAAAGACTTCAAGAAAGCAAGGGAGTTAACCAAGCAGATAGCTAAGAAAAAGCTTTCTAGGTAGTGAGAATAGCCAGCACAAAGGCTCTAGGGTGAGAGTGGGCCTAACCTATTTGAAGAGTGTCGAGGAGGCCAGTGGACTGAGGAAGGGGGAGGATAGTAGAAGATGGGTCAGACTGATGGTAGGGGCCAGAGCTTGGAGGGCCTCACAGACCATGGAGACAATATTGACTTTCATTCTAGGTAAAATGAGCAGTCATTGCACAGTTTTAGGCAGAAGTGCAACATGATCTTACTTTTATTCTTTTCTTTTTTATTAAAAAATTTTTTTAATCCTCACCCATGGGTATGTGTATTGATTTTTAGAAAGAGGAAGGGATACAGAAACACTGATGTGAGAGAGAAACATCAATTGGTTGCCTCCTGTATGCACCCCGACCAGGGATTGAACCCACAACCCAGGCAAGTGCCCTGACTGGGAATAGAACCTGCAACATTTTGGCATATGGGACAACACTTTAACCAACCAAGCCACCCAGCCAAGGCATCTTACTTTTCTTTTTAAAGCCACTCTGGTTGCTGTATTTAGAACAGACTGTCATGGGGGCAAGGGTAGAAGCAGAGACACCAGTAAGTCCGGGTGAGATGATCACAGCTTGGACCAACATGGTAATAGTGGAGGTGGTAAGAAGTGTTTGGATTCTGGGTATGTTTTTAAGGTAGAGCCATAGAACAAAAAGTGGCATGAAAGAAAAAGGACTTAAACATGACCTAGAGGTGTTTGGCTTAAGCTACTGAAAAAAAAATGAGTTGCCATTAACTGAGATAAGAAGGCTGAAGGTGAGGAAACTTACAAGGGGAAGATCAAGAATTCAGTTTTGGATATGTTAACTTTCTGAGACCTATTAGATATTCAAGTGAAGATGACAAGTAAGCAGTGAAATATGTCAACTTAGAATTTGAGAAAGAGGTTTAGACTAGAAATATAAATTCTGTGCCTAAATGATGAATACAAGTTTATCAGGCAGATGAGGATGGGGGAGCAATCCAGGTGAAAGAAACAGCAACTTATGTTTGGGAAACTATAATGTTCAGCTTTCATTGGAGTTTAAAGAAGAAGGAGGGTGAGAGCAGTGGTGGAAAATGCTGTAGAAGTCAGCAGAAATACTACTGCCAAGGGCCTATGGACCAAACCAAGAAACTTCAACTTTACAATGAAAACAATGGAAGGTAAATGGCCAAAATAGTATTTTAGTATAATTATTCTACATCTGAGAAAAGGAATTCTGGGGAACAGTTTAGAGATGGTTTCAACAGACCAGGCAATAGAGATGTTGAGCATCTGCATAAAAGCAATGACGGTGGAGAAGGAAAGAGTAGAATGGAGCCCTTATGAGGTAGCTGAGTTGGTTAGAGTGTCATCCCAATACACCGAGGTTGTCTGTTCTATCCCTCATCGGGGCACATACAGGAATCAACCAATGAATGCATAAATAAGTGGAATAACAAATCGATGTTTCTCTCTCTCTCTTTCTCTAAAATCAATAAATAAAAAACTTTTTAAAACAGGGGATTTAAGAAACATCT
Source organism: Anoura caudifer (assembly GCA_004027475.1). Taxonomy (NCBI): domain Eukaryota; kingdom Metazoa; phylum Chordata; class Mammalia; order Chiroptera; family Phyllostomidae; genus Anoura; species Anoura caudifer. Next base: position 109,608 of record PVKU01002082.1, read on the forward strand.
ATACAGCATTAAAGTTCCAGTGACTAGGACTTCTGGTCAAAATGGCAGCATATAGGCAGACATAGCTCTACTCTTCACACAACCACATCAAAATTACAACTAAAATATAGAACAATGATCACTGAGAACCATCAGAAATTGAGTTGAATGGAAGTCTGACAACTACAGAATTAAAGAAACCACACTCATCCAGACTGGTAGGAGGGTCACAGACACAGAAGGGGCTGGTCCCTCAACCATGTGGGGTGGATAAAAATTTGGGAGGGATATCTTGGGAGCAAGGAGTCCCAGCCCCCTTACCAGTCCCTCAGCCCAGGATACCAGAGAAAGGAAGATAAGTCCCCACAACTTCTAGCTGCAAAAACCAGGGGGGGTTTGAGTCAGTGGAAGAAACTTCTGGCTCCCCAAGCAGTTCCTCTTAAAGAACCCACACACAGACTCACCTGCGCAGAGTCACTCCCTCTGGACTCTAGCACTGGGGTAGCAGCTTGAAAGGCACCAGTGGCACACAGGGAGAAACTAAAGTGTCTGGCATCAAGGTGAGCAGAGACCGTTGTCTCTTTACTAAACCCTCCCCCCACAGAGCCTGCAAGCTGGTGCTATATCTGAAACTATCAACCAGGGTAAGGCTATCTGACCTGCCTTTGATCCCCAGAGACTCCATCCCACCCTATTTACAGGTCCACCCAAGCTACTTTTCCACATGAATGGCTGGTCTTGGCTCATGCTTCACAACATCCTAAATCCTATCAAACAAGCAACAGTTGGCTTCAGTGAACCCTAGGCTGGTTGCTGCCAGAACCCCAGCACTGGCAGCAACCAGCCTAGATTCACACCTTGGCTTCTCCTGGGAATTTCCAAGCCCAGCACAAGTACCAGCCATCTCAGATTGCTTTACAGCACAGGCAGGGTGGCCTCAGGCAAAACACAGGTGGGGGCGGACTTTGGCTTGCACCACCCAGTAAAACCCAGGGTCAGTGCACCCAGTGGACAGCTACAAACTATGCTGGAGCACCACCACCCTGCCCCTGCACAGATGATTCTCCAGGGAAGGCAGAGGTTGGTGGTCAGTGGTCACAGCCAATCCTTAGATCTGAGTGGCCTGGGTAAATCCCTCTCATTGATCTTCCAACAGCAACAAAGGCTCAACTACAAGAGGAGGGTGTACTCAGCCCATAGGAAGAGTACATCTCAAGTACTTTTCTGATTGGATGTTTGTTTCTTCCTTTGGCCCACTCCATTGATTTGAGTCCCAGTTTTCCTCCCACTACTATTGGTTCCCTGTACGTTTTCCTTCATTTCACTTAGTGTAGCCTTCATTTGTTCATCTAATTTGTGACCAAATCAACCAATTCTGTGAGCATCCTGATCACCAGTGCTTTGAACTGTGCATCTGATAGGTTAGCTATCTCTTGGTCATTTAGATGAATTGGCTCTAGGGCTTTGATTTGTTCTCCTGTTTGAGACATTTTTGTTGTTGTTGTTGTTGTTGTTGTTTTTTTGTTTTTGGTCTGGTTGTAGCTGTTACTGGGCAGGGCAGCCCAGTCTCTGGGTTGTGATGCTGTTTGGGGGCGGGGTCTCGGTGTTTTTAAGTTTTATTTCCCGGCGCTGGGGTCCTGGGTTGCAAGTTCTGTCTTGTTCCCCGTTTTTGCCTGGATTATCTGTGCGGAAATGTGGGACCACCTGGTCAGCCAGCTGCCTTGTGCCTGGGGCCTGCTAGGTGCCGCCTGCAGGCCCAGGTCACCAACCTCTGCTTCCTCCTGCCTCGACTCTGCCCCTCTTACCGGTCTGGATGAATGGTTCTCGGACCTCCGTACAGTTCAATTTTCTCTCAGTTCTGGTTGTTTTCTTGTTTCAAAAATCCTTGTTGTCCTTAATTTTGGTTGTGCAAGGAGGCACAGTGTGTCCACCTATACCTCCATCTTGGCTGGAAGTCCATCTTTTCTCTTTTTTAATGTAGGTGTCCACAGCTACAAATTTCCTTCTATACACTGCTTTCTTTGCATCCATTATGGGGGATGCAAAACATCTGTTTTGGTATATATGTTTTTTCATTTGCATTCATCTCAAAGTATCTTCTAATTTCTTTGTGGTTTCTTCTTTGAGTCATTGGTTGTTTAAGGGTGTGTTGTTTAATTTTCATGTATTTGTGAATTTTCCAGTTTTTTCATGTTATTGATTTCTAGTTTATTCCATTGGGGTTGGAGAAGATAGTTTGTATGATTCTAATCTTTGAAATTTATTGAGATTTGTTTTGTGACCTAATATATGTTCTATCCTGAAAAATCTTCCATGTGAACTTCAGAAGTATATATATCCTGCTGTTTTTGGGTGGAGTGTTGTCTCTATGCCTGACTAGTTTAGCGGAATTATAGCATAGTTCAAATTTTCTATTTCCTTGATGATGTCCTATTTATTCTAACCATTGTTGAAAGTGGGGTATATAAATTTCTAACAGTTTTTAAAATTTTATTGTTGAGTTATAGTTGATATACAATATTATATTAGTTTCGGGTCTACACCATAGTGATTGAACATTTATATACCTAATTTCCAACTATTATTAAAGAACTGTTTTTCTATCCCTTCAGTTTTTTCAATTTTTGTTTCATATATTTTGTGGCTCTGTTGTTAGGTGTGTATAATGTTTATAACTGTTATTTCTTCACTATGAATTAACCCTTTCATCAATATAAAATGTCCTTTTCTATCTCTTGAAACAATTTTTGACTTAAAGTTTATTTTGTCATATTAGCATAACCACCCCTGTTCTCTTTTGGTTACTATTTGTATAGAGTATCTTTTTTCTTTTTACTTTCAACCTTTATCTTTGGATCTCAAATGAATCTCTTGTAAATAATACGTGGATGTTTTCTTTTTAAAGATTTTTATTTATTTTCAGAGAGAAGGGAAGGGAAAGAGAGGGAGAGAAACATCCATCAGTTGCCTCCCCCATACCCCTAACTGGGGAACTGGGCTGTCAACCCAGGCAGGTCCTTGACTGGGAATCGAACCAGCAATCTTTTGGTTCTTAGGCTGGCACTCAATCCACTGAGCCACACCATCGAGAGCAGAGGTTTTCTTTTTAAAATCCATTTCACAAAACTCTGTCTTTTAACTGGAGAGTTTAGTTAATTTACACTTAAAGTAATAACTGATAAGGAAGGAACTTTGGTATTTGTTATTTGTTTTCTGTATGTGATATCCTCATACTTCCATTTCTACTTTATGTTTCCTTTTTTTTTTTTTTTTTAGTAATGTACCATTTTGATTCCCTTTTCATTTTCCCTTATATTTTGTAATTATTTTGGGGATGGTTACCTTTAGAATTACAATTAGCATCTTAAACTAATAACAATCTATTTTATTTTTAAAAAATATTTTATTTACTTATTTTTAGAGAGGGAGAAAAACATCGATATGAGAGATATTGATTGGTTGCCTCTTATAGGCACCCAACTGGTATTGAACCTGCAACACAGGCATGTGCCCTGACTGGGAATCAAACAAGCGACCTTTCACTTTTCAGGACGATGCCCAACCAACTCAGCCACACCGGTCAGGATAGACCTTTACATTTTGACTGGGTTGTTTAGATGGGCATTACATTTATCAAAACTTATAAAATTTTACAATTAAAATATATGCATTTTACTCAATATAAGTTTTACCTTGGGGAGGGGACATTATTAGCTACTGCTAATCCCTTAACTATTAATATATATTTTAGTTATTTTCTCCTACTTCTCACTTGTATGGGGTCTTTTATCATATAGAGGCTTTTAATTTTATATAATTAAGTTGATCTATTTTTCATTTATGCTTTCTGTATTTATATCTTGCTTTAGAAAGTATCTCTTCCCCTGGCTGGAGTGGCTCAGTGGATTGAGTGCTGGCCTGCAAACCAAAAGGTCCCTAGTTCGATTCCCAGTTTACGGCACTTGTCTGCATTGCGGGCCAAGTCCCCGGTAGGGGGCACGTGAGATGAAACCACATATTGATGTTTCTCTCCCTCTCTTTCTCCCTCCTTTCCTCTCTCTCTAAAAATAAATAAATAAAAGAAAGTATCTCTTATTCTAGGTTTATAAACATGTAGCTGTTGACTAGCTGGAAACCACAGGCAAGTTTCCTAACATTGCTAAGCCTTGGTTTCTTCATCTATAAAAGAGGGGTAATACCTATTTTGTTTTGTGATTGGCGTGATTGAACAAAAGAACATTTGAAGTCTGTTAAGTGCTTGATCCATTTAGTAGTTATTCTGTATGGGATACCTATTGTTCTCACATATTACATTATCTATCTATTATGGAATTTGACATTTTATCATAATTCTTTGTGTAACTGCTTCTTTCACTAAGGATTTTCATTTCACTTCCCTTGGTGTCAAATCAAGTACCCGGCATTTAACAAGTATTCAAATGTTTGCTGAATGAATGGATCAGTTGGTTGAATGAATGAACAGGCACAGGGTAAAACCAAGTGTTAATACTAAAGGAGGAGAGAAGGACTAATTTTATCAAACAGCTCTGATATAAAACTAAACACAAAGCTGAGGTCCAGCTTTGTGTTAATAAGAAGGACCCTTATTAAATAAATAGGGGCTCTTGTCCAAGGATGGACTTCAAGAGGACTGAGGTTCCACTAACTGAAACTACATGGAAACATTTAGGTGAAAGTGCATTTTCCAGGGAGAGGGTCCATAGGCAGACTGTAGTTCCAGAAGGCTGGGGATCCTGAAACTTTTTCTGCCACTGCATTCCAGCCCACAGAACAGAGCCTGGTAACTCAGAGATGTTTATTGAATGAATACCTGACTGACTGACTGACTGACTGACTGAACAAAAAGCTTTCATCAGATTTTCAAAGGGATCTTTATCCCTAAAGAGTTTTAAGACAATAATCTTGAAGGGGAAAAAAATCAAACAGATCCCTGGAAGAAACTCTGTCTGGCCCAGAGCTCTGAGAGAAATTTATCACCATGGAGTGATCAAGGAACCCCTCTCTCTATTCCTTTCAAGGGACTGGGTGATTCCCTTCTTGGCTTTCTGAGTCTCACCTGTAGGCCATAGTCAGGCTTAAGTTATAGGCCAGCTTCTGCTGCCTATTATCTGTGTGTCCTAAATTAGATTATGTAAGCTGCCTAGGAGCAGGTTGTCACCGTAACATCTACCTTAAGAGCATGATGAGTGGTAAAGTCAGAATGTTGGCACAATGCTGGAGCATTACAATGCACAACCAACTCTATGTCCTCTTGTATTCCCACCACCACCTTTCCTTTTTTTCTGTGTAAGACATTTGTTCACATCCATTTACCCTGATGCTCAGGCCTCAAGGCAGTTTTTTTCTCTAACCTGTTTGCCTCTATTGGTCCATAGAATCACTTGGTTTGACTATATGAGTAAATATTAATTATGCTCATTTAAAGGAACTTCTGTCCAAATATGCCCAATTACTCTGCAGCTCAAGAATACTGGGGCAGGGGGGACTCACATTTGTTGACTTCCTATTGTGTACTAGCATTTTCATGCCTTATCTTATCGTACAAATTAGGCTTGTCATTTTTAAAAGCTTGACAAAGTTTTTACTGCATGGATATTAACTTTGTACCTGGATCATAACAGATATTAAAAATAGTTGTTGACTGAATACACTTTTGTGTTTTAACTTAAATTTCACAAACATTCAAGTATGGGCAGATGTGTTCCCAACCATAAAATGAGACTGAAAAATTGGTGAGTTCTTGGGAAACATGTCTGTATGAAGCTGTTTTGAATAAATCAATCAACAAATATATATAGAGTGAATACTATATGCTCAAACTATGAGAGACCTGGGGCTTGCAAGAACATACTACTCCATAAACTTAAGTGTTGGCCTGAGAGATTAGACCAAGACTAGGGAAAGCCTACCTGCTTGGCCCAGAGTGGGTAGGGTGTGACTAAATGGGCAGAGACCTTCGAAGGTTTTCAGGAGAGATCTCTTGACAGGGCTGAAGAAGGAGGGTTTAGTGGGAAAGGACTGGATTTAGTATTGAGACACTGAGGCCTACTGGTTGGGACACTTGGGGCAAGTCCCTTAACCTCTCCAGACATCAGTTTAGCATTTGGAAAACAAAGGGGGGGAAGGTTGTTGAACTTGTTCATTTATTAAGTGCCTTACAATTCCTACTAGATTCTAAAATTCCTACTAAGATTCTCTAGAATCCTACTTAATAGGATTCTAGATTCCTACTAAGATTCTCTATCAGTCACACTTTTATTTTTTCTTTGAGAAGAAAATACTTCCTATGCTTGGAATTTCATTTAAGTCAATCAGTGGCATTTATGAAACACTCACTATAGTCTAGGGGACTGACATAAATTCCACCCTTCCTCCAGTTCCTTCCTTCCTTGGAGGGTACTTCCTCCCTCCATCCCTCCCTCCCCCCTCACTGTAGGACATTTTCATTTGCTTTTTTAGAGAGAGAAGAAGGGAGATAAAGATTCCTGCGAGAGAAGCATCGATTGGTTTGCCTTGTATGCACCCAAACCAGGGATTGCAATGGGACCAGAGAACTAGGGATCGTATGTGTCTGGACCAGGTGGGGGCGGGGATTGCATGCTCCAGCACCCAGAATGAGATGAACCTGAAACCCATGTGCCCTGACTGGGAGTCAAACCCTCAATCTTTCAGTTACCGGACAATGCTCCAACCACTGAGCCAGCCACACTGGCCAGGGCTCCCTCAAGTTTCTTAAAAATTATTTTTAATTGTAGCAAAATACATATAACAAAATTTACCATCTTAACCATTTTAAGTGTATAGTTTAGTAGTGTTAAGTACATCCATCTTGTTTCCCAACCATCACCACCTTCCATCTCCAGAGCAGTTTTAATCTTGCAAAACTCAACCTCTAAACACATTAAACTATAACTCCTCATTCTCATCATTCTAGTGTCTTAATGAATTTGACTACTCTGGGTACCTCATATAAGTGGAATCATACAATATTTGTCTTTTTGTGACTGGCTTATTTCACTGTGTAAAAGGTTCATCCATGTTGTAGCATGTGCCAGATTGCCATTCCTCTTTTTTTTTTAATCCTCGCCCAAGGATATGTTTATTGACTTAAGAGAGAGAGGAAGGGGGAAAGAGAGACAGACAGACAGGCAGAGATCAATGTAAGAGAGAAACATTGATTATTGCCCATGCACTCCCTGATTAGGGATCAAACTGGCAACCTAGGTATGTGCCCTGACCAGGAATTGAACCCACAACCTTTTGGTGTACAGGAAGACATTCCAACCAATGGAGCCACCCAGCCAGGGCTGTCCTGCCTTAGCCAGGGCTGTCCTTCCTTTTTAAGGTTCAATAATGTTCCATTGTATGTATATACCATATTTTGTTTATCCATTTCTCTGTCAATGGACACTTGGGTTGCTTCTACCTTTTAGTTCTTGTGAATATTGCTGCTATGATCTTGCGTGTACAAATATCTTTTTGAAATCCTACTTTTAACTTGTGGGGGTATGTCCTGAAAAGTGGGATTGCTGGATAATATGGTAATTCTATTTTTAATTTTTTGAAGATATACCAGTCTGTTTTCCATAGTGGCTGCACCATTTTACATTCCTACCAACAGTGCACAAGGGTTCCAACCTCTCCACAGGCTTGTCAACACTTGTTATTCTCCTTTAAAAAAAAAAAAAAAGCCATTCTAATAGGTGTAAGCTAGAGCCTGATTGTGGTTTTGATTTGCATTTCCCTAATGTTAGTGATATGGAGCATCTGTTCATGTGTTGTCAGTCATTTGTACATGTTCTTTGGAGAAATGTCTATTCAAGTCCTTTGTGCACTTTTTAACTGGGTTGGCTTTATGTGTTGTTTAGTTGTAGGTCTGGTCTTTACATCTTCTAGATATGAACTCCTTCACAGATATATAATTCGCAAATATTTCCTCCCATGTCATGGGTTGCCTTTTCATTCTGTTGTGTCCTTTAATGCACAGAAGTTTTAAATTTTGATGCAGTCCAACTTATCTATTTTTTTTTCTTTTGCTGCTTGTGCTTTTGGTATCATCCAAGAAATCATTGCCAAATCCAATGTCATAAAGCTTTCCCCCTATGTTTTCTTCTAAAAGTTTTATAGTTTCACCCTGGCTGATGTGGCTCAGTGGATTGAGTGCCAGCCTGCAAACTGAAGGGTCACCAGTTTGATTACCAGTCAGGGCACATGCCTGGGTTGTGGGTCAGGTCCTCAGTGTTGGGGGGCACATTAGAGGCAACCACACATTGATGTTTCCCTCCTCTTTCTCCCTCCCTTCCCCTCTCTCTAAAAATAAATAAATCTTTAAATAAAATAAATAAATAAAAATAAAATCTTTAAAAGTTTTATGGTTTCAGCTGCTTCATTTAGTTCTTCCATGCATTTTTAATTAACTTTTGTATATGGTGTAAACATAAGGATTTAACTTCCTTCTTTTGTATGTGGATATCTAGTTTCCCCAACATCATTTGTTGAGTAAGACAATTTTTCCCCCATTGAATGGTTTTGGCACCCTTGTCAAGTTATCATTTGGCCTTGTAAGGGATGATTTTGTGCTGTAAGTTCTGGAAGTGGTACAGAAATGACATGATCTCTGTCTTAAGGAGGCCCCAGTAGAGTTTAGTATTCAAATTCTGTTTCTGCATTAGTTGTCCAGCGCTGGTTGTGTGCTCCGTGGACATTTGGGCCCATGTTTTCCCATACTTTGTCTCAGCTTCCCAGCCAACAAGTAAGGTAGCACAGTGATCCCCTTTAACACAGGAATAAACTCGATCCCCAGAAAAGCATGGTTATAGCTTATGGAAGGGCACAAACAGAGAGGCAGGATTTGAACCCAGTTCTTGGCTGTATTTGTCCTGTTATTTCAGGTAAGATGGACCTCGGTGTTCTCATCTCTAAAATGTGGGCAAAAGTGAAATGAGATGGTATCTATAGAGCAGCCTTGCAGCTTGTAGGGTCTTATTCATTTAGGAGTTACTAGTCTGGCCGGATGGCTACATTCACATTGGATCCCCGTGGGGGCGTTCACGGGAGGCAACTGATGGATGTTTCTACGAGTGTTGTGGTTTTTTTTTTGTTTTTTTTTTTTTGCCTCTCGCTCTCCCCCCTTCCACTCTCCAAAATCAATAATCACATCCTACTGCGAGGATTTAAAAAGACAGAGAAAAGAAGTGACTAAAAGTCAAGGGCCACAACCGATACAAAAACATTTAACATGATTATTTAGCTTCAGAGAAGAACGGAGCCTCTCCTCCCGGAAAACCAGTCCTGGGACTGGAGCCCCACCCTAGGGTGGACCCAAGTCCTTGGCCAGAACCTGGGCGCGGCTGGGCTGTGCTATTGGCTCGGGTGGTAGCATAGCGCCGGGAGAATGCTTGCGATGACAATCACGTTTAAGTACCCTCACGGTCTGCGGAAGGAGAGCTTACAGTTCTAACAACGTCGATGGGGTTAGTACCCTTGCCTCTTTCCCTTTTATGCACCTTGCGTGGAGTTATATATTCCTCTTTGCCCCTTTATTGGATGTCCTTTTGGTACATCCGCACACTGATTTGAGGAGAGGCAGCTGCAAGTGTGGGCACTGCGCATGCGAATCCCCGCCTTGAGGTGTGGGGAGGAGGGTCGGGATCACGGACTCCGCCCCTTCGTGGCTCCACTCCGACGTAGCCGGGGCCGGCTTCGACCGGCTCCGAGCGGTGAGAGCGAGCGGCGGGCGTACTCCAAGCTGATAGAGTGGGAAGGGTTGCCTGTGTAGAGTTCCTGCAGGGCGGCTAGGGGAAAGGGAGGCCCAGGGGCACAATCGGTCGCTGACCCTTAGCCTCTGCCCTCTCCCTTCCTGCCTTTTCCCCCTTTCCTGATGTGCCGGGATGGGAAGCAGGGCAGGGGGCTGAACCTTTGGGACACCTGCATTTTCCTGGAGATCTTCTATCCCCATCCTCTTTCCAGATGTTCCTTTTAATCAGGCTGTTGCATCTCTCCTGGGAAAGAGCACTTCACTTGGAAGCAGGAGACACCTTGGCCCTACCACTGCTGTGTTAATGTCCACGAGCCTCGGTTTTCCCCACAGTATTTTTGCTTTGCCTCACCTGGTTTTGAAGATAAATATGACACAGAAAAATAGAAAAGAAATGGTCACTTGTTGAGTTCCTGCATGGCCAAGTATTATGCAAACTGTTTTATGTGCCGCATTTAGTCCTCATTGCCTGGTTTAGAACTCCCATTTCACTAGTCCTTTAACTTCCACAGTTTGATTTTCTCACAGAGCCAATGAATGGCAGAGGAGGATTCAAACTGAGCAGTTTAACTCCAAAGTGGGTTTCTTTTGTCAGACACTCCTTTGGGCTATTGACTAGGACTCTTCTGCAGCCAAACCCTAGTCCCAGAACAGGTGTTTCCTGAGTTTCTGCCTTTAAGAATTCTTTCTAGGTTCCTATTTCCAGCACAGCGTGTTGCTCTGCTTTACTTCTGCCTTGACTACTTTAGAAATAAAAAGCAGCACAATTTATTGAGTGGTGCAGGGAGATGAACAGTTGGAGTCAAGAGCCTTCGATTCTTGTCCTGGCTCTGCTACTGTCTGTGTGGCCTTGGGCAAGTCCCTTGTCTTGGTGCTTTAGCTTCCCTTTGAGTAAAATGGGTAAGTGCCTTCTGACTGGCAGGCTCTTGTCCAGTTCTCCCTTCCTGTCCTCCAGCAGGCTTTCCGTGGAGGCCCAGACCCCTCTACTCCCCATGGGCAGCTGCCAGGCAGGGCACAACCTGCATCTCTCTCTGGCCCACCACCCACCTCTGGTCTGTGCCACTTTGATGGTTCTGCTTCTTGGCCTTTCTGGCCTGGGCCTTGGTGGCTTCCTCCTCGCTCACAAGACTGGCCTACGCAGCCCTGACATCCCTCAGGTGAGTACCCTCCCACTCATCTGTCCCATGTAGGCCTGCTCTTGCTGATAATCTCTCACCTCTCTACCACCTTTCTTTTGCACACAGGACTGGGTCTCCTTCTTGAGATCTTTTGGCCAGCTGACCCTCTGCCCTGTGACTAGGAAAGTCACAGGGGAGTGGCATGCATCCCACATTGTGGGCTTGCTGACCACCTTGAACTTCGGAGATGGTCCAGACAGGAACAAGACCCAGATATTCCAAGCCAAGGTTCTGGGTAGTCAGATGGGATGGAAAGGTGAGATCAAGGAGGACTGTGGGGTTGGACATCAGAACACTCACCAACCTGGTGACCTTAAGCACATCCCTTGGCCTTAGTCACTTCTGCTATAAGAAGGACTAGATACTTACAGTGAAAGCGATGCCCACTGTGTAGGTTCTCTATAAGTGTTTTCTCTCTCCCCTTCCAGCTCTGGGGTTCTTTGATTCTGTCCTTAGGGGTGTGATGAGATGGGCTAGATTTGACCTAAAGTTCTTCGTTATCCCTCTTCATTCCTATGTCCTTCTCATTGAAGCACCTCTTTCCTCAGGGGTATCTAACAAGCACGTTCTGTTCAGTTAAATGTGTCTTTACTGCCTGCTGTGTGCTTAGCACAGCTCTGTATGCAAAGGAGGATACAGAAGAAATTAGACAACATCCATTTCCAAAGCACTTAAAGTCTTCTGGGAAGCTGATGAGTGAGAGTCAGTGGGTTCCATTGATTCCTGTGTGATATTTGGCCTCAGGTTTGTTATCTAAAAAAATGGGAGATGAAGGGGGAGGAGAGAATGGTGGAATTCTCTGACTTCTGTGGTCCTTTCAATACTATCATTCTAAGATTCTCCTATGAATTGCATATGTGTTTGCGATTCATTGGGGGGAGTAGGTCTTTGTATGTGTAGGTATACGTGTGTGAACAAAGAGCAAGAATAAAGGAATGTGTCTGATATATCAGTCCTTTTTCTTCCAACCTCCCAGCTCTTGGCGACCACTAACTAATCTACTTCCTGCCTCTGTAGATTTGCTTACTTTGGACATTTCACATAACATATGTTTTTTTGGGGACTGGTTTCTATCACCTAGCATAATGTTTTTAAGATTCATCTATATCGTAATGCATAGCAGTACTTTTTTTTTTTTTTTGCTTAGTAGTTTTCACTGTATGACTATTCCAGATTTTATTTGTGCACTCATCATTTAATTGACATTTGAATTGTTTTCACCTTTTGGCTATTACGAATGATTTACAAGTTTCTGAGTGATCATATTTTTTTTAAAGATGGGAAGAGAGAGAGAAAGAGGAAAGAAACATTGATGTGAGAGAGAAACATCTATCATTTGCCTCTCTTATGCGCCCCAACCGGGGACCAAACAACCCGCAACCCAGGAATGTGCCCTGACTGGGAATCGAATTCCTTATGGGATGTTGCTCAATCAACAGAGTCACACCGGTCAGGGTGTGATCATATATTTTTATTTCTTTTGGGCGTACAACCAGGAGTGGAATTGCTGGGTCATATGGTAACTCCGTTTATATTTATTTATTTTGGGGAAGAGGGGAAGGGAGGGAGAAAGAGAGGGAGAGAAACATCAATGCATAAGAATTACCTTGATTGGTTGCCCCTTGCATGCCCCTAGCCAGGGACCTGGTCCACAACTCAGGCATGTCCCTGACTGGGTATTAAACCAGTGACCTTTTGGTTTGCAGGCCAGTACTCAGTCCACTGGGCCACACCAGCCTAGCGAGGGTCAACTCTGTTTAATCTTTTGAGGAACTGCCAGCCTGTTTTCAAAGTGGCTGTAGCATTTTATATTCCCACCAGAAGTAAATAAAAGTTCCATTTCACCACACCTTGCCCAACACTTGCTATTATCTGTCTTTTTGATTATAGCCCTCGTCGTCATTGTGCAGTGGTGTCTCACTATGGTTCTGATTTGCATGTTCCTGGTGACTAATGATATTGAGAATTTTTTCATGTGCTTATTAGCCATTTGCATATTTTTGGAGAAATGTATATGCAGTCTTTGCCCATTTTTAAAATTGGGTAATGTGGCCTTGGCTGGTGTGGCTTAGTGGATTGAGTGCTGGCCTGTGAAGCAAGGGGTCACCAGTTCGATTCCCAGTCAGGGCACACACCTGGGTTGCGGGCCAGGTCCCCAGTAGGAGGCTTGAGAGAAGCAACCACACATTGATTTTTCTTTCCCCCTCTTTCTCTCTCCCTTCCCCTTTAACAAAAAATAAATAAAATCTTTAAAAAATAATAAAATTGGGTAATGTGTCTTTTAATTATTCAGTTATAGGAGTTCTTTATATTTTCTAGATACAAGTCTGTATCATTTGCGAATATTCTGTTGCATTCTCTGGGTTCTTTTCACTTTGTTGATGGTATGCTTTGAAGCACAAATGTTTCTGATTTAGATGAATTCCAACTTACCTATTTTTCTATTGTTGCTTGTGATTTTAGTATATGTAAGAAAACTTTGCCTCACCCAAGTTCTCTATGACTTCTATATTTTCTTCTAAGAATTTTATCATTTTAACCACTTACATGTAGGTCTATGATCCATTTTGAGTTAATTTTTGGCTATTCTGGATCCTTTGAATTTCCATATGAATTTTAGAATCAGCTTGTCAATTTTTGCCTGTGCAAAGAAGCTCTGTTTTTAAAGTAATGACTAGAGACAAAGTAGTAACATCAAAAATTATCTTGGATAAAATTAGAAATGAGTACCTACTATGTACCAAGCATGGGGACTATAGAGATCTGTAAGACATGGACCTTCATTTCAAGTTGCTCATGGCCTAGCAAGGGTACAAAGGTGAACAGAAATAAGTACCTTGCAATGTGTGAAATAGAATACAAGGTACAGTGGGAGTACTCAGAAGTCTGCCAAGCAGGGATGGTGAAGATAGGCTTCTCCAAGGATACAGTGCCTGAGATGAAGCATGAGGTAGGCCTATGAGGGTACCCTTCCAGCCATAGGGAAGAGCATATGCAAGGGAATGCAGATGGAGGGACTATGCTAGCATGTTTAGGAGCTTCCAGGGGGTGCACTGAAAGGATTGTTGAGTGCATGGCAGGTAATGGACCTGAAGAAGGAGGCAGAATCCCATGGATGGTCTCATGAGCCAAGTCAAGGTAGTTGGTCTTTATCCAATGCAATGGGAAAAAGCAAATATTTTAATCAGGAAAATAGTAGTTTTGTTTACATGTTGTTCTTTTGAAAAGATAACACTTGTTGGCCAAATGCTTGGAAGGAATGTGTCCACATGCAGAAACACCAGTTGGAAGGTGGCTACAATAAAAAGATGATGAGAAAAGACTGAGCTAAGACAGTACCGTGAAAGAAGGTGACTGATTTGAGGGAGACATTAGAAATGTGAGATTGATAGGACTTGGTGACTGATTTGATGTGGGTACATAGAAAAAAGGGGAGTTCTCTTATAGAATTTCACATATAAGTTTCTCAGTTGTAATTCTGATGGATATACTGGTTGTATATCTCCTTTTTCACGTAGGACATCATTTTTTTTGTATTAGTGCAAACAACAAAAGCATTATTTTAAAGAAGGTAAAGTGATTCATTAAGTGGTTAGGTCATCATTGGTTAATGCTTTCCCTGTTGTTAAACATCTCTGTTGTTTCCTACTTTTAAAAAAGGGAATCAGAATAAATATCTTGGTATATTTTGCATTTTTCTTTTGAATTTTTTCCTTAGGATTAGTTTCTACAAATAGTATTACTGAGTCAAAGGATCTGGTGCCCCTTTTTTAACCCTAAATATTCTTTTCTTTACATAGACAAATTCTTTATATTGTGGATTCAGACCACATGGAAGTATCCAAAACAGATGTAAAAACCCTCCAACCTCCCCTGCAGAGTTGACAGTTTGGTGGGCATCTTCTTAGTCCCTCTCTGCACTCAGATAACAGATAATAGCCAAATTATCTTCCAAAAGGTGTCACCAATTGAGAGTCCCCATTTCCCCATATCTTCAACAACTCTTGTTAGTATCACTCTTTTTAATTTTTACCAATTTAATGGGCAAATGAATTACCTAATAGTTTTAATTTACTTTCTTCTGATTGCTAGTGAGGTTGAGCATCCTCTAGTAAGTTTATTGGTCATTTTCATATTTTCTCTGAATTCCTTGCTTGTTCATATTCTTTGCTTATTTTTCTTTGTCTTTATCTTCTTGATTTTTAGGTCTTTATACATTATGGACAGTAAACATTTTGCCAATTAAATCTATTGTAGGTATTTTCAATCAATTACTTGTTTTTTAAAAAATATATTTTATTGATTATGATATTACAGTTGTCCCAATTTTTCCCTTTTGCCCCCTTTTGCCTGGTACCCACATTCCCTCCAGTAGTACCCCCTACCCTTAGTTCATGTCCATGCATTGTGCATGTAAGTTCTTTGGCTTTATTTCCACTTTGTTTAGTTCTTTTTAAAAATTTTTTTAAAGATTTTATTTATTTTTTGTTTTAGAAAGAGGGAAAGGGAGGGAAAAAGGGAGAGAAACATCATGTATGAGAGATACATTAATTGGTTGCCTCTTATATGCCGTCAACTGGGAACCTGGCCCACAGCCAGGCATGTGCCCTGACTGGGAATCAAACTGGCAGCCTTTCGGTTTGAAGGTTGGTGCTCAATCCACTGAGCCACACCAGCCAGGGCTGTTTAGTTCTTTCTCTTCAGTTTGACCTGTTCTTTCATTTGGGCTATATTTCTTTGTCTCCTCATTTTGGCAGCCTCCCTGTGTTTGTTTCCTTGTGTTAGGTAGAGTTGCTTTGACTCCCTGTCTTAGTAGCATGGCCTATTTTAGCAAAGCACACTGTAATTTGGATGGGGTGGGGCCTTAGGTAATCACCAGGGTGGGGCAACCCATGTGAACCAGGTTGATAGAGTCACATATATGGCGTTGCCTCTCTGTGGCTTTTTGTGGGAGAGGGCTCAGAAAAGGGACAGTGGCTGCTATCTGTCCTCTGGAGTTTTGTCTGGGAGGAAGCTGTTCCCTGGCACTTGCCCTGATGCCAGACACTTCAGATTCTCCCCATATGGCAGCGGTATCCTTCTAGCTGCTGCCTTGGTGCTGGAGCCCAAAGGACTATGTTAAGTCCTAAGTCCACTTTGGCCCTCTAAGAGGAAATGCCTGAGAATCCTGCAGTTTCTTCTGCTGACCCCACCCACACTGGTTTTCCCAGCCAGAAGTTATGGGGACTTATCTTCCTGGCATTGGAACCCTGAGCTGGGTGGTCTGGTGTGGAGCTGGGATCCCTCACTCTCAAAAGTATTCCTCCTGATGTTTATCCACCACATGTAGGTGTGGGACCGCCCATTCTGCATCTGTGCATCTCCGCTCATCCTACCTGGCTGGATGAATGTGACTTCTCTAATTCCTCAGTTGTCAGATTTCCATACAGCTCGATTTTCTGACAACTCTAGGTGATACTTGTTTTGTAATTTAGTTGCCATTTTTGCTGCGGTTGGGCTGGGAGATGAGCCATGTTTACCTACACCTCCATCTTGACCAGAAGTCCAAAAAACTGTGACTTGTTTTTAACTTACCTTTCATCGTGTACAAGTCTTTAATTTGTTATGAGGTTAAGTTTATTTGTTATTCTTTACTCAGGCTTTTAGATGTGTTTTTTTTTTAGGAGGGGCTTCCCAACTTTACAATTAGAAAATATTCTTCTGTATTTTCTTATAATATTTGCCTAGGTTTTTGTTTTGTTTTGTTTCAGTTTTTTTATATAGGTGTCTAATACATCTGGACCTTATTTTATTTTATTATTTTTTAAAACATTTTATTTATTTATCTTTAGAGGGGAAGGGAAGGAGAGAGGGAGAGAAACATCAATGTATGGTTGCCTCTTGTGCGTCCCCTGCTGGGAACTGGCCTGCAACCCAGGCATGTGCCCTGACTGGGAATCGAACCGCGATCCCTTGGTTCACAGGCCTGTGCTCAATCCACTGAGCTACACCAGCCAGGGTTGGACCTTATTTTATAGTGAGATAAGAGTCTATTTTTTTTTTTCCCCAAATGGAAATTGTCCCAAGGCTGTTGACTGATTAAGCCACTATTGTCCCACTAATTTGAAATGGGATGTGACCCTTTTCATGTATTTTGGTACAAGTGGAAAACTTTTATTTAAAAAGAACAAACTAATTTATATAAACTAATATCGACAGTGTGTATCTATCCCAGTCTCATTGCAACTTTGTGTGTTTGTTTTGTTGTTTTTAAGCTAATTTAATTTTTGTTTATATGGGTATATAATTTTCATTTTTTCAGTGATGTAAATGATGGTGTATAGAGTACTTTATTTAATAGAATCAGTGGCAAAACACTTGGTACTGTAGGAAGCCTTAGAAATGAATAGAAGTCTGAAAATGGGTGATTCCCACCCGACCCTTCATTTTCTTCCATCTCCTCTCCGGTGCCTCCCATAGGATCTTCTGCAGGAGAGTGGGTCCTTGTTACAGCCAGGGTCACCACAGAAAGGACCCCGGGAATCTGCCTGTATTTTAGTGCTGCTCCAGGACTTCTGCCCACCAGCCAGCCACCCATATCCTGCTCGGAGGAGGGAGTAGGAAATGCCACCCTGAGCCCTTGGATGGGTGAGGATTGTGTCAGGGTATGGAGCCAGGAAGGCCTTGTGCTCACCAAGCTGCTCACGTTGGTAAGAGCTTCAGGTCATCAGGCTTTCATAGACTTCTTTGCTGCATGTTGTGTCTTGAAGGCAATTTTACCTAGTGGATAAAACATAGGTTTTGTAATCCTGACTGGGAGCCTGTGTGATCTTGAACAAGCACCTGAGTCTCTATGAGCCTTACTTCCTCATCTGTAAAACAGAAAAAATAAATGAGAGTGATGTAAAGTACCCAGTACAATGCCTGGTACATAATAGGGACTTGATAAATGATGGTTATTACTATTAACTATTGTCTTTAAATACAATTAAACATGACCTCTACCTCGAAGGAATTCAGAAGGTGGACTAGGAGACGTAATAAGTTAATTGCTAGCACAGAGATGTGAGCAAAGTGTTATTCAATCACAGTGTAAGGAGCAATTAACTCTAACATGAACATTTATGGAGAGTGTTTCACAGATATGGTGGCATTTAAAAAGGAATCATGTACAGTAGTGTACAAAGTGCTTTCAAATTCATTATCTCATTTGATCTTAAAACAGCCTTTTGAGGTAGCTGTTATTATCCTATTTTACAGATGAGGGAACAGGTTCAGAAAGAGGGAGTAAATTGCCCATGGCCACACACCTACTTAAGCGGGGCGGACCTAGGATATCAACCTAGGCTTTATGACTCTGAGTCCCAACCTTGTTCTGCCCTGTCAGGATGATCCCTCGAAATGAGGAAGATTTGGGCAGAGATTGCACTAGGGGGGTTCAGGAAAGAGGAAATACATTTCAGGCATAAAGGACCAGCATGAGCACAGGCCTAGAGAATGAGAAGTGTTTAGCCTTTGAGGACACTTCCTGATGAGGGGCTAAGGAGTGACTTAGGGTAAGAGGCAGGAGAGATGCAGGGGCCTGAGCATGAGGCACTGCTATGCCAGGCTAAGATGCTAAGACTTGACACTGCAGGCTATGGGGCCGCTGATGCTGAGTGGAAGACACTGGCCAAGTGGAGGAGAGAGACCAGTTAGGAGGCTGCTGCATACTCTTCCCTCACATTTGCAAAGACCCTGGTGAGGGGCATTACCTGAGAGCTTGGAATCAGAGAAGATCTTGGTTTCCAGACCTGGCCCTGCTTGCACATCTTTAAAATGTGGATGATAGTGAATTCTCATAGTTATTGTTAGGGGGTTCAACGGTTGGGCAAGAAAGCAATTTGTAGACCATGGAGACACCTTGTATAGAAATAACATTTCCCCTTTAGTTGCTCCTTGGATGTGGAGAGGCCTTCCCCCGCATGGAGGCTTCTCTCCATAGCCTCAGGCTGGGAGTAAGATGTCTTCCTAAGGGAAGATTCTCTATCCTCCCCATCTCATTCATATCTCTTTCCCTCCCTGTGCCCACCCCTAGGAGGAGCTGGCTCTGTGTGGCTCCAGGCTGCTGGTTTTGGGCTTCTTCCTGCTTCTCCTTGGTGGCCTTCTCTGCTTTTTAACTGCTGTGTGCTTTCATCCACGCCGGGAGTCCCCCTGGTCTAGAACCCGGCTCTGAGGGCACTGGCCTAGTTCCTGTCTTATTCTCAGGTAAGGTATTTTTGCCCCAGTCCTGTGAGAGTAGGGGATGGGGTGGGGGTGGGAATTGTAACTGAGAGAGGTATTTCTAAACGACATGGTTTGGTTTTACTTATTTTTCAACTTTATATAGATGGAATCATACATATTTTTTTGTGACTGACTTCTTTCGGTTAACATTTGGATCTTGAGATTTACCTATAGCTTGCCCTGGCTGGTATGGCTCAGTGAACTGCATGCTGGCCTGCAAACCAAACAGATTCGATTCTCAGTCAGGGCACATGCCTGGGGTGTGGGCCAGGTCCCTAGTAGGGGACGCACATGAGGCAACCACACATTGATGTTTCTCTTGCTGTCTTTCTCCCTCCTTTCCCTCTTTAAAAATAAATAAATAAAATCTTAAAAAAAAAAAAAAAAAGATTTACCCATATCTCTGGTTCACATCTAAGCTTTTTGGTAACTGGTAGATTAAGAGGGCTGTAATTTGATGATGTGTCCTGGGATATGAATCCTGTTGGTCTTGCTTTTTCATGAAATTCTGATACCCAGTTTTATGATGCAAATTTTGTAAAATTCATCTTGAATCTCTCAAAAGAATTGATTGATGATACCCAAGCACTTTACATGCACTTTCTATTTTCCATTAGCCATCACTGCCTTTAGAAAAAATTGACTTTGCCAACAGAATCTTTGGATGAACACAGCGTCACAAAGGTAGTGGTGTATAGGAAACGTATTGGCTAACTAGTTTGTGTGTCAGCTCATTAAGGAAAATGAAATATTTCTGTAAAATAGTCATACCCTGTCAGGTGGGTGTCATACAATATGAGAGTCATATATTGTGCTTCTAGCACTTAAATTGTTCTCAGCTTCAGCCCTCTGCTGTGCCCTAGGACATAACTGGAAGACATAGAAACAGCTTGGGCCCAGGGAAGGGCCAGTGGAACCAGACATTCAAGATCAACTTTGCTTATTTTGCTTAGGGCTAGGCCTAACTGCTGCAACCACCTATTTGAGACAGGAAATGAGGCACCGAGATGCCTGGCTAAGATGCTATGACTTCACACTGCAGGCCATGGGGGCCACTGGTGCTGAGTGGAAGAGACTGGTGAGGTGCAGGGGAGAGACCAGGCCTTTCTTAGATCTGAACAGACTGGAAAAGGAATACTTTCTGGTGCCAGGCAGATCCTGGGGTCCCGGGGCCATCCCAGTTGGACTGAGTGCCTGTACCTATATCTCTTTTGTCATTTCCTCTGCTCTTCCCTCAATTTCTGCAGCCATTCCAGAGCTTCCCCCAAGGAGTTTCTCACCCTGCCTTGTTTTTTTATTTTTCTCTAGGTGTGAAGCAACTTCTCCAGCCTTGGTTCTGAGTTGGAAGAGATGTTAAAGAAAGTGGAGAGCTAGAATGTGGGGGGAAATTAAAAGATTTTTTGCCCAGTGCTGCCCAGTGTGTTTATTGGGAATTGGATTGAGGTGGTAATTTTAGAGTAGACAGGTTCAGGAGGTTGGGGGAACTTTTCCTTGTTGATTCTTGGTGTGGGATACAGGTAGTCACAGGGCATGGGTTAATGCAGCTATTCCCACGGTTGTACCTTGGCTTTGGTAAACCCCTGGTTTTGATCCTGCTCTGCCACCATATGCCTATGAAAAAAAGTGATAATTTCAGCCAGTTGAGAGAGGTGGGTTTGGTCAAGGGAATGCTTTTACATAATGCAGTATGACCTTGGACAGGTCATGAAACCCTCAAAGGCTTTAGTTTACTATAAAGATTTGACATTACCCAGCAAAGATTCCCCGACTTGGGAGATGTATGGACAGGCTCCCTGGTTGCTAACCTGAGCAGCTCATTTTCCCGCCTTTTCAGCGCCCAGCACCAGCCTTCCGTTGCCCCTCCCAGCATCTGTCCCAAACGCAAGCGCAGATCATGGCTTCTTTTTACCTTCCACCCGAGCCCCCTCAAAGCTTCCCCTAGCAACAAGCTCAGGCTCACCGCTAAGGCAGGGCGAACGCATGCTCCCTAGTCCCTCCAACGCCAGTTGTCCTAAAGCGCGCTGGGCTCCTCCCCCTCCAAGCTTAGCCCTTTACCCCGCTTCCCACCCATGGGTCCGCGTGGCGGGACGCGTGCGCACTCTGGCCCGGTAGCTGCCTGTCTTCATCGCCGCGACAGTAAGGAGAGAGGGGCGGGGCCGTTTGTTTTGGAGCCCCGCCCCCTTTGGCCGGGCGTCCCTACAGCGCCTGCGCGCTCCCACCCGGTCTCCATCTTGGAATTGGGAGGAAGAGGGAGAGGGAGACCCGGACGAGACCTGGGTTGTGCTGCGCGGAGAAGCTGAGATTGAAGAGGAGAGGGAGAGAGGGCCCCGGGACTGCCCTTAGCTACAATCTTTCAGACACCCTCAGGAGAGAGAAAGAGAAGGGGAGGAGGCCGGGGAGGGAGTGGGGGCTGTCACCACCAGAGCCTGACGTGAGAGGAGCCGTTTGGCCGGACGTCCTAGGGGTGGGCGCCCTGTTGGTGGCCGGACACCTGGGGCTCTGGCCCTTCGGTCCCGAATTTGTGGGCTTGACCCCTCGCTTCTCAAATATCCGGGTGTCAGCCCCAAAGATTGAGCTTTTCGCCACTTGGGTCCCAATCTCTCTAAACCTGGGGCTCTTGTTTTATAGGGTTTCAAATATCTGGGGTTCAGGGCCCCGCGTGCACCAGTATCCGGGGTTCATTCCCCACGCATTCAAATACCAGGTTGAGCCTCCCCCCGTTGAAATATCTGGGGTTCAGATTCCACAATCAGAAATCCGGGACTCAGCAACTGTCGCCCTCGCGGGGGAGGACTGGACCGCGAGGTCAGTTCAGGTTGTCACCCCCTCCCCTCCAGGGGAGGCTTCCCGGGCCCGCCCCTCAGGAAGGGAGAAAGACGAGGAAGAGGTGGCAAGGGGAAAGGCCTCCTTGCCCCTCTCCCAGCTTAGCAGAGCCGCTGGAGGACCTCAGGAGGAGTCGGAAGCGCTGGGGCACCATAGTGACCCCTACCAGGTGAGACACGGGGAGCAGGGACGTGGGTCCCTGTGTCTAACATTGATAAGAAAGGGTGCTCCTTTCTCAGAAGCTGGGCCTAGGTAGGCCCTTACGTCAGGATGGGGAAGCCCAGCTGGGCCAGTGGTCAGCCTCTGGCTAGCCTTGCTTTCAGCTGCCACCCTCTTCCCCTTCCCTTCATTATGTCTGTTTGATGGGGGACCTCAGATGACAGGGTTCCTGATGTCACCGAGCGTCACGCCCTAGGTGCCTGAGCTAATCAGATGGGTTTGCACCCTTCTGATCTCCCCTGTTCACTTTGCCCGTCACTGCTACCTCTTTCCCATGATTATAACCCTTTTAATTTATTGTTTTGGAGTGTTGATTTCTGTGCCTCTCACCTCAATGGTGGGTCTGTGTATCTGTTTTTTTAGGCATGGTCTGGTTGGGTTTCTTGTCCTTTCAAGGAAATGTGCGTGTGCATTTGTGTTTGGGGGTGCCTGCCAGTATTTTCCCCCAGTTACATTAGTTACCTTCCAGCCTCTTGACTGTGATCATATAAATAATCTGTTTGTCAAGCAATCTATCATTTACAAAGTGCTTTACAACTATTTTTTAATGTGATCCTCCCTTTACTCTTTTATTGCTATCTTCCCATTTTACAGTTGAAAATATTAAGGCCCAGAGAGGTTGTCCAAGGTCACTCAGTGGCAGAATCAGGATTTGAGTTGCGGTGAGATTTAAGAATGGGAGGAAGAAGAGCTTCCTTTTTAGGAGAGCTATATTCAGGAGCTCTAGCTCCTACCTTCTGCCTCATAGATTTTTCTCTTCACTGTGACCTTCATCTTTATTGCGATCCCAGTCTTTGGCCTGGGTTCCTTGAGAGGGCTCTCTCTTCTGATAGATTATAGCCACAGTGGTGTTAAAGCCAAGCTGCTGGGGTAGGGTGATCCCCAAAGTATTAAAGCCTTGTTGTGGTGATCTTAGAAGCAGGAAGGGAAAAAATCCATATGCTGGGTGTCTGTATAGTGTTCCTAAGTATGAGATTTCATTAAAAATTTCACAGCAGAGCCCTGGCTGGTGTGGCTCAGTGGATTGAGCACCAGCTTGCAAACCAAAGGGTCACCAGTTCGATTCCCATTCTGCAGGCCCCATCCCCAGTGGGGAGGCGTGTGGGAGGCAGCCACACATTAATGTCTCTGTTCCTCTCTTTCTCCTTCCTTTCCTTTCTCTCAAAAAAATAAAATCTGTGGGAAAAAAAATTTCACAACAGACCTATGCTGTAATTCATTTTACTGAAGACAGGACGAAGTATAGGATATTACTCAAAGCCCTGTTGCTGTACGTTGAGGATGAAATGTACTACTAGTAGTGTAAAGACAGACACACTTGGATTGCCTCATCTGCAGAATGGAGATAACATTGTCCATTTTAAAAGGTGGTTATGGTTTAGCACAGACCTTGGTAGTCACTCAAATGTTCAATGTTATTTGAGGACGAGGCCTCCTGTGATGTGGCCTAGGGTTCTGTGTTGACATTCTTGGTTGGGAGCTGGTAAAGAGGTCAAGAAGATTACTTTGGCAAGTTTTAAACACCTGCTTTTGTGTGGGTATGTGGTGGGGGTGAGGGGTGCTTGGCAGGATTGCTGACGGGAGAATGGAGAAAGGGACCTGCTTTGAGCAGCCTTGGAGCTGCTGAGGGCAATCAATCAATCTCCCAGGCAATTCTGAGCCATGTGCACCCTAGGGGCCCACTGGAGAAAGCTGGGCTTGCTCCTTGTCCTACAGCCTCCAGTTGGGCTGAGATGGCAAAATTAACAATACAATAGGAAACAATGCATGACGAAATATAATTACATGCTAAATTGTTAGGCTCTCTTAGAGGGCTAGAACTCTGCCCTGGGAGTCCAGCTCTGCTGAAGTCTTCTTTGTGCCAGAAATCCAACAAGTGCTTAGTCAGGAGTCACCTAGGATCCCCTTGGGGGTCTTGACTTTGATGAAGGAGCTTTCTCTGGGTGTTTGGGTGGGTGCTCTTGGAGCTCTCTCTAAGCACTGGAGTGGTCAGGGGAAGCTTCCTGCAGGAGGGAGCTGAGCTTGCAGTGAGTTGCTGACAGGGTAATGAGCGTACATGCCTTACCGGAGAGGAGAAAGTCCTCTTCTTTGACCTTGGAAAAGTCCTCTTTCCTTTCTGTGCCTCAGTGATCTTATCTGTGAAATGGTGTCATGATCCTGTCCTGCTTATTTCATAGGGCTGTTTTAAATGCACAGTGGTAGAGGACCAGTTTTGGGAGTGTCACCCTTTCTGAGCCTGTTTACTCATCTGCAAAATAGGGGTAATAGTAATAACTTCATAAGGTTGTGGTGAGGACTGAATGAAAGGTAATACATCTAAGATGTTGCTACACATGCTTAATAAATGTTATTGGTATACCACAAATGTCCTATACCTGTGTGTGATGCCTATGCAATTGGAATGGACAAATAAGGCAGTTCAGGTCACAGGGAGGCCCCCAAAGCCAGATGCCATTTCTAGCCTTGTCCTCCTCTCTGCCAGTGTCCCTAGGCCCTTTTTGAGAATGAGTCTTCTGGCCCTTCTGGGCCAGTACCCACTTCTAACAATGGCCGGATTTCCACTACCTCCGGCCTGGCTATTTCCTGCTCTCTTCCAGGGTGTGAGAGGTTGAGGGAGGAGGGGAGCCTCAACGCCAAGGGGAATCAGAAGGTGCCTGGAAATATTTGGAGTATGGGACTTGTGAGACAGGACCCTTTGGGATTTGGGCTTCTGGTTGGGAGGCAAAATATTTTTGAGGAGAGAAGTAAGGGCTGTAGGGAAATGGAACTTGTTAAGGGCTGAGGGGATTGGTGAGGATGCCTAGTTCCCAGTCATCTTAGCAGTTTTAGGGACTCCAGGGACTCTGGCCCAGCCCCATGTTCTGGTTGCCAGGGCAACTTCATTTTTTGGAGCTTTGATATTATTCCTAATTCCCCCCCCCCCCCGCCCTTCCTCAGCAGTGCGTCCCCCTCATCAGGGAACTAGGGAAGGAAAAGACAAACTTGAGGGGCCCCTTCCTCTCTCTGAGAGCCCCATCCTTGCACTAAGGGTCCCATTTTCATTCTCCAGGTTAGGCCCCACTCTCAGGGCCCTCAGGGGCCACCATGCCAGCTGGGGGCCGGGCCGGGAGCCTGAAGGACCCTGATGTGGCTGAGCTTTTTTTCAAGGATGACCCCGAAAAGCTCTTCTCCGACCTTCGGGAAATTGGCCATGGCAGCTTTGGAGCTGTGTACTTTGTGAGTTGAAGCTTGGGAGGGTGGGGTAGGGATGGGGACTGCATTCTTCCTGTGGACTTCCAAACAGTCCTCTACAATATTCCACTACACCAGCCTTTCCTGCTTTCTCCTACTATGCCAGCAAGTCTTCCCACTGCCCGTTTCTCACTGGTGCCTTCACCCACCTTCTGGTCTGGTCCTCTAGGCCCGGGATATCCGGAATAATGAAGTGGTGGCTATCAAGAAGATGTCCTACAGTGGGAAGCAGTCAAATGAGGTGGGTTAGGCTTAACAAGACTGTGGGGGCAGGAGACCCCAATCTCAGATGCAGCTGAGTAAGTGTCTCTTCCCCTTGACCACCTCCCAGAAGTGGCAGGACATTATCAAGGAGGTTCGGTTCCTACAGAAGCTCCGGCATCCCAATACCATTCAGTACCGGGGCTGTTACCTGAGGGAACACACAGCTTGGGTGAGCTAGCCCCCTGACTCTGGCCTGATGTTTGCCCCCCAACTCAAGCCTATCCTTATCCTCCTCTAGTCTCTTAGGTGGGCCCCGTTCAGAGTCCTGGTGTTGGGATCTTGGGAAAAAGGAAGTCTCTCCCATCCTCTTTAGTTCTCACACAAAGCCATGAGCAGCAGTGTCTGTCCAGGCAGGTGTGAAGATGACATGGACTATTAGCAGTTGGAAAGGGGCACATGGGTTGGAGGAGATAGAGATCGAATGGGGCTTTGAAAGGATTCAGGTGGGAGAGACCCTGACTCTAGGGACTCTCCCACCCCCCATTTTCTCAGTTGCCCTTCTTCCCTGTTGTTACCCTCCGGGCATTGTCTCAGTGAAGGATAGAGCAAGGCAGCTCTCTGTTTTGCATCTCTGCCCAAGGGAGATGGGCCAGGGGTGACCAATTCTACTGATCTCTGACCCTTGACTCTTCCTTAGCTTGTGATGGAGTATTGCCTGGGCTCAGCTTCTGACCTTCTAGAAGGTAAGTAACTTTGTCCAACAAGTGGGAAAAGGGAGAAGAAGAGAGAAGCTGTAGGGGAAATTAAGGGTAGCTTGTTCCAGACCCACCTTTGAGCTCCCTCAGTTTGATGTTTTTCCCTCACTCCCCAGTGCATAAGAAGCCCCTTCAGGAGGTGGAGATTGCAGCTGTGACCCACGGGGCCCTTCAGGGTCTGGCTTATCTGCATTCCCACAACATGATCCATAGGTACAAGCAGCACTGATGATGGCTGGGAGGGAGGAGGGTGCTCTCTACTCTTCATTCAGCTAGGCTACAGCCTTCTTTGAAACTTGGTACTAAAGCCCCTATCCAGCCTTTCTGACATGCATGTCTTATTCCTGTGCTTTGTTTCTCTGGCAGGGATGTGAAGGCTGGAAACATCCTGCTATCAGAGCCAGGCTTGGTGAAGCTAGGGGACTTTGGCTCCGCATCCATCATGGCACCTGCCAACTCCTTTGTGGGCACCCCGTACTGGTGAGTGGGAGTGGTGGTGAGTGGAGAGAGCTCCCAGAATGTTGGGAGCAGGAGTTGGCAGGGTCTGGGTGGGTAGTTAAGTTAGCCTCTTTCTCCTGACCA
This sequence comes from Anoura caudifer, assembly GCA_004027475.1. Lineage (NCBI taxonomy): Eukaryota > Metazoa > Chordata > Mammalia > Chiroptera > Phyllostomidae > Anoura > Anoura caudifer. The sequence goes on from PVKU01002082.1 coordinate 136,601, forward strand.
TTCTCCTAGGATGGCTCCAGAGGTGATCTTGGCAATGGATGAAGGGCAATATGATGGCAAGGTGGATGTCTGGTCCTTGGGGATAACCTGCATCGAGCTGGGTAAAGACATCCTCTCTGTTCCCTTATCCTCTTTACACTCTCTTTCTCTTTCTATCTCCATACCATACCATCCTTCAAGGTGTCCGAGCTGTTGTCCATTTTGACTCTATCCTTGATCCCCAATACAGACAGCTGTCAAATCCCACCAGTTCTTAAACCTAGAGATTTCATAGCATTTATCTCTTCCTGTCTAATACTCTAGTCCTAAACCTTTTTTGAGCACTCACTGTGTACCATGTGTGCCATGCTAGTATATTCTAGGGATATAGCAGTAAATGAAGCTCTTGCCTTCATGGAACTTGCATTCTAGTTGGGGAAACAAGCAAGTTTTCTTTCAGTATGATAAAAACTGAATGGGGGAGCTGGAGTGTGAACCCAGGTCTTCTGATTTCCATTCCAGTCTCCTTTAACTACCTGCCCCCTCTCACTTTCTCCCACTTGACCTTTCTCTGTAGCGGAACGGAAACCACCACTGTTTAACATGAATGCGATGAGTGCCTTATACCACATTGCACAGAACGAGTCCCCTGTGCTCCAGTCAGGACACTGGTAAAGAATTGGATTCCTGGGCCCAGGGGTTAGGCCACAGGTTAAGGCTACCTGACTCATGCCTTCCTAACCCTTCCCTCACCCTCCTGTGACCACTAGGTCTGAGTACTTCCGGAATTTTGTTGACTCCTGTCTTCAGAAAATCCCTCAAGACAGACCAACCTCAGAGGTTCTTCTGAAGGTGAGGGCCTAGCGTTCTCCCAGAACTGTAGTGTGTTAGAGCCACAATGAACCCCTCAATGAAAATAGTGATTTCCAGTCCTTTCTCCATCAAGAATTCATTTATGAATTCCCACCCCCATCGCCACACCCCATGGATTCTGTGTTTTACTAGATTTTGTCTGCCAGGCTGCCTGTTTATTCATTAATTAATCATTCGTTTTCCCATCTTTTATTAACCAAAGATGTATATAATTGCCAGCCAGAGCTTCTGGTCAGCGTGCAATTACCAGGGTTACCACGCTGATCTGATGTAAATCGAGCCAAAAGCCTGTGTAGCCTTGTCATGGGTAAATGTATGATTTCCCTTAGATGTTTTTTGAGTTATCAAAAGTAGAGGGACCCCCATTCCCTTCACAGCTCCATGGGGGCCTTGGAGCCTTAGTTGGGAACAGGGGGGTTATAATTGTGGGATACCTTATGACGCCCAGGGAGGCTCCGTGCCATGCCCAGTCCATGCAGTACTTTGATAGAAGCCCTGGACTAGAATCCAGATCTAACTGTTCTTGTCTGTCAGCCATAGCTGAAGGAACAAGAGACTAGGCAGTAGAGATTGGGTGGTGAAAATTAATGTGGGAGGAGAGGTCGGGACAAGGCCAGCATCAGCTCATGCTGGGCATGGACCCCAGGGGAATTGCCTCAGGCTAGAGGAATACCAATACCCATAGGATATTTAGGGTCGGGGGTGCTTGGCAGCAGACTTCAGTGTTCTCTTTCCCCAGCACCGGTTTGTGCTCCGGGAGCGGCCACCCACAGTCATTATGGACCTAATTCAGAGGACCAAGGATGCTGTACGGGAGCTAGACAACCTGCAGTACCGCAAGATGAAGAAGATACTGTTCCAAGAGGCACCCAATGGCCCTGGTGCTGAGGCCCCAGAGGAGGAGGAGGTGACCCAGCTTGTCCTGCCACCCTTTACTACCCTGTTGTACTTGCCTCCTAGCAGCTGTTTGACCCCTTCCTTCTCCACTCCACTTCATACCCAGTCTCCTTGTGCTAACTCCATGTATATACCCCTTGTACTTCCCCTTCCCTGCCCAACAGCCTATGCCCTGTCTACAGGAGACGGAGCCCTACATGCATCGGGCTGGGACGCTGACTAGTCTAGAGAGTAGCCACTCAGTACCCAGTATGTCCATCAGCGCCTCCAGTCAGAGCAGCTCAGTCAACAGCCTAGCAGATGCCTCGGACAATGAGGAGGAGGAGGAGGAAGAGGAGGAAGAGGAAGAGGAGGAGGAAGGCCCTGAAGCCCGGGAGATGGCCATGATGCAGGAGGGGGAGCACACAGTCACCTCACATAGTTCCATTATCCACCGGCTGCCGGTATGCAGCTCGCCCTGAATAGACCTGACATTGGCAAGGCCCAGCCCCAGCCTTCCTGCCCAGCCTTCCTGCCCAGGCTCTCCCTCCCAAGCATGACTGCCTCTCTAAATCTGACCGAGTCTCCAGGGAACTCCATTTGGGCCCATTGGCCTCTGAGCCTGGGGCATCCTTTCCACTTTCCCTCTAGGGCTCTGACAACCTGTATGATGACCCCTACCAGCCAGAGCTGACCCCGGGCTCTCTCCAGCTACCTGCAGCCCCAGCTCCCACCTCTACCACCTCTTCTGCCCGCCGCCGAGCCTACTGCCGCAACCGGGACCACTTTGCCACCATCCGTACTGCCTCCCTGGTAGGTGTAGCCATCTTCCTTTGGCCTGGAGGCCCCAACTATCTTAAGTCCAGAAATAATTTTCTGCTTGTGGCGCATGAGTAAGTCCATGTCCCACCCTCACTTTTGGTTGCTGTCTCTCATCTTCTCACATAGTTTTTTCTCCTCACTTTGACCCTCACTTTCACACTACTCAGTGTGGCCAATCCTGTGGAAGTCACAGACCTCCAACATTGGGTGTTCCTAGCTTGGCAAACTCTTACTCCATTTTTATGGCCAGGCTTAAGTAGCATCTCCTGTGGTGCCTCCCCAGGCCCCTGGCCAACCAGTGCTTTATATCCCTGTACTGTGCTGCTCCTGAACAGCATTGTGACAGGTGTGCTGGCTTCTGTGCTTGTTGAGGGCAGGAGTGGTGTTCAGGTGTCTGCCTCATACCACTGATTGGTTCTCAGGCCCACACATATGACTGTATTTAATCCTTCAAGCTCCACTGGGAGGGAGAAGATAAGATCCCATTTGAGAGACGAGGCAGCCATGACTCAGAAGGCCTGCTTGCCTAAGTCACTTGCCCAGGCACCTTTAATGGTTCTCAAATTCTGTAAACAGGACCTTGGTCCTTACCTAAAATTAAGTCATAGCAGTGTTTTTCTTACTTGACAGGGGAAAATGGGTAGACTTTTTATAAAATGTAGTTTTTTATCCATACTTCTAAGTAAACACTTGATTACATTCCTTAGAAGCTACTGGTTGGTTTAGTATGTTCTTGTGGTCTCTGCATGTAGTTGGTTATTTTGGTAGGACAACTTTTCAGATCCTGTTATGCTTGGTTCTTTGTGTCACTGTGCAGAGAAGTCTGACATCCAGGGTATTGGCCATCTGGACTAATTTGGGGTCCCCTGATGTAGCCCTTTGACAATGGAACTGAGCTCAAACCTCAATGAGGACATCCAGGCCTACTGTTCTTGTTATTCCAACATCTCATGGCCCAGATTCCGGCTCTGTACTTGGACTATAATGGTCCTCAGTGTTTGCTGAAGGAGAAGGAAGCCAACACTTCTGGTTCAGAGTGTTCTAGATACTAGTATGTCTGTATCAAAGTTAATCTCCACAGTTCCTATGAAGAGGTATCATTGCTCCATTTAAGAGATGAAGAAACCAAGGCTTAACAACCTTAACTTGCTTCAGGTCACATGGTTAGTAAGTGGCAGAGCTGGGACTTGGGCCCAAGTCTCTGGTCACTCTTGTGAACCAATCTGAATTGTTCCTACCTTTACTCCAGTCCCTGTGCTCATCACCTTTTACAGTTACATCAACCTGTGAAGTTGATTATATTTCCATTATCCAGTTGAGGTGGCAGGTTTGAGAGGTTATGTGTGAGGAATGTATCAAATGAGAATTAAACCTAGGAATCTAAAACCCATATTCTTTCTCCATAGAGAATGAAGACTATATGTGTTAATAAAGTGAAGACCAGGTCTGAGCCCTTTTTCTCATCCTCTCTCCTGCCCCAGGTCAGCCGTCAGATCCAAGAGCATGAGCAGGACTCAGCTCTGAGGGAGCAGCTAAGTGGCTATAAGCGGATGCGACGACAGCACCAGAAACAGCTGCTAGCCCTGGAGTCACGGCTGAGGGGTGAACGTGAGGAACACAGTGCACGGCTGCAGCGGGAGCTTGAGGCACAGCGGGCTGGCTTTGGGGCTGAGGCAGAAAAGCTGGCACGGCGGCACCAGGCTATCGGTGAGAAGGAGGCGCGAGCTGCCCAAGCTGAGGAGCGTAAGTTCCAGCAGCACATCCTTGGGCAGCAGAAGAAGGAGCTGGCTGCCCTGCTGGAAGCACAGAAACGGACCTATAAACTTCGGAAGGAGCAGCTGAAGGAGGTGGAATAGGCTACAGCAGTGGGTAGGGCTCGCTGATGGATAAGGCAGGACCTAATCACCCTGCTTTCCCTACTGCCCTTATCCAGGAGCTCCAGGAGAACCCTAGCACACCCAAGCGGGAGAAGGCTGAGTGGCTTTTGCGGCAGAAGGAGCAGCTACAGCAGTGCCAGGCGGAGGAGGAGGCAGGGCTGCTGCGGCGACAGCGCCAGTACTTTGAGCTGCAGTGTCGCCAGTACAAGCGCAAGATGCTGCTGGCTCGTCACAGCCTAGACCAGGATCTGCTGCGAGAGGTAGGTCACCCCATCCCTCATTCTCCTCCAGGATCCCAGAAACCCCTTTCTATTTGACTCATGTGTGGTCGTCTTTCCCCCCTGCCTTTGTTTGGGTTATGGCTCTGCTTCTCTTGAACATCACTTTTGCGTCTTGTGCCCATCAGACAGACCCCGCTACAGTTCCTTTAGGATTCTGTTCCTGGGCCAGCCAGGAGTTTGGCTCCTTTATGCCCCTCATCTACACAGCTCATCTCCTAACCCTCAGCTCCCTCTGCCAAGGAATTCTGGGACTCTTACTTCTTTGACACCAATAAGGCTTCCTAACCACACCCTGGGCCCTACCTCTCTCTTGCTTTAGGACTTGAACAAGAAACAGACACAGAAGGACTTGGAGTGTGCGTTGTTGCTGCGGCAGCATGAAGCCACACGGGAGCTAGAGCTACGACAGCTCCAGGCTGTACAGCGCACAAGGGCAGAGCTCACCCGCCTGCAGCATCAGACAGAGCTGGGCAACCAGCTGGAGTACAACAAGCGGCGTGAGCAAGAGTTACGGCAGAAGCATGCGGCCCAGGTTCGCCAGCAACCCAAGAGCCTCAAAGTACGTGCAGGCCAGCGTCCCCCGGGCCTCCTGCTCCCCATTCCTGGGGTTCTGGGACCACCCAGCACAGGCACCCCTAGAGAAGAGCAGCCCTGCTTATCTGGCCAGGAGACAGTCCTGGACCAAAGAATTCTGGGAGAGGAGGAGGAAGCAGTTACACAGAGAAGGATTCTGGGAAAGGAAGGGGCCACCTTGGAACCAGAGGAGCAGAGGATATTGGGAGAAGAATCAGGAACCCCTAGTCCCAGTCCACAAAAATGTAGGAGTTTTGATGAGGAAGTTTGGGGTTTTTCTGAGGTGGAAATAAAGGAGCTTAGAGTCCCATCCCTGGCACCTCAGGAGAGGAACATTGGGGACCAGGAGGTGACTGGGGCATGGAGGTTGTGGGCAAAGGAGGATGGGAGCCTCCTGGATGAGGAATTTGAGCTTGGCTGGGTCCAGGATCTAGCACTGACCCCAGTCCCTGAGGAGGAGGAGGAAGAGGAGGAGGGGGCTCCAATTAGGACCCCAAGGGATCCTGGAGATGGTTGTCCCTCACCAGACATCCCCCCTGAACCCCCTCCAACATATCTGAGGCCTAGCTCTGCTAACCAGTTACCTGGACTCCTGTCCCATGGCCTCTTGGCCGGTCTCTCCTTTGCAGTAGGGTCGTCCTCTGGCCTCCTGCCCCTACTACTTCTGCTGTTGCTCCCACTGCTGGCGGCCCAGGGTGGGGGTGGCTTGCAAGCCTCACTGCTGGCCCTTGAAGTGGGGCTGGTAGGCCTGGGGGCCTCCTACCTACTACTTTGTACAGCCCTGCATCTGCCCCCCGGTCTGTTCTTACTCCTGGCCCAGGGCACTGCACTGGCAGCTGTCCTGGGTCTTAGCTGGCGCCGAGGCCTTATGGGTGTCCCTCTGGGGCTTGGGGCAGCCTGGCTCTTAGCCTGGGTAGGCCTGGCTCTACCTCTGGCAGCTATGGCAGCTGGGGGCAAATGGGTGCGGCAGCAGGGCCCTCGCATCCACCGGAGCATCTCTAGGCTGTGGTTGCGGGCTCTGCTGCGCCTATCACCTATGGCCTTCAGAGCCCTACAGGGCTGTGGGGCTGTAGGGGATCGGGGTCTGTTTGCACTCTACCCCAAGACCAACAAGGATGGCTTCCGCAGCCGACTCCCTGTCCCTGGCCCTCGGTGGAGTAATTCCTGTGCTGCTCGACACCCACTAGCCCTATTGGCAAGGTTTTGGGCCCTGTGCAAGGGCTGGAATGGGCGCCTGGCACGGGCCAGCCAGGGTTTGGCTTCCCACTTGCCTCCCTGGGCTATCCACACACTGGCTAGCTGGGGTCTGCTTCGGGGTGAACGGCCTAGCCGTATCCCCCGACTGCTACCACGCAGCCAACGCAGGCTAGGGCCCCCTGCCTCCCACCAGCCACCACCAGGGACTCTAGCTGGACGGAGATTTCGAACCCGTCATTCCCGGGCCCTGCCTCCCTGGAGGTGACCAACTCTAGCTCTTCACCAGCCCAAATCTAGAGCATTGAGCACTTTATCTCCCACTACTCAGTGAAGATTCTGCAGTCCCAATCCTCCCTCTCACCCATCCTTCCTCAGTATACTTCCCCACCTCCTCATCCACCCCATAGTCCTTTGGACCTCTAGACAGGCAGCCTCCTCCACTGTGGAGCCCACAAGTTACACTTTGTATTCTCCTGAAGCTCCTCCCCCACCCTAAGTTATTGCTGTTCTCCAACTGTGTGTGTGCTCATCCTCACCCTCATCGACTCAGGCCTGGGGCCAGGGGTGGTGGTGGGTGGGAAGTCATTTTTTTTTTCTCTCTCTTTGATTTTGTTTTTCTGTCTCCCTTCCAACCTGTCCCCTTTCCCCCACCAAAAAAAAAAAAAAAAAAAAAAAAAAAAAGACAAACACAAATAAAATACTGAGCGGAACTGTACCTTTGGCCCAGGCTGCCTCTGTCTGCTTTGTCCTGCCGCCTAGCCTCCCTGGTATGCCCCCAGTCCAGACCCTTGGCCCGCAGTTCCATGACCTCCTCACCTCCATCTACGTTATCTCAACCCCTTTCACTCCTCAGCCTCATCTTCTCTGCCGTCATAGCTTTGTTGCATCATGACCACCACCAGCTTGGGAGTCTGGACCTCTGAGCTTTGATATAACTTCTTGGTCCCACAGTTCCCATTTGTGGATTCCTTAAGAGAGTCCTGTTTCCAGGTCCTTTTGTGCTCATCCCCTGCTTTATCTCCCAACCCTGTTCCCAATGTGATTCCCTTCTTTCTGGGAGCTGAGTTTCTCTCCTGGCATCAGGCATAATCCTAGAAGGCTGGGGGATGGGACTGGAAACCCTATACAGAGGTGGGGTGGTGAGTTTGGGGGGCCAGGCAGAGAGTATGGGGGCCACGGAAATGGAATTGGTTGTGGGCTTGGAGTGGGAGCTGAGTGCATAAGGGACTGGCTGCAATGTGATCTGGTCAGAATGACAGCTGCTGGTCCGTTGAACTTGTCAGGCCCTTTCTGGCCACCACCTTTGCCCTATATGGGGCCACCTCTTCTTACCCACTTCTCAGCCTGGTGCTTATCCTCCTTCCCTCCTTCCCACCCACCCAGATATACTGAACCTGGGCCTTCTCTGTCTTTAGCTGTGTTACTCTTCCATGGGTGTGTTGTGTGACTTGGTTTTCTCACTCCTTTTATGCACATTCTGTATCTGTGTACATGCTTCTATCTCTAGGTCATATTTTCTCTTCCCATGGTCAAAACTTCTTGTATGCCCTCAGTACTCTAAAAATTCTCAGTTTTCTGTCCACGAACTCTCCTGCTGTTTCTTGTGAATTTTCCACCTAATTCTGAAGATGCTCTTGGAACCCGTCTTATTTTCTTTACATCTTTTGCCCATTGAGAATCTTCTCAATCTCTCTCAACACAATCCCACCTCTCCATGTCTGTCTGTGTACAGTTCCCCCCGCCCCCTCTGTCTAACATGTTTTCTGTTTCTCTCCCTCTCCCTGTCTCTGTTTCTGTCTCCTTTCCTCCTCTTTCTTCTCCCCTTCTCTCCTGATTGTTCCTCCTCTCCTCCTCCTCTTCCTTCTTCTCCTCCTCCTCCTCTCCCCTGCCCCCGTTTTCCCTCGGTCCATCCACTGCATAGTCTAAGGAGCTGCAGATCAAGAAGCAGTTCCAGGAGACGTGTAAGATCCAGACTCGGCAGTACAAGGCTCTACGGGCACACTTGCTGGAGACCACTCCCAAAGCTCAGCACAAGAGCCTCCTTAAGCGGCTCAAGGAAGAACAGACCCGAAAGCTGGCAATCCTAGCCGAGCAATACGACCAGTCCATCTCGGAGATGCTCAGCTCACAGGCGGTGAGGCCTGGGGTCCAGGGAGTGAGCATGGTGGAGGTTGGCCTCTATTTCCCACTTAGTTATGGGCAGTGAAAGTGGGGGGCAGGTGGACATAGAGGGGCTTTTTGTTCTGGGAAACTCAGAACTCTCCCACTGTTAGTATTCTGCACAATGGTTTTATTATCTCTCTTGAGTATTTTCTTAAGGTCTTGACAAAGCCAGCCTGCCTACTCTACCAAGAACCACCAAGGAAAGAGTGGCTATAATTTTTCTTGAGCCTGAGTTAGTTTAATGTGCGAAGAGGGAGCAAATCAAAATGCTTGTAGCCCTCAGGCTAATTTTCTCAGACTTCTGGAGGATTTTGAAGGTTGCTGTTCTAAAAGCGATTACACATAACATTTGAATGGGCCACTTAAAATACACACATGGTGTAAAAAGTAATGCTATGTGTTGCCATTTTTCCACCCAGTGCTCTACCTCTCAGAGGTAACTTGTTAATGATTCATTGTACTAGATTTTTTCCTATGCATATTTTTGAAGTTACATAAAAATTAACAAAACTGAAATCACAATTTAAATACTGTTCTTTAACTTTTTTCCCCACCTAATATTTCTTGGACATCTTCCCATGTCAGTACACATATCTCATTTTTTTAACAGCATAGGATTTTCCATGGTATGGATGTACCATAATTTATTTAACCCATCCCTTATTGGTGGACATTTAGGTGGTTTCCAGTATTTTGCTATTACAACGCTTCAGTGAACACCTTCGAGCACATGTGCAAGTATACCTTGGGGATAAATTCCTGGAAGTGTAATTGCTGTGTCACAGGGTATGATGACCTTTTATTTTGGTAGATGTTGACACTGGCTGCTTCTTGAAACCTTAGGGCCCAGGCCTACCTGGGGCAGGGGAGGATTGTGGGGGTGGGGAAGGAGGCCCCTAAAACTAGTTCTTCCTATTCACCAGCTGCGTCTTGATGAGACCCAAGAAGCAGAGTTCCAGGCTCTTCGGCAGCAGCTGCAACAGGAACTGGAGTTGCTCAATGCTTATCAGAGCAAGATCAAGATCCGAACGGAGAGTCAGCATGAGAGGGAGTTGAGAGAGCTGGAGCAGAGAGTAGCACTTAGGCGGGCCCTGCTGGAGCAGCGGGTAAGAGGGCTTGACCTCCAGGGCAGAGTGGGGAGGGCAGCCCTCTCACCTTCACTGGACTCTAATATCTCTTCTTGGTGCCCCAGGTGGAAGAGGAGCTGCTCGCCCTGCAGACAGGGCGCTCTGAGAGAATCCGGAGTTTGCTTGAGCGGCAGGCCCGTGAGATTGAGGCTTTTGATGCTGAGAGCATGAGGCTGGGTTTCTCCAGTATGGCTCTTGGGGGCATCCCAGCTGAGGCTGCTGCTCAGGGCTATCCCGCTCCACCCCCTGCCCCTGCCTGGCCTTCCCGCCCTGTTCCCCGTTCAGGGGCACACTGGAGCCATGGCCCTCCTCCACCAGGCATGCCCCCCCCAGCCTGGCGTCAGCCCTCTTTGCTGGCTCCCCCAGGTCCCCCAAACTGGCTGGGGCCCCCAGCACAAAGTGGGACACCCCGTGGTGGGGCCCTGCTGCTGCTAAGAAACAGCCCCCAGCCCCTACGACGTGCAGCCTCGGGGGGCAGTGGCAGTGACAGTGTGGGCCCACCTGCTGCTGCAGTGCCTGGGCCTTTAAGCCGCAGCACCAGTGTCGCTTCCCATATCCTCAATGGTTCCTCCCACTTCTATTCTTGAAGTGTAAGGTGGATGAGCAGATGAAGGGGCAAGGGCAGGGGTGGGTGGAGCCTGATCCTGGAGGGCTGTATGCTTGAGGCCCACCCAAGGGTGGGGAACAGGATGTTGGTTCCAGCTCTCAAACCTCCTCATCTCATGAGCTTCTTGGGCTGGCCAGTGGCCCAGTGTCAGCTTGGGCATAGATGCCTCAAGGCTGACCAGGAAACCCTGCCTCCCCACCATGGTGCCAGGGTCTCTCTCCATCACAACCTTGGAAAAGGAGGGAGATATGTGTCAAATATTCATCTAGTCCCCTGGGGGAGGGGAAGGGCGGGTTTAGACATAATTATATTCAGAGAACTATACTACCCCCTGCAATGGGGCCATGGACTTGGGGACATCAGGCCCTCCAGACCTGCAGTGTGGCAGAGCAAGTCTGGGATCTGGGGTGGGAAGAACAAGAGGAGAAGTCCCTCCTGGGAAGAAGGATCAGGATGGGGTCTTGGGGTCAGGATGCCTGAGTGAGTCTTTCCATTCCCCCATTGCCGTCTGACATCCTGTTCCGTCTTTTTTTTTTTTTTTTTTTTAATTGAGATCAGTCAGAGCTGGGGCAGGGGAACAAGGGAGGGACCTTGGAAGGGACTGCTCCCAGGTCTGGGGGCAGTCATGGGAGCCCCTCCCAGCTACAGGGCTAGCACAGAGCCCCATGGCAAGCTTTTAATAAACTGTTGATTATTCTAACAGACCCAGGACTCACCCTTTCTGTCTAAGGTGTGTATTGAGGACTGTCCAGTGGCAGGTGATAGTGTTACTTGTATTTAAAAATAATTTGTGCTGTGTAACTAAAAATTTCAGTGATTTTAATGACTTTGGGCATGACTGGATTCAGAACTTCAAAGGGGATCATCAGCCCTTTGGCCTTGGCTTCAAAGATTTTTAGAAGGTTCACTTCATGCTCAGACTCCTGGTAGCTCCAGGCTTACATCTTACCAGAAACCTCAACAGCAAGAATCTTGGCAAAGTCCTGAAGTGACTTCATAGGCTCCATGTGTAGCCAGAGGCCTAGGTGGTACTCTGATTGGTCAGGTATAGGTCCTGTACCCACCCCTGCAATGCTGAAAGAGTTGGCCCATGGGCTAAGAAGCGGCTGTTTTCATAAGAGGAAGACATAAATACCAGCTCTCCCCAAGTTATTTTTTTGCTTTACATTCTTAAGGCCAGTTTTTCAGATGCTCCTTCCAACTAGGCAGGAGGACTAGAGAGGCATGCTGGTCAGGCTGGAGGAATGATGATAGGAGCAACACTCCTCTGATAGAGCCTGAAGGCAGATTGGATGGCAGGATCTAAAAGCTGGGACTTCTTTGGAGAACCTGAGGAAATTTAAAAGGGAACCAGACTAGGGGTGGGCAGGAGGACAGTGGCCACTTCCCAGCCTCCTGGCTCAAAGTACAGGAGGGTAAGAGTAGGGGACTAGTGTTGATGAGGTGATTCAAACACCTTTATTTATTAAATCTTAAACCCCTAATAAGCACTTTAAACTGAAAACGTGAAGCTGAGAAGTAGAATCCCAACAACTGTGTCCCTAGGGGTTGTGAGTCTTGGGAGAAAGTTGTTCTGTTCAGTGAGGCCACATGTTTGAGGGGTTGGTTGAGTGGGGTGCTATGTGTGTATGTTCTTTCTACAAATGTCTAAGCTCCTCCTCGTAGATGAGGGAGCTCAATTACTCTCGCCATCACTGCTGATGATGCCTCGCATATGTGACCAGTCTGGGCGTGGGGGACGACACCTCTCTTCCTCTGAGTCCAAGACCCGGTGGTATAGTTCCCCAGGAGTGGCTACTTCTGAAGGGTTCCAGGCTGTACGCCTGCGTGGCCGACCTAGGGGAAGAAGCAGATAATTGTCTGAGAAAGCCCAAGTGCCATCCTTTCCTGGGGAGTAAGAAGAAGCCCCTCACCTGAACAGCTGATAATGTTAGTAATGTCCAAGGAAGCCACCTCAGCTGCCTCCTCACGCTGCTCCTTCAGAGCCCGACACTTCTCTAAAGAAGGGTTACCTGGAGCAGAAGAGGCTTGTGATACTCTCCTCCCCAGCAGCCAAGACCCTGTCCTGCAGCCCCCAAAGCATACCAGCCTCACCCTTCATGCCCAGAGCTTCCAGCTCTGCCCGGAGGATACACAGGCGCTCCTTGCGTGAGCGGCAGGAGCCCAGGAGTTTCTTGTAGTTGCGATGGGCTCCACAGGCCCGAATATAGCGTTTTAGCCTCATCACAGCAGGGTGGTCCTCACCATGATGACCAGCCTGGCAAGGAAAGAACCGCTGAAGGCCAAGCCTTCTAGGCTCAAAACTGGGTCTCCCTCTTACCTTAACTGTGGCCTCCCACTCCATCTTCACCCTCACCTTCCTGCCTTTGGGTTCTGGACTGCCATTTGAAGAAGAGGAGGAAGCGCTTCGTGTCCTGCATTTCTTGGAGCCCTTCCTGTAAGAGCGGTTCTTCCTTTCCCCCTTGAGAGTCACCCCTGCCTCACTGTCACTCAACTCCCTCTCCAAGTCACTTGCCTCACCATTGGCTGTCTTTCCACTTTCCACTTTGGCTGACTTACTAATGCTTTTAGAAGCTGGTCTCAACTTCCTCCATCTGTCTTCCCCATCTTCCTCACTGCTTCCACTCTGCATTTTGCCACCCTTCCCCTGAGTCCTGTCCTTGCTCTTCCTCTGCACTAGGAGCTCTTCGTCTCCCCCACTGTTATCCCCACTGTCTGCTGCTTTTTCCTTCTCTTCCTCTCTGTCGCTGCTGTTTCCTGGCACTCTTGCTGCCGTGCTTTTCTGCTTACTGCTCCTCTCTTCCCAAGCTGACTTTTCCCCTCCTTTGCTTGAAGCTCTGGGTTTCCAATCCTCCTCTCTGTTCTCTTTCTTGGCTATGGTCTCCTCCTCCTCATTCTCCTTTTCACTTTCCTGGTGGCTTTTAGCACCTTTGTTTCCTGTCCCCTGGGCAGGTTCCTCCTCACTGTTCTCATTCTCCTCCGTGACCTGATTCCTACCGGCTAAAGTCTTGCCTGGTGCCTGCTTGTTCTTAATTGTAGTCTTCCACCCCACCGTCACCCTCCCACCTTTGGGTTCCAGACTGTCATTTGAAGAAGAGGAAGAACTCCATGTCCTGCTTCTCTTGGAGCTCTTCCTATAAGAGCAGTTCTTCCTCTTGCCCTTGGGGATCCCCTCTGCCTCAGTGTCACTCACCTCTGTCTCCGAGACACTTGCCTCCCCATTGGCTGTCTTTCCAGTGCATTTAGTAGCTGGTCTCAACTTCCTCCATTTGTCTTTTTCATCCTCCTCATTGCTTCCACTCTGCCTTTTGCCACCCTTCCCCTGAATCCTGTTTCTTGTCCCAGGTTTCTTCCTAGTCCTACCCTTGGACTCCTTTTCCCCATCCTCTTCCTCACTGCTCTCTTCTTTCCAAACCTTATTTGTTCTAGCAGAGTTCTCTTCCTCCTCCTTACAGCTCTCCTTCATCACCTCCTTCTCTAATCCAATCTTTGCAGTAAAGTCCCTCTGCTGTTCTTCCCCATCACTGCTTTCTGCTGTTTTTGAAGCTTGCTTTGGATTGACTATTGCTGCCATCCCATTCTTTGCTGGGGGGCTGACGAAGTCTGGACTGGAGGTTGCAGCGCTGAGCTCTAGAATGTGGAGAGAAGAGAAGGTTGGGACAGGTTCCTCCTGTCCCTTCTCCCTCCACTTGGAATAGGTTGCCTCAAACACTACTCTGACAGATGCAGGACAGCTATCAGTCCACACTTCCTGGTTCCTGACTCACTGGCCATGCTCTCATCCAGTGCCTTAGGACAGGGGTGTCCAACCTTTTGGCGCCTCTGGGCCACACATTAAATACATTGTGACACGTAATCACACACACACACAATCATAATGTTTTAAGTAAATTTACAATTTTGTGTTGGGCCGCATTCATTGCCTTCCCGGGCTACACGCGGGCCAGATTGGACACTCCTGCTTGGGACATAATACACGCACAGTAAACACTCTTTGAATGAACCAACTATGCAGAAGGCACTAACCTGACTCCGAATTCAAACGGAACCTTTTTCTCTCTGGTTCTTTGCAGGGGGTGGGAGGCCTCCTAGCCTCCTTGGCAAGGTCTAGCCCTCCTTTGGCACCTGCTTCATCCACCTGTTTGTGCATCAAAAGAGCAAAATGTATCGAGGCGGTGTTCTGCCACACCCCCTCTCAGGTCACTACTCCTTGGCAACAAACCCTGTCTCCCGTGACGGGGGCTCGTCGCCCACACCTGCATCTTTAACAGTTCCTCCTCTACTAGCCGCTTCAGTGCCTGTTTCTCCTCGGGATCCAGGTGGTGGCGGCCGGTGTGAGACAAGAACCTCTGCCTCACGATGGAGTGCGTGAGCGTGCTGCGGAGACATGTGTCAAGGCGGAGTCCTCGTCCCGCCCCTGCCCTTTCCAACCCCAACCCCAACCACCAGTGCACCTAAGGTCCGGGCGGCCTCCGAAGAAGCTACGAGTGAACTCCTGCATCTCGTTCTCCCGCGCCATTTTGCTGCAACTGGGATTGGTGGCTCCCGCCAGTTTCTTCTCGGCCTCCGTCAGCGCGTTTGACAGGTGCTTGCGCACGCGCAGTGTCATAGCGCCATGAGCCAGGGGTCCTTTGGGTTTCAGTCAAGGGCCGCTGAACCCAGGCCTTTGCCAGACAATACTTGCTTTTCCGGCAGTTAGAGGGTCTCGTGGCTCCTCCCTTTTCTTAGAACCAATCAGTTGGTTTTTTTTTTTCCCCTTAATTCTCGTTAGAAACTGATCTGGTTCCTCAACCTTTGGGTGTAACGTAATCAATCCGCGACTCTGCCTCCATCCGTGGTGGCGGGACAGCTAGGCCACTATGACTTCGAAAAACAGAAAAAGGACATCTCTACTGAAAACTAGGAATCCTCGGGGGACAAGTCTTGTGGCTTCCAGTCGCTGAGCACATTTAGAGTCAGTAAGGACGCCTTCCAGCGTCCGCCATCCTTGTAACATCATTGCGTCCCAGCGACACCATTTTTAGCCAAGCAAGATTTCTCTTCCGGTATTGCCTGGGAGGGCTGCCAGTGTGGTTAAGATCCCTGGGCGCGGGGTACGCCGGGAGTTGTAGTTCCAGCTGACAGTTTTACCTAGTCTCCGGAAGTGAAGGCTTGAGAGGCTGAGCTAAACCGTCTCCGGGTAGCGGGACTCCAGTGCTGAGGCACTTCTCCCGGGGCCGATCATGAACGGGCCGGCGGACAGCGAGGTGGACTACAAGAAGAAATACCGGAACCTGAAACGGAAGCTCAAGTTCCTCATCTACGTGAGTGATGGAGGGGGCGGTGGGAAGGGGTGAGCTGTCGCGGGGTTCCCGGCCCCTTTACGGATCACCGCCCACTCAGTGCTCACCTTGACTGTGATACAGGAACACGAGTGCTTTCAGGAGGAACTGAGGAAGGCTCAGAGGAAATTGCTGAAGGTGTCCCGAGACAAGAGGTGAAACGCTGGGTGGAGGGGCGAAGGGGAGAAGGGAGGCCTACGGGTAATGAGGCTCCCGTGGCTCAACTTTCGGACCCCATCCGGGAATGGGGTCACAAAATGCATGATGCCTGTCCTGGAGCTGTTGCTAAGATCCAACGGGCCAGCTAGAAGGGACAAGGGCCCAGAAGAACATTGTTGAGGTTTGACTAAATGCTGTTGTTCTGCCTGCCTCTTTCCTCAGTTTCCTCCTAGACCGACTTCTGCAGTATGAGAATGTGGATGAAGACTCTTCTGGTGAGCAAAGTCATGAAAAATTGGTGGAGGACATGGTTCCCGGCACTTCAGCAAGCTTCGTGGCCCCTCCTTTGAGGCTGTGGAGACTGATAACAGTTTCCAGTGTTTCTTAAGCCTAGTTGCTTGCCTTCCACCTCTACCATTCTTTCAGCCAAGTATTTATTGAACATCTACTATGTTTTAATCACTGCCCTTTGCACAGGAGATACTGTGGTGACCAAGCTAGATGAAGTCTCTTGGAATTTGCATTCTAGTTGAGGGTAATAAATAAGCAAGAAATTAGGATTTTAGATTTGAAAAGAATAAAATCAGGGTTATGTGGTAGTGATTGGGGTAGACCAGGGATTGATAAACTTTTTCTGTAAAGGGCCAGATAACAAATATTTTAGGCTTTGCCAAACATACAGCCTTCGTCACAACTACTCAGTTCTGCTGTTGCAGTGCAAAAGCAGCCACAGGTGCTGATGTAAGTAAATTAGCATGGCTATGTTTCAGTAAAACTTCACTGAATTATGAAATTCATACAATTTTTATGTCATAAGATATTTTATTTCGGTTCTTTTCCCCAACCATTTGAAAATGTAAAAGCTATTCTTAGCTTGCAGACCATATAAAAGCCGATGGTAGGCAATATCTCAATGGAGTGCTCAAGAAAGGTCTGTTACAGAAAGTAGTGTTTGAGCTGGGACCTACATAAGAAGAAGAGGCCAATCTTAGAAGATATAAGTGAGAAATGTCTAGGCAGAGGGAATAATAAAATGCAAATACTCTGAGGTAACGGAAGACCATGTTGTCCGAAGAGCAGAAGGGCTAAAATATATAAAGCAATGCTTTCAAACTTTTTTTTGAGACACTGTTTTCAATCAGTAATATATTTTCCATCACAATCAAGTCCCTAACTACATACTTACAAAGCAAGAATTAATGAAACAATGTTAAGATCACTGTACACAACTTTTTCTGATACTTTTTAGGCTGCCTTTTCTTTATTTCATTGAGTGTTGGTTGCAAACCAATAAATTGACTTCATGACCTACTAATGAGTTAAGACACACAGTTTGAAAAAGCCCTGCATTTGGCATTTGTGTCCCTGTTCCAGGGTGGGTCTGTCAGAAGCCTCTGATATACAGTCACCTCTCTCCATGGTACCCTTAAACATTGGTCTAGAGCAGGGTCAGGAAACAACATTCAGCCAAACTGCTTGCTTTTGTAAATAAGGTTTTATTGGAACATGTAACACCATTTACTTACATATTATAGGAAGATAGTAGATGATAAATGAGATCAGAGAAGTAGGTAGAAGCCAGCACATGTAGGTCATGGCAAAATGTTTGGCTGTATTTCTCATTGCCTTCTTGTTCCTTCCCTGAGGTATTCCAGTTAACTCCCTGCTCTAGGGGGATTTCAGGATAGGAAGCATGAGGGAACCCGCATGTTCATGGTCAGTATGATAAATCTAAGGAGTAAAAGCTACACATGTAAGCCACCACTTACATCCTGGAGAAGCCCTGCAGTCTGCTACAGGAAATACCTACACGTGAAACATTTTAGCACAGTGTGAGGAGAATCCTGACAAGTGGGAGTAGAGTTCTAAAAGAGCCAGCAATTAACTGGGCCTGAAGGATTTCAGGAGACTTCTTAGAGAGGTGGCATTAAATTGTGCTTTTTTTCTTTTTCAGTTACAGTTTACATGCAACATTATATTAGTTTCATTCTAATCACAGTGGTGATTAGACATGTATATTAATTTTCTTTTTAAAGGGTATATCTGAGCCAAGAGATTGATAAAGGCATACATCACATCTAGCAGTTGTCAAGTGAATGATGGACCTTCTAAGGGAGGCACAGAACTGGGAAATAAAAATTTTTTTTGAGGAAATTGATTGGCATGATGTGACATGTACACTTTGGTTGGGAAGTGAGAAAGGTAGGTTGAGGCCACATTAAAAAGCATTTCAGATGTGATTAGGTTTGTTTTAGGTCATTCTGGAGTTGGAGTGGATAGTGTGCTATAGGAGTGCTGAGGTTGCTCAGGTGGTTTTGACACCACAAGGTGATGGCTTGACCTTGTGGCAGTTGGAATGGGAGGCAGTGGATAAAGGTAGGAGAAATTTGAGAGGTAGATTAATAGGACCCTACATATAGGGAGTGGAGCAGAGGTGGGAGATGAAGGAAGCTTAGAGACAAATAAGGAGAGTGATGTAAAATGTTGAAGGAGTTGAATACCTGGGTTCAAGTCCAGCCCTACAACTTACTCTCAGCCTCAGGGACCTCATCTGGAAAGTAGAGGTGAGGTGCTCACCTTCCTTTCTGTATGGTTGTGAAGACGAGGAAGGGCAGTGAACGTAAAGTGCCTGGTCAGAGTCTGGTGCATAGTAAGTGCGTGACCTATGTGCTGTCATGGAGGAGCTTGGGCAGGAAGTGTTTATAGACGTCAGTTGTAAAGCACATTTTAAGGAGCTGGGAAATGTAGGCTCCCCAGAATAGCTGTGTACACCGACTGGAGAATCAGATTCCTTGGAGCCCTTCCATAGAGTTGAAATTATATACTCCTCTGAGGTAGACAGGAACCTCCCCCACTGACCTGCCCTCCCCCCTCACAGACTCAGATGCCACTGCATCTTCAGATAACAGCGAGACAGAGGGGACATCCAAGTTGTCAGATACACCAGCCCCCAAGAGGTGAGAAGAAGCCATTATTCTTCTCTGGGGTTGGGGTTGGGGGGCACCTGGGCCTCCTAGCTGCCTCTGACCCCCTCTCCTGTCCTTTCTCCAGGAAGAGAAGCCCTCCGATGGGGGGTGCCCCCTCTCCCTCCAGCCTCTCTCTGCCTCCTTCAACAGGGTTTCCCCTTCAGGCCTCCGGGGCCCCCTCCCCATACCTGAGCTCGGTGAGTTGGGGTCAAGGATTAGAAATGGTAACTGCAATACCTGGGAAGAAGGTGGGCATCATCTGGGCAGAGGGGCCAGGCCTCAGGGTGAAGGCAGTCCAGCTCCGGGGACATCAGTCTGGGTGTGGCCAGCAAGCATCCCTTAGAGGGGTGTGAGTCGGGGCTGCCCAGTTCTCTCTGGTGTAGGAATGGGGGACATATAGCTGAGGAGAGCAGATGCCAGGACAAAGTCCTGCTGCTGTCCCATCCCCTTCTGTTCTCAGAAGCCACACTCATCACCATCTCTTGTTTTTCCATTCTTCTTCCTATTGGCATTTTTCCCCTTCATTCCCCACCCATCCATTCCATTTCCCATCTCCATTCCCCCACTCCCACCTGCAGCTGGCTTCCCCCCCTTACCCCGCATTCCCTTCTGACTACCTGGCCCTGCAGCTGCCCGAGCCCAGCCCCCTGAGGCCCAAGCGGGAGAAACGGCCCCGCCTGCCCCGGAAACTCAAGGTACCCTGATTTGGGGATGTTAGGGAGGGGCCAGAATGGCAGGAGGATAGCCCTTTGAGGGAGGCTCAAGATAGGTTGGGGATCTGTCCAAGAATTCTGAAGGACTGATTTGGGACTGCTGGGGGCCCAGCCCAGGGCTAGGCACTGAGGGGTGGGTTAGAGAAGCCCTGGCTCACAGTCTTGACGTGGAGATGAACCAGAGGCAGAACCAGCCTGGGGGACTCAGTAAAGATGCCTAGGGTCCTACCCTTACACTGCTGCAGTGTGAGTGGGGGCCAGGCTCATTTTCACAGGTGCCAGGCAGCCCCAGAGGGAGGGGTGGAGTTACGGGACCTAGATTCAAGTCAAGGCTGCACACATTAAAAGCTATGGGACCTTGATCAAGAGCTCTTTCACCCTCTGGGTCTCAGATTCTGTGTCTATAAAGTGAGCGATCAAACTGCGTGTCTTCAACAAGAGTTTGCAGAGTGTCTGCTGTGTGCCAGGCTCTGCTCTGGGTGCAGCAGATGCAGTAGTGAACAAAGCAGACAGATCTCCGCCTTCGTGGGGCTGGCATTTTAGCAAGATAGGCAGAAAATAGCAAGATAAATAGGTATTAATGCAGAAAAATGAAGTTAGGTAAAGAGGATGGGATGCACAAGAGTAGATGGGGGCTGATACTTAAGGTTGGATGGTCTGGGATGTTATTTGGTCAGAGACTTAAATGATGAGAACAAGCCAGATGGCTTTCTGGGAAAGTGTTTCAGTCAGGAAGAATCACCAGTGCAAAGGCCCTGGGGTGGGGGTGGGGCTGCATATTTGGCTTGTTCAAGGACCAGGAAGGAGTCCAGTGTGGTTGGATGACAGTCAGAAGGGAAGAATGATCAGAGAGCAGGTCAGGGAAATAACTGAGGGGCACGATTGTGTGGGGCCTTATAGGTGTGTGAAGACTGTGGGTTGCACTATGAATGAATATGGAGCCTTTGGAGAGTCTGGGCAGAGAGAGACTCTAATCTGATTTACACATTAACAAAAGTGCTGATATTGCCATGTGGAGAACAGATGGGAGGGGGAGGGGATTGGGTCCGGACAGAAATTGGGAGACCAGTGAGGAGGCTACTGCAGTAAATCAAATGGCAGTAGAGAGGGTGAAAAGTGGATCATGGGTCTATTTCAAAAATGAGCTTCAGGAATACCAGTGTGGGCTATGAGATGGAATCAAGGATGATGCCAGGGTTTTTAGCCTGAGCAACTGGAGAAGTAAGCACTGGGAGGAGCAGGTTTGGGAGAGAGAATGAGTATGGTTTTGACATGCTGAGATGCTGTCTGGAAATGCCAACAAGACAACTGAGTAACGTGAGCCTGGGACCCGTGGAGTGCATACTTGGAAGTCATCAGCATGGAGGTGGATGCGATCAGCTGGTGAGAGTATGGATGGAGAAGAGAAGAGGTCTGCGCAGTTAGCACCAGAAGACAGGAGGACACAGAAGGCACAGTGTCCTGCCAGCTGAGTCAAAGTGGAATAGGTACCAGGATGGACAGCTCTCAAGTTGGGTGGACTGCTGACTTAAGATTCTGGAGCCAGAAGTGAAGTGGGATGCAGTGCTTATGGTAGTGCCGCATGTGGGTTCTAGGGTTTGTATCCCAGCTCTGCCACCTGCTCTCTGTGTGACCTTGGCCCTTAGGCCTGAGAAATGGGTAGGTAATGGGTGATATCCTGATCCTTTGCTCTACTTAGCAGGCAGGGTTTTTGCTTCTGGCCTATAGAGCAGGGTGGTGGAGACAGCATAGGTCAGCAAAGCCTAGAGCTGATGGGTAGACATGTGGTGTGGCGTGGGCATGGTGGTTTGAGGTTTTCTGAGGTGTTGGGTCTTACAGTAGAGGAGTGTTGGGGAGCTAAGTTCTGGACATACAGGAGAGAAAATGTTGGTAGGGAGAGAGTTCCAGTCAATTGCTGTGCTTGGGCAAGGGGATAAATCGGGGAAGGCCCCAAGAAAGAGGTAGCATTTGAGCACAGGGTAAGTGAGATTTGGATATCACAGGCTGAGGCAGTGGTGGAAGACAAAGTTGTCTGGGCTGGAGCAGGAGCAGTAAGAGAACTACTTTGGAAAGAAAGATAAGATAGGGTGGGATCAGAGAAGGCTCTGATGCCTAGAACCTGGAGGGTCTGTAAAGTGAGTGGGGGGTCATTGAAGTTTCTGGGTGACTTGGTGTGAGGAGACTGGGGAGAGCAAGTCTGAGGAGAGGAGGGAAAGCTGTGAAGACTGAAGCAGGTCAGTTAAGAGCCTGGGCCTCAGTCAGACTTGGCTGGGTTTGAATTCTGGCTCCTTGTGTGCCTTGGGTATGTTATTTAACTTAAGCTTTCTTTTCATGGGGTCATTGTCATGCTAAAAGGAGTTAAGGGAGGGAAAATTTAGCCCAGCACCTACTCCCCAGCAAGCCATAGATAAACATTAGCTGCTGTGGGTCACCTGAGGAGGCCCTGGAGTTAGCAGAAGCCTGTTGGGACATGGGAACTAGAGTAGGGATCAAGAATAGGAGCCAGCGGAGGGGATAGTCCTCATGTTGCTGTTTATTTTTCAGCTGTGTGTTTGTGTCTGCTCCTACGCGTACACATGCGTGCCTGGTACTGGGTGCAAGGGTGCTGTTCAGAGCTGAGTCTGAAAAAAGACTCAGTCCTGGCAGACACTGTACCCTGAGGTGTTGGCCCTGATTAAAAACCCACTCTGGCCCTCCAGGCCACCCCAGGAACAGCAGTAAGGGTGGGGGCTCCTTGAGAAGCAGAGAGTAGGCCATGAGGGCTGAGGTGTTAAATCAATCACAAGGGCCACTGTGAAGGCCACACATAAGCATTTCCTGCTAACCTGGCAGGGGTGGGGTTGGAGGGTTGGGCAGGACAGAGGCCACTTCCCAGCTTCAAAGGACAAAAGCAGGACTTCTGACAAATAGAAAAGACCATTCCAGGTGGAGGGACTGGCCTGCTGTCAGGCACCCAGCACTGCCTGTCCCAGGGGTAGTAAGGAGCCTGTGGCCCTCAAGTGGAAGAATGACGAGCTCAGGTTTGTGTTTTAGAGAGCTCACTCTGGCTGCAGTGCGAAGGACGAGCCGGATCTGGGACAGGCTGAAGGCAGGGAATCCCGTTAGGAAGCTGGTACTATAGTCCAGGTGAGCTCAGAGGAGGGCCTGACCTAGGCCAGTGACTGTGGGGATCCCCAGGAGGGGCCCAGCCCAGATCTATGGAGCCTCACATAGCAGCAGGGAGTAAAGACCCTAGGACACCTTCCACCAAACCAGTGAGGCCCACAGTAGGAGGAAGGAGTGGGGGCCGGTGGTGGCAAGTAGTGTTGGAGGTGCTCAGAGACAGGCAGACAGACACGCACTCCAGGCTTATTCTGACTCTGGCTCTCAGGCCAACTGCTGTCACAGGGGCTGCTGAGGTACCACCCTAGTGAGGGTGGGGCCCAGCATTTCCCTCCTGGTTTCCTGTGAACCCCACCACCACCCTCATCACCACCTCCATCACTACCCCATACCCCCAGGTACTTGCTGGTTTGAGACTATGAAGGGGCTAAGGTGGGCAGGCCTCCTGATTCCAGCATGGCTGGCCCAGCTGTGTCCAGTACCCCTTGAATGAGCTTTTGCCCCTTCCCCATCCCCTAGCATTGCCTTAAAGGGGCAGTGCCAGCCTCCTGGAGATCCCATTCCTCCCTGACAGCCCTTCCCTGTGTTTCTTCCCTCCTTGCTGCAGATGTCGGTGGGACCCCCCGACTGCCCTGTGGGAGGGCCGCTGACCTTCCCCAGCCGGGGTTCTGGGGCTGGGGTGGAGGCAGCCCTGGCCCCACTACCACCCCCCAAGATGCCCCCTCCCACAATCCTGAGTGCAGTTCCTCGGCAGATGTTCAGCGATGCAGGCAGTGGGGATGATGCCCTGGACGGGGATGATGACCTGGTGATCGACATCCCGGAATGACCCCTACCCCCACCCTAACCCCTGTCTAGCACCCCCTGTACCAGCACACATGAGCCCCCAGCTTCCACACAGACATTTATTGACGCCCAGTTGCCATGCTGCGGCCACTGACACAATCAGAAAAGGTGTAAACATGCACAAATGTCCCCTGGAAGGGGGGCCCTCACCCGGGAGGGCAGGGGTCTGCCGTCACATCCTGGCCCCATCCTTGGGGTGGTTATTTTAAATGAGTGGCTGGGAACACCTGCCACCTCTGGGAGAGGCGGAGACCCTGTCGTGCGCCGCCCCCGCCCCTGCACTCCCCATCTGTTTAAAAGGGCAGCTGTACAGGGCTAGGTGTTGTTTTGTTTTTGTTTTTTAAACAAAGATTCTTTATTAAAGGAGTGGCTCTGTTTTGGTTTTTGTCCTTTTGTTTTTGGAGACTTTGTCCTCCTTCAAACCCCCCCTAATCCGACCTCCTCCCTGTGGGTGGAGGGGACGGGGCAGCATGGAGAGGCAGGAGAGAGGAGCAGCAGCTGGGGCCTGGGGCAGGGGCCCTGGCAGGACTCCAGCTGCAGGTGTGCACAGGCTGGGGGGTTTGCATATTTGCATGTAGTAGCGAGTCAGGCAGTAGGAAGTTTGCATATATGAATATAGATCTTCACGGTCCCTCACAAGAAGACAGACCCACAGTCACAGAGACTCTCACAAAATAAGACAGGCAGTATGGGGTAGGGCATCCACCCCATGTAAACGTGCAACACACTCGTGCGAAGGTTGGGTATGGGACCCAGCCCCAAGAGGCCAATGCCAGGCAGCTGCTCCCACCGCTCAGGCTGAGGGCAGAGCCCCAGCCGCAGGGGGCAGTTCACTGGTCAAGGTGTGCCAGCGCTCCAGGGCTGTGTCTGGCTGCTGCAGACAGTCACTCCAGTGCTTCCGGGCCTCTCCCCGGGCACCTGGCCCCAGGGACACGCCACCTGTGGAACAGTAGAGGTAAAATCAGGGCCCCATCTCATGCCAGCCAGCCTTCCACCACCACTACCCAGTGGGCTCCTTCCTCACCAATGAAGTCGTTGGATTTGCCAATGTCATAGTCCCAGACTGTGACTTCCAGAGTCTTGGTGGCCAGAGCCGAGAGCTCCATCTCATAGAAAAACTCCTGGGACAGGGCAAACCACCCATTCCATGAGGCGTTGCCCTACCCCATCACCCCCGACACTGTAATTCTGTCCCTGCCCTATTTACCTCATTAAATTCTGGGTTGAGAGTCTTCTTCTTCACACCTGTTTTATGCTTGGATTTCTTATCCACATCTGGCCTCAGGTACCTGCCGAGGAGATGGGGCAGGGGTGAAGGAGCTGGGCGGTCAGGGATAAGCCAGTCCGCAGAGGAGGCTGAGGCAGGGGTCAGGCTCCCTGGGGAGGGGAAGGCTGGCCTCAGGGCAGGGGGAGGGCTCACGTCTTGACATAAGGGTCAGAGTAGCCGTTGACATCCATGGCAGCCAAGTGAGCACAGCGCATGATGCCCACCAGCAGCCCCCGGCGAGGTGAGCTATAGCTGAGGCTCAGCAGGATGCGCCCTCGCTCTTCCAGCAGCCCGGGTCCCTGTTCCACCTGTTCCAGCTTCAGGGCAGACACAGAGGTCAGCCTGCATCTTTACCACCTCCCACCTAGACTGGTGGTCCCTGTGAAGTGCCTTACCTCCTTCAGGTAACAGGAGATGCCCCTCAGCGCCGCTGACATGGAAGAGGGTGAAGCCAGCTGAGAGGGCAAAGAAAAGGTTCTGGAAACCTGGCCTCCCCATAGCCCCCTCCCCTTGGCACCCTACAGCCCCACACGGACCGGGACCTGGCGCTCGAGGCAGATATTAAAATGCTTCTTCTGTGAAGGCTTGAGGCGGCGGAGGGGTACCCGGATCTCCCCGATGAACTCATTGTGGCTCAGCTTGTCCTCATCACACACGGAGATCCTGGCGGTGAACTGCAAGGTCAGGGCCCCTGGGGTGCCTGAGCCCCACTCCAGTGAGAAAGGACCTCTGATGGAACCCTGAGCACCTGAGGCTGGTCTTGCTCTGCCTTAAATACTCTACACCTCACCTGTAAAATGGGCTGTCTCACAAGTTGTGCAGTGAGCACCAGGCCTGGCATCTCAGAAGGATGCTTTGATTCACCCTGTTTCTCTGCCCCTCACTTGACAGCTGCCTAGCCTGTGCCTGGTCCATCGGGATCTGCTCAGCTGCTTCAGGAAGCCCTCACAGATCTTGGGGACCCTCCCCATCCTTCCTCCATTCAGGGCCTGGGGACAGGATCCTACTGAATGTGCGTAAGGTGTACATTGATGGATGCAGGTCACAGATTCAGGATGTAAGAGCTAGAAGGGCCTTGAGGAACCTTGGGCAGTCAGACAAGCAACTCTGGAGCTCCTGTCCTTTTCTGCATGGAGCAGGGAGCTGGCCTAGGAGAAACCCATGAGGCCAGAGATAAGAAATGGTTGCTTTTACTTCCATCATCCCCTTCTGCAGCCCCTGCACTTCCTTCTGCTGTGACACTCTTGAGTAGCTGTGTTGTATAGGAGTGTTCAATTCCCAGCTCTTCCACTTACTAGCAACCTTGTGACCTTGGGCAAGTCAGCCTCCTAAAGCCTCAGTTCCTATCTATAAAATGGAGATAATGATTACCAACCTCCTAAAGCTATTATGAGGATCAAGTGAAATGCAGAAATGTAAAAATGCATAGCCTGTGGCTGGGTACTACTAAGCACTCATAAAAGGATCGGATCCTCATTCTCTAGCACCTGAAATATGGGGCCAGTCTTTCTGGTTTCTGCCTCTCTCCTCCCCTCCAGTCCACTTCACACCCAACACCAAGGCACTCTCTCTAAAACACAGCCCTGACTATGCCTTACCCTGATGCAAACTCTTTCACAGCCCCCTATTGCCAAAAAAAAAAAAAAAGAAGAAGAAGAAAAGAAAAGAAAAGTTCTCTCAGGAGCCTAGGTTTTGCTGCCCTTTTGTTGCCCATCAGGGACTACTCTCCCCACAGCTCCACCTCCCAGAATGACTGAGCAAGTTTCCTGTCCCTTAAGACTTTACTCCTTAGAGACGTCAGGAGGACACAGACAGCAGAATGGGCAGACCTCCACTGCATAGGTCTGACTTAGTCAGGAGCTTTGAAAATGGCTGTTGGTGACCAGGGAAAGCTTTCTGGATGTGGCAGAACCTCAAATGATGAGTGGAATTTAGGGTGGCAGAAAAGAAGCAGGAAGCAGGGTGCGCTTTTCAAGTAGAAGAGATAACAGGCAAAGGTTAGGAGTGATGAACCTGACCAGTCCAAAGAGCGCAGTTCCCATTGGAGGAGCAGAGATTATTTTTGGGGGTAGGAACGCGAAAGAAACATTTTGGCCTGCTGCCAAAGGGGACAGGATCCGCTGACCGTACTTGAGCATCTGAAAGGGGCTTAACGGGAAGCAGATCAACCAGAGAAGGTTCCAATGACAGCTGCCCCAGAGAAGTTGCTGCACTGGAACCCTTGGTAGCAGGGAGGCTGGGTCCCTCACCTGAGCACCTTGTGGCTGATGTCATCATCCGTGATTCCACTATATGTCAGGTCCTCGTTCCACACGGGATTCAGAGTATTCCTCTGAGTCTTAGTTTTTAGTTTATTGGCCTGAGGTGTGGGGATGAAGTTTCTCAATACATGCCCCCTAGACCCACAGAGGCTGAAAGCTGGGAAGGTTAGGGTCAGACTCACAAGCTGGGTCTGGCTGGGGTGGAAGGAAGCTATTACCTTGCAGGCTCCAGGCAGTAGGTGCAGCTTGACGTAGGGGTCAGCCAGGCCATTGAAATCCATGGGCTTGAGGCCCTGGAGAGGTGGGGAGGGGAGAGGGCTGTGAGCTTTCAGCCATCCCTCTGCAGGGTGGATCCTTGAGGTGTGGAGAGCCAAGAATAAGGGTACTTGGAGGGAGTGGGGCATGGGGAGGGGAGCAGGAGTCCAGCCTGGAAAGGGAGGATAGAAACCCACCCCTGCCATGGGGGGGGGCAAACAGAGCTGGGGTTTGAGAGTAGGGAGTACCCACCTTAGCCCTGAGGATACTACAGTGCAAAGTGCAGGAGGCCTGGTCATACAGAAGGTCAAACTCCAGCATGCCCAGGGCAGCTGGAAAAGAGAGAAGAATCAGTGTGAGACATCATGTGAGGTCGTGTGAGTCAGTGTGTAAAGACAGGTGTGTGAGAGAGCAGTGGGCAGGCCAGCTGTGTGTGCTGGCTGTGAAGGTGTGGGTCTGTCTGCCAGGCTGCAAGTGTGTGTGGTCTGGGTTCCTGGCTGGGCCGTAACTGGGGCTGTGTGGGTGGTTGTCTCAGAAGAAATATTGGATATTGAGCCTTGCCGAAGCTGTAATCTCCACACTGACTGCAGCTGAAGTGGCAGTGCCCCTGTTGCCACACCCCCCAGCAGGGCTCCCTCCCCTTCCCACAAGCCCGGAGGGCCTCATTAGCACCCTGGCCCTTCAAGCCCCTAGACTCACTGGCATCATCCGAGTCATAGCTGTCCACCTCAGCTCCATCCTCAGGCGTGGTGGCTCCAAGGAGGGCTGCAGGGGGAGCGAGAGCCAGGGGGGCCAGCCGAGCAGGGGCCTCCCCAAAGCCCCCACAGCCCCCTTCAGGTCCTGGTCCCCGGCGGGGGAAGTAGTCAGAGATTTGGCGGATGGGCCGGATGGGCCCGGGGCACACATTGATGGCCATGTGCTCCTGGATGCTGATGGCCATGCGATCACCCCTGCGGCCCCTCATGCAGCACCCCTGTCTGGGAGGAGGGGGTTCCAGTGCCTGAGCCTACTGCCAACTCCCTATGCCCACAGTCTGCTGGCTAAGGGCCAGTTGGAAATCTTCAGTCTCTGGCCCCCCTTTCTAGGTGTGGAGGGAGATGTCAGCCTGTGCCAGCTGATGGGCACACAGGAGGCCTGGGTCCTCCAGACCCCCAGCCGTGCTCCACAGGGGCTGGGCTGCCAACTCATCCCCCCCCCCGACCCCCCACAGGACATAGGTCCTGGCTCCACCTCAGCCTTGCCCACTTACCTCCAGATTGTCCCTTTGTCATTTTCCATCTCCTGCCCCTCATTCTGGGCTTCTATCCAACCATGGGCCCTGCCTACTCCCAGAAGCCGCCCCACAGGTCTCCTCTATCTCTCTGAAGCTCTATCCATCATCCTTCTGCAGCAGGCGCTTCTCTGGCCCGGGTGTCACCCACCCCTCTAGACATTCACTTCCCACTCTCCATGCACTCCCAGGATCTGCCTGTCTGCCTAGTCCCCAACCCCCTACAGCCCAAGCTGAGATCCCCCTCCTAAGATGCCTCTTCCTGATATTGGCTCTCCAGAAGAGCCAGAAATTGCAGCCTCAAGCGAGCTAAAAATCCTCATAGGCATACTCAGGCTAACGCACACACCCTCACCCTCGCCCCCGGCGACCCAGCCCCTTGCACCTGTCTCAGTGCTTCCAACAGGTGCCCAAGCACCGGGGGACGACGGGTGCAAGCTGGGCGGTGGTGATTCCCAAGGTGGCCAGCGAGAAGAGCGCAGAGTCAGGCTGTGAGCAGGGAGAGGGAGGGAGAACCGGAGAAAGTGGGGGAGGAGGGGGTGAGCGAGGTGGAGATGCAGAGGCAGCCGGAGCCCGCGGGGGGGGGGGGGGGGGGGGGGGGGGGGGGGGGGGGGGGGGGGGGGGGGGGGGGGGGGGGGGGGGGGGGGGGGCAGGGAAGGATGGACAGGGCTGGGGAGGAGACCGACTCTCCCGCCGGCACCCCCGCCCCCCCGCCTGGCACACTTAGGGAAGCACACGAGTGCACGCATACAAGTCCCCAGCATGGAGGCAAGCACCCGCATCTTGCACGGAAACTCCCACCCACACGCCGGTGCCCACGTGCCCACTCACACACATGCACAAAACCAGACAAGCACTGACACACTCACCTCGAAAACCTCGCATACACGCACTCGCAAACACACGAGTTCACTGCGTGATGAGAAACTAATAGTGAGAATTGCCCGGTGTTCCCTAACTCCTCCCCGGAGACCCAGCTCCCATCCCTTCCCCGCACGGAGCACACGGTGCCCACTCCCTCGCTTTCTCTTTCCTTCCCTCCAGTCTCCAGGACCAGTCCACTCGCTTAGTTGCCATGGTGACGCCAGAGCGCGCTCTCTCTCCTTTCTCCCCCTCTCCCTCTCTCCCTCCCCCCCTCCCCCCTCCCTCTCTCCCTCTCCCTCTCTCCCCCCGTGTCCCCTCCCCCACGGCACAAGTCACGGCGGGAGGAGGGCTTCTGGCCCTCAGCGTCCCTTATCTTTAGAGGCAGGGCCTGAGGGGCCTGTCTCAGGATCCCGAAGGGCAAGGAGTTCTGATATGCCTGGGGTCGCTGACCTGGGATCTGAGGGTCCCCAAGCCCACCTGGGAAATCTCACAATCTGACAGAGGAGAAAGAGGTGGGAGGCTGTGGCTGTCCTACTTCTCCTCCCTTTGGTTGTTCAGGTGTCTCTCCTTGTGACCCAGTCCTCTCCCAAGTGCGTGTGTCCCTTTCTCAGGGAAGGCTTCCCCTTTGGAAATCTACCTTCCCTCACCCCATCCCCTACCACCTCCAGTTCTGTCCCTCAGGTGCAGAGGAGCATCAGCTTCACACTGAATGCCCCAGAGCACTGCAGTCTTTCCTCAGCAGTGTGCCTTTCCTCACCTGGACCCTGACACCTGCCAGTCTAACCCCACCCTATGATCTTTGCTCTCCTTTGCCCCAAACTTGCCATCCCCCAAAGTCCTCATGGTGGTCCCCAAGGCCCCTCTGTCCAAGACCCTGACTTGCCTGAGCTCATGACCCTGCTCCTCACACTGGCTCTCAGAAATGTTACTTGCAGTCCCTAATCACACCTGGATCTCCCAGGCCACTGAACCTTTGCTCACACAAGCTGCTCTGCCTGGAGGAACTTCCTCTTGCTTCAGGGGTCACCTCAAGTCACCTCATCCTGGGAACCTTACTGGAACATTCCCCTTCTCCCTCCAGCTTCCAGTGCTATCTCAGACTCAGCTCTGGTGACACTAGTTTGTCATGCCTGCTTACTTTTCTGTCCCCCCCCCCACCAGGGACCAGAGGCTGCCTCACATTGCACCTGGCACTAAGCTGGCATTGTGAAACGTTGTGATATAAAAGAGAAATGCGGTTGCGCAGCAATGTGAGCTGTATGCTTGAAAATGGTTACGATATATTGTGATGTGTTTTTTTAAATGTACATTTTTAAAAAGAAAGAAATGGAAAGTCAAACTGCACTGTGATTACCTTTGTCATCTATCAAATAATAAAATTCAAAGCATCTGGTAACACATGACGTTGGTGAGGCTGTGGGTAAATGGGCAGCACCTGAGCAAGGGCCAGTCCAACAGCAGATACTAAGATGACAAATATGTAGACTGTTTGACACAGAAATGCCACTTCTAGGATTTTATCCAATAGATATGCTGGCCCATGAGCAAAATAATAGAAATTCAAGGTCTTTTGCAATGGCAAAAGATTGGAAACAACCTAGATGTCCACAAGTGTTCAGTTAAATCAGTAATGACACAATTTCATGTGTTGAAATAGTATGCAGCCATGGTGAAGAAAGAGGCGCTTTATGTACTTGTTCTGAATCATCTTTACAATCTCATGTTAACTGAAAAAAGTAAAGTACAGAGTAGCACATATGGAATGCTTCCATTTGAGTTAGGGGAAAAAGTTTATATATGAGGTTTATTTGTGCATAAATTATTTCTGGAAGGCTGCACAAGAAAGTGGTAGCTATAGTGACCTCTGAGGACATGGCTGTGAAGCAGGTAAGGCAGGAATAGGAGAGAGTTCTTTTTCAACCTATACGATTTCACATCTTTTGAATTTTGTACCATGTGCATGTGTTACCTATTCAAAAACATTAAAAGACCATATTTTTAAAGTAAGAGCAACCATTAGGTTTCCTTTAGAGCAGGGGTATCAAACTCATTTTTACCGGGGGCCACATCAGCCTTGCGGTTGCCTTCAAAGGGTCGAATGTCATTTTAGGACTGTGTAATGTAACTACTCCTTCACTAGGGGCAAGGAGCTCTACATTTGGCCCTTTGAAGGCAACTGCGAGGCTGATGCGGCCCCCGGTAAAACTGAGTTTGATAACCCTGCTTTAGAGCTCTCCAGGAAAAGAAAGGAGTCAAGGCTACGGGAGATGCCACCCAGGACCTGAGCTGGTGGGTTTGGCCAGAAGCAGACCTAGGCCTGCAGTGAGGGGGAAGGGGCCGCTGGGCAAGAGCCTCGGAGTCCTGCATCCTCCACTGCAGTTTTCTTAAGGGGCTTAGCTCAGGCCCAGAGCGCCCTCCAAAGAGCCGTGTGGCAGGGGAAATAGACACCGCTGAGCCCTGATTTGTCAAGAGGTGGAAAGGCTTTTCATCTATCCATTAAGTCAATAAATATTTACCAAATACTTACTATATATTGTGGTGGTAAGACTATGACTGAGATCAATGATGTCTGGATTCACAGCCTTGTAGGGAGAGAGACAATACACAGGCAAGTCCCGTGCAGTAAGATTGATGTGATGGGCAACAGTCACAAGGTGTGGGGTCTCAGGTGCACTTCCCAGGGGAATTGTCTCAGCTGATACCTGAAAAATGAGGAGGATTTAGCTAAGTCAAGTGTGGAGCAAGAGTGTCCTAGTCAGAGGTGTGTGCCAGGGAAGGAAGAGCCTGGGAAGAGCCAAAGAGACTTTGTGGACAGAGCTGGGCAGGTCTTACAGGTCAGGGTAAGAAATTCAGCATTCACTTGCAGTCGCTGGAGGATTTTAATAGCGGATGTGCGTTTTCTGGTTTGTTCTCACTGGGGGAAGAGTGAACAGGGAGAGATCAACCAGTCTATAGGCTGTTACAATAAGCTGGGTGAGTTGTGGGGGTGGCTCAGACAAGGGGGGGGCAGCACTGGAGGGTGGAAGGAAGTGAACAGGTTTGAGATTTATGTTGGAAATTGAGCTTGATAATGGGTTTATCAGAAGAGAGATGAGGAGGGATCTCCTGATTACTGAGCTTTTGTGTTGAGCAGAGTATCTAGAGGAAACATGAGATCATTTGCTGTGATGGAAACGTTTGGGGTAGGAGAATTAAGAGCTCCATTTGGGGTCTATTGAGTGTGAGATGTGTGTGGACACAGAAGCATGAAGCAGGAAGTTGGAGTCTGGAGCTCAGAGGAGAGGGCTGGGCTGGAAATATACATTTGTGAGTCATCTGCATATAGATGGTATTTAAAGCCATGAGACTGGATGAAATCACCTAGGGAGAGAGTATAGATAGAAAAGAGAAGGTCCAAGGCTGAGCTGCTTTGGGAAGGAGGAGTCCCGAAAATCAGTGAGTGTGCTCCTGAGCCTGGAGGAAGGTTCAGGACGCTGAGAGACAGACAGAATGAACAGAGAAGTAACCACTAGGTTTGGCAAGCTGTGAGGTCATCAGTGGACCTGCCAAAAATGGCTTCAGTGGAGTGGTGGGGACAAAGCCAGATCTGAAGGAGTCGAAAAATGCATTCAACATGAAGAAGCAGAGACAGCAGGTGTAGCCCCTTGGGGGTTGTCTGTGTGTACTGTAATGGTGTGCTCCCACAAGTTCTCTCCCCTGTGCACCCCGAGAGCAGAGAGCAGGCCCTGGAGATTTCTGTCCAAGTCACCTGTGGGAGCCCAGCATATAGTAGGAGCGCAGTACATTTATTTCATAGTTGGATGAGTAAATGATTGGATAATTCACTGCTTGAGTCAAAAGGGCCTTGTCTGGTAGAGAGGGCAGCTGTATTCTTTTGAGGCAATTGAGGAAACTGCAAAATCCACTCCAAAGGCCAAAGGCTCTGAACCCCTTTTCTCTCAGTGAACCCTCAGGAGCAGCTGCATATGGGGCCAGGGCCTGGCCCACAGCCAGGGACCCGGTTGAGTCCCTGCTGCCCCTTACATGCCTGTGACTTTGGGTAACTCACTCCCTCTTTTGTAGAAGAGATAAGTGTAGGGAGAAGAGGCCCACATGAGCCAGTCCCACAAGAGGCCCCCAAGGTGTTACCTTCCCTCCTCTCTCCTGCTTTTTTCCCTGGGCTTTTTTCTTTTTAAGGAAGCAGAACAAAGCAAGTGCCTCCCAGTGTTGCTGTGAGAATGGGTAGGCAGTGCACACCGGCAGGAAAGATGAGGGTGGGGATTCAGTGGAGGAGGGAGCCCCCATCCATTGGGCAGAGGACCTCACACATGAACAGACATCTACGTAATAAAACCAAGGAGATCCTGAAGTGTCCTTGGGCTTAGATAGGTGGGATACGCCTGTGACAGACATTCCTACCTGCCAATCAGAGGGGAACTCTTTGAAGCATACACAGGCTTGCAGGAGTGAAAGTGGCTGTTGGGAAGTAAAAATAAGAGAAAATTGAGTACCAGAAAGGGGAATTAGGGTGGCCCTTGGGGGAGACCACCCAGAGAGGGGAGCCTGCAAAAGCTCTGTGCATGACTGAGAGAGCTGCCTTGAGAGATGGACCAGGGGGCTTCCTCTGACAACCCCAGTGCCTGCCATTCCCCTGGCAACACCTTCTCCTGAAGCACCTGATGCAACCTGTGGGAAGAGGAGGTGAAGGGCCTGGAGTTGGGGAGCTGTGTCTTCCTGGGAGCAGAGGGAAAACAGGTAAGCAGGCAGGCATGGACACTGCTGCCACCTAGTGGGAAAAGCCTGTTATTTCTCCTGGTTTCTAACCCCAGGATCATCCTTGGCTGAGCACCAGAGAAGGGGCTTGGGGATGGGGGAGATGCCTGTGCCCCTGAATTTGGGGTCACAAAACCAGAGGAGCCTCATGGAGGAAAGTAAACTCCCCTGGAAGTGTGCAATGCCCACATTACTTTGCCCATCTGTGTTTTGGTTCCTTCTTCTGTGTGGTGAGGGCAGTAGTACCTACTTCAAAGTGTTGTGATGGTTAGGCGAATCAATCTATGCAAAGTACTTGGCATAGTAATAAGTGACTTGGCACAAGTAATAAATGCTCCTGTGGTTGGTCGAAGGGGTAACTGAAGATGTTTATTTAACCTTGTCCCCCCCCCGACCCTAACTTCTATACAAAAATAAAAAATAAAAAATCTGTGCCTTCTATACAAATGCAGTATTCCTTAGTTCCACCAAATCCCATTTCGAAATTCTGGTGCTGCCACACTGTTCATTCCAAAGGATGGGGGAGTCTTTGGGTCCCAACCTCTTCCCTTCTGATGCTGGGGTGGTTGGTGGAAGTGTTCCAAGCTCCAGCACTTTCTCCCCTCACCCCAGAGTGTGTGATCACAATGGCTCCAGGCTGTGACATCATAGAGCCACCACCCCTGTCACAAGAGTGGAGGGGTCATGAATCTGTGGCAGTGGGCGAGGGGTTGGGTGTGGCTGTTTGGGCTTGGGGCCATAGAAACAGGTGGGAAGTGGTCCTGAGAGCAGTAGGAAGGAGGAAAGCTTGAGGGGGGTGGGGAGGGTCAATGCCCCCCTTAAGAGCTAGGATGCCAAGCTTCAGCCTCTCTCTGCTCTCCACACTTCTCTCCCATCCACCCTGTCTGGCATGGTACTTCTTGTGGGGATCTCAACTGATCTTTGAGAAGTTCCTGAAACAAAATCAAGCCCCTCCATAGCCCCACTGAAGCTGAGTGACCTGGAAGGCCCCTGGGTCTGCCTCTGCCTTTTGGGAGGGGGGCCCAGGTCTGCTTGGCTCTTGTCATAGACTTTGCTCTGGGTCCCCAGCACCCAGCCCGGAGAGTGCCAAGACACTGACCCTGGGAGCAGAGTCTCCGCTCTTCATAGACAGACTTGACTTCTTTGATTATCCAGACTCAGACCAAGCCAGGCTCCTGGCTCTGGCCCAGTTTATTGGAGAGAAACCTGTCATCTTTGTTAACTCAGGTATGAAGCAGCTTGAGAAGGGGTCTCCTCCTCACCGGTGCCTGGAGGAGTCTCCTCTTCCTTTTCCCCCTTTCTTGTCCAGCAGATTCCAACTCCAGGTTCTTCCATCATATCCTGGTGGGCTCTCTGGTAGTAGCCTTCTTCTTCCTCCTTTTCCAGTTCTGCACACACATGTAAGACCTGCCCCTCCCCACTCCAGGCCCCAGCCCCACCCACCTCAGCCTACCTTGGGAGAGGCTAAAGGACCCAGAGGTGACCTCCCACCTCTGACCTCTGTGTCCTATAGGAGCTTCCAGAAAGGGGCCTAAAGAGCCAGACAAGGACCCTGGATGCCACCCTGAGTGCCCAGACTCACCCTCCTCCCCTGCCGATGAATAAAAGTCTTTGTTTTTTTCTTCCCCGAGTGCTCAGTGACCAGCCAGGGAGTCCTGCCCTGTCCTGTGGTCACTCTCGATTTCTATCTGCAGCCCCTCACCCCACCACCAGCCCCAAAGAACTGGGCTAAGAGGGTTATGGTGGCGTTCACGCAGATCGTCTTTATTAGCGGTCTGTAAAGCACCTCCCAGGGTCCCCCACCCCAGACCGGAGGAAGCCTTAAGAGGTCTGTAGCACCAGGGACATGCCACGGCCTGAGGGCAAGATGTGCAGCCTATGGGGGAAGGAACTGGGTGCCCCTCAACTGCCCGGGGGATTGCTCAGCACTGGGAAGGCTGGGGATAGCAGCCATCTCCCTCCCCCCACCCCAACAGACTAGTTTGAACTTGGGCAAATAAATAAAATAAATAAGATTCTTCAGGCTGGCCTCCCCTGGAGAGGGGCTATGGGGGCAACCAGCCCTGAACAAGGCCATGGGGGTTAGTTAGGGTGTCCCTTCCCTCCCAGATGTCAGAGAGCTAAGAGGAGTTTGCAGCAGGGGATACGGGATGGCCTTGGCCACAGGGCCTCCCCCATATTCTTTGACTCCAGGTTCCCTTGAGTCTCCATCAGTCTCCCCACGATCCTCGAGCCTTAAGTGGATGGGCAGTGGTGCCCCTTCTTCGGCCCTTCGTACTCCAAGGCCCCAGGGTTGGATCAGAGAAGGGGGTGTGCAGGAAAGGGTTCACTGACCTCAGCTCAGACACCCTGGGGAGAAGAGGACTTCTCTCCCTGCCTTCTACTTCACCTGGTCCCTGCCCCTTAGCCCCTTAAGGGAATCTGTGCCCACTCCTTCGGAGTCCATTCATCAGGCAAGGGATTGTCAGGCCCCTGGCTCCCTACCCCCATACAGCAGTCCCAGAGCCCTGTCCTCTTCGGGATAGGGGTGGGGAGGATCCCCTGGCTCCACCCTCAGTCCTGGGTCTGACTGGGAGAGGGCGGCGGGGAGCTCCGGGGCCGAAAGAGGCGGCAGGCCCCGCGGCAGATGAGGAAGAACCAGTAGAGCTGGGGGGCGAGCAGCAGCGCAGCGCCCAGGTTGACGTGGGCCGGAATCGCGAGGGGCACGGCGAATAGCGGCAGGCCCGCGTGCCGCCCGTAGGCCCAGTACAGGTAGGGGAAGAGCAGCACCCGGCAGCAGAGGAAGCTGAGCAACATCAGGGCCCCGTTCACCTTGTGCAGCAGTGTATGCTGCTGCTTGTACTGCGTTGGGGGTGCGGCAGAAAGCAAGGACGATTGAGGGGCGGCGGGAGGCGTGCCTCCACCGCTGACCACGCCCCCGACCAGCTCTGGGTCCCGCCTCCTCTGCCCACTTCTTTGCCTTCCGCTCATCTGATAGCGCTGGGCTAAAGGTCTCAGAACCCGCCTCCCCTCTACCCCGTCCTATAGTCGTTCCCAAACCTGACCCTTCGCCTGTCCTTTAAAAAAAAGTCCCTTAAAGTTCCTGAAAATGCCTGCTCTTCCAGTGCCCTCCCGTCAGGCTCATATACCCTTAGGTACCCTCTCACCTGGATAAGGATCTTGCCAAGGCAAACGAAGGGTGTGCTGATCTCTGCCATCAGCAAGCAGCCTAGAAAGAAATCTCCCTTGCCCTGACGCCACACCTGAGAGGAGAGGAAGGAAGCACCCTGGATTCCAGGGTAGCACCTTCTCCCCTGCTCCCCACTCTCCTGCTCATCACTTTTGGAGATGCTTAGCCCTGACAGTCTGAACATGACCTCGCTGTATCTAACAACCTTGTAGGTAGGGCTGTACACAGTATGTTACATATGAAGAAACTGAGGCTCAGAAACATGCAACAGCATGCTGCAACAGCAGCCCCAAAGCTCCATAGCTGGGTATGACCCAGCCAGGCCAGGCTGACCCCAGACCCTCTTGCTGTCTGGTACTCAGTAAACCCTCCGTGGGGACCCTCCACCCAAGGCCTGCTCTGCTGCTGGAACCTGGACCCACGGCTTCCCAAATCCTTAGAGCGCCGGCATGAGCAGGACATGGGGGCCGAGGCTGTCAGCACCCAGACTCACCACTGACAGTGGGAAGCACACCAGCACCATGACTGCGTGGTGGAGCACCATGAGGAACTCCTTGTGCAGGTAGCCGCGTGCCACAGCCCAGGTGCTGTCTGGGGCTCTGGCCCCTCCTTCGTCCCCTCCATGCCCCTTGACCTGGTGCTTGTGCCAGTGACAGAGAAACATGGCATAGATGTCATAGATGAAGTAGGGCACTGCAAACTGTGTGTAGGCAGAGGAAAGCCAGTGTCTGTTGGGCAAAAAGGGGCAGGGAGAGAAAGAGGTGGTCAGAAAGAAAGGAGATGGGCAGAGCGGCTGCCAGGTGCTGCGGCTGATGCTGGATGCATCACGTGAGTCAGTCAGATCGCAAGTGTTGTTCGCAGCAACCCTGAGCTGGAAGCAGACTCTCAGATTACACGATGAAACCCCAGGTTAGCGGGTGAGAAACTTGCTCAAAGTCACGCAGTCACACAGTTGGTAAGTAGTGGTGATGGGATTCAAATCCAGATTGTCTGATTCAAAACCCACCCATTTTTCACATTCCTCCTCCTCCTCCTTCTTCTTCTCTCTCTCTCTCTCTCTCTCTCTCTCTCTCAAGTATGGTGGGAGAAAAAGGGAAAAGAGAGAAAAACACAGCACAGACCAAAGGGCAGAGGTAGAGTGAGAAAACAAGCCCAGGCAGGATATGAAAGACAGCTGAGGTCAGGACAAACAACAGAAGGGCTGAGAGTGATGGAAAGGGACCACACTGGCTAATATTGACTAGTTATTACATGCAGGCTCTATTCTAGTAGTCTGCATTTGTCATATGGGTAAACTTATTTACTCCCCCACAAAGATCCTTTAAAAAGTAGGTATGGTTATTACCTCCATTTTACAGATGAGGAAACTGAGAGGCTAGGTATCATGGCCAAGGAACAAACATGAGAAATCTAGCTCCATGGCCCTCACTCTCAGCCCCAATGTCCCCTGGAAGATTCAAGACAAGTGTCAGAGTCAGGCCCCGTTGGGGAGTTGGTGCTGTCTGTGCTTCTCATTCTTCCTGAATGTGGTCCAATCTCTTTTTTTTTTTTTTTTTCAGGTGCAGCCAAGCACTATGGAGAAAATGCTGAGCAAAAGGAGCCAAGAGCAGAGGAAGTTCTATGTACTTTGAGAGTAAACAAAAATGAAAAGTGCATGAATATGCAACATTGCATTTTTCTGCTTGAGTCAGTACATTGAGCACTTTCTCTTAAATCCTACAGTGCTGTGACAGGTTGTTGGGGGGGGGGTGTCAAAGAGGCAGGACCAGGGGAACCGGCTTAGCTAGGTGGAGGGACAAAAGCAAAGTCAGCCAGGATGCAACACAGAAAAAGAGCTGAGCTCAAATGTGAGGAGCTGCTGAAGGAGAAGTGAGTGCAACTGGGAAGCAGACGGGCGCAGATGGGGGTGTTGAGGTGGGAGCAGAACGAAAGCCCTGGGGGGAGGCTGGCCTGGAAGGGCACAGGCAGCCCACACTAAGAGGGGTGATTTCACATAAAGAGAAGCTGAGACCCATGTCAGAGAGTGTGACCATGAGGGACAGAGAGCAGGAGCAGCTTGGAGATAGAGGGCAGGAAAGTGGAAAGAGGTCAAACAGCTGGAGAGAAGTGAGAGCAGGGAATCACCAGGAGACCAGCTGTAGCAGACACTGCAGGAAGTGGGACCACTGGCCATAGGGAGACCAGGGTCATGCGCCAGCCCCGGGCAGCAATGTGAGGATTTAAACCCAAACACACTCTCTGAGCAAGTAGGTGCTCAGAAGCAGGAACAGCTGTTGCCCCTAGATTAACCCTGATCCTCCTCACCCACCTGAAGATTAAAAGGGGGAGGGAAAAGAACAGAGCTGGGGTGGGGAGGGAGAAGTAAGAGTTGGAAGGTGACCTCTGTAAGGCAGTGAGAGGAGGAAATGTGTGGGGGTCCAGGCTCATTTTGGACCCAGAGATGGAAGAGGGGGAGAGAGCAAGAGGAAGCCAAGTCACAGGCAGGAGTCTGAAGAGTTAAGTACCCACTTTCTGTGAGCCAGAACTGCTCTAGGCATTAAACAGACACAACTCAACTCCTCACAGCTGCCTTTACAAGCAGGGAGGTGCCTCAGTCCACAGATGAGGGAACTTCTCCTCAGGGAAAGAGGGGTGTCTCTAGGTCAGGCTCATGCAGACACTGTCCCTGGGGCTGGACAGCCATGACAGAAGGGGAGTGGGGCCAGAAGAGAAGCGTGAGGAGTCATCAGCATCCTCACAGGCAACTCTAGTGCAGCCCGTGGATCGCCTAGAGATGGCCCGTCAGCACCGCGGACAGGGCCCCTCTCCTTTCTCCTGGCTTTTTTGGCAAGCACCAGGCACTGCAGCAGCTGCCAGTGCCAAATTTTGACCTCTACACACACACACACACACACACACACACACACACACACACCCCACTAGTGGCCTTGTTTGTGTCATCTTTCTTCTCTCATCTCCCTTGTTCATGGGACTGGCACTAGATTCGGGGAGGGGTGAGGAGTAAGCCCAGCATGAGGAAGAAGGCAACCCAGTTGGCTACTGGTTGGAAATGGGGTCTGAAGGGTGTAAAGGGTGTAGAAGAGGAAACGGCATTCAGAACTTGGGATGAAAAAGGCCATCTCAACTTGAGAACCCTGTTTGATCCCTACTCCTTCTCCTGCTGGTTCTGACCTTTAAGGGCAGGACATGGATCCATTTATCTCTGGGTGTGGAGTTGCAGCTATTGCAATTAATGTACTCAGGCCCAGGTGAAAGGCTTGGGGACCACTGAAGGAGTCCTCTAGAAAATCCCAGGGCTCACACATACACACAAGCTGCTGCAACTTGAGCAAAGGGTCTTGTGGCACTTACTGGTCATCAATGATGTGCTTGCAGGAGGTGGAGACAATGTAGCCAGCTGTGGAGGCCATGACAGCTTGGACAGAGGACACTAGCCTAGGGAGGAAGAGGGAACAGTGGTAGGAAGAGTAGACACACCCCTTGGTTTCTCCTCTTTACTGTTCAGTTACCATGCTTTGGACTTGGTCACTTCTCAGGCCACTCCCCACCCGTCTTTGCTCCTGGACTAGCCTAGCTGCCACCCCATTCCTTGCTGCCAGCTTCCTTCCCTCATTGTGGACATTGAGGTGTCTTCCTCCCAGAAGGACACCAGGGAGGTCATCCTGAAGTGGAGTGATGCTGGAAATGTGTGGCTGATAACAAGCCCCTTCCGGAGGGGGGCAGGGTCAGGACAGCACAGGATGGCAAGGGGAAGCTCTGGGCCTATCCTTGCACCACTCAGCTGCCCGGTCATCCTATCGGTCATCAGCTAGCCCCTCAGTGACCCCAAATTTCCCCTGGCCACTTTTGCACTGTTCTTAACTGCCACCATGCTCCCCTCCCCAACTCGGGCCCTCATTCCAGGGTAGTAAGAAGTTCTATCTTTCACTCCATCCCTCGCCCCCCAAACACATGTACTAAATAATACACAGCTCTCTGCCACTTGCCTTGTTCTTTAATATCTTGTAGGAACATTTTAGTCACATGCTGATCTTGTTTTGGAGGGTGGGAGGGTGAATGAGGAAGGCAAAGAAAAGCAGTCTGAATTCGAGTAGACCAGATGGCTGGGTTTGGATGCAGTCTCTTGGGACAGAGAGTAGGGCAGTGGAGAGGGAAGGAAGCTTGGGGGTAAAGCCCATGAACCACTTCAGAAGCCCCAGATCCCACCATGTCAAGCATCCAAGGAAGGACCAGTCCTATTCATCCCCATAAAGCTGGAGAAGGGGAGAAGGGCTGAAAGGAAGGGATGCAGTTTACCTGGCTGAAACAATGACCGCGTCGGCCTCCTCCCAGCGCAGCTGGGGCAACCGCTGGAGTGTGTTCTTGGAGAGGAGGAAGAGTCCAGGGAACACCACCCCCCCAGCCACCATTGGGGTCAGCATGTTGGCTCAGACCTGGGCAGGGAGGCTGAGCTGAAGGGAGTTAGAGGTGGAGAAAAAATGCAAAGCCAGAGCAGGAGAGAGAAAAGGAGAAAGGGACACAAAGGGGACAGGGCAGGAAGGGATGGGTCAGGGGAGTCAGACCAGAGGAAGGGGGAAAGGGAGTTAGATTAGAGGAAGAAAGGGGAGGGGCCAGGGGCAGGGTGGATCTGAGAAAGGGAGCAGGAGAAAGCCAGCCAGAGGGAGGGAGAGAGATGAGGAGGGGAGGACATGGTAAGAGGACAGAGAAGGAGAGGGTACTGGAGGAGGAGGAAGATGCGGATGGGGGAGGGGAGGGAGAGACAAGGCAGGTGGTGGTGGGGCTTACGTGGAGAGGCGGGAGGGCCGGAGCAGGCGGGGTGGGATGGGAGGTGGGACTGTGGTGCCAGCCCTGAAAGGCAAGGAGGGAAGAGAGACAGAAGAGCGGCCGGGAAACTGGTCAGCGGTCAGCACTGCTCTCCCGCCTCTCGCTGCTGCCACAGTCCCCGCTGCCTGGCACTGACGCTGCATGGGGCATTATAGAGAGTTCATGCCCAGCTCCCTGCCCCTTCGGTGGGGTGGGGAAGGGGGAGGATAAGTCACCAGCTTGGGTAGGGCGGGGGAGGGGTGGGGAAATGGTGGCACCGACCAGACACCAAGAAACCGGACCTGCAGTGGCGGCTCCCCATGCAGCTCTGAGCCACAGCAGCGGCTGCGACAGAGATGAGGGGAGCAGAGAAAGAGGGAGGGGGAGGCCCTTAAAGAGACAGCAGCTGCTGCACAGGAGGCTGCTGGGGACGAGAGCCAGGGGAAGGGAGGCTCTCCTCTTATGGGGGAAGGTGGCCCAAGACTCCTTAACCAGCGAGAGGGGACTCTGAGCCCCTAGACGGTCCTGACCCTGTTTCCCACTAGCATTTTGCAAATGCCTGCCATTTCCCCCTCTGTCAATGCTTCCCAACACTTGTCCCTCAGTGGCCTGTTGGGGGTCTGTCTCACTGTAGCTTAGGGGCACAGCAGGGGATAGAGGATTCCCTGGGGGAGGGAACAGGAAAAAGTGGTGCATCTTTCCGTCTCTGAAGGATGATTTAAGGAATGGATAGGAATGAAAACCTTTCAACACAGTGTTCTTCAGACTCAGGGACCCCCATGGCCTGCAGCCCAATGGGAGGGAAGGAAACCCTGGATGTACATAAGTGCCTCAGGTCCTGACTCTGCTTCAAACTGTCCTATGATTTTTGTCTAACTATTGTAACATCACTGAGGTAAGGGCACTTGTCCCCTTTTTCATAGGTCAAGAAATTGTCCCCTGGCTTTCAGTGATCCTGCCCAATGACACAGAGTAAATAAGAGGCAGGAACCCTGCCATACTAGGTGTCAGAATGGCTGCAGGGTTTGAAGAGGGTGGGAATGCCATCTCTCACAAACCCACCTCAAAGCCTAGGATGCTTCCACCCCGTCCTTCAGCTTCCTGGTCTCTCCTGACCTCCCCTATGCATTGGTCACTCTTCTTTTCTCCAGGTTTATTATGCCTCTTCCTCTGTGACTTCACAGAACAGCCAAGTTTCTGAGTGGGAAAGGACCTGGGATTGGCTGGTTCAAGCCCCTTATTCAACCATAAGAAAACCAAGGCTTAGTGACTTGGCTGGGGTCACAATTCAGGCTAGAAACCCAGGCTCAACCAGACTGGCCTCTGCCTCAGTGCTGTTCTCACTCTTTTGTGCAGCCTTCGCGTCCTGAACCCAACAGTCTTGTGGACTTCTGCATGACATGGGACCTGCTACCCAAACCTTTGGTTTCCAGTCCTGCCCTAAGATATGCCTCAATAAGCAACTCCACAATTGGCCTTTGCATGTCCAAAGCCCACTCCATCTCCTCCCAGTATCAAAGAGCTGAGATTTGCAATTGCACACTGTCCTCTAGTGGCAGTCTGTGGGAACAGACCCTAAGAGGCCTTGGGCAGGAGTTAGGGACAATTATAGAGAGAATAGTGGACCTAGCTTCCTGCCTTCAGGGCTTCACTTAAGGGGACCCAACTTCTTCAACTGTTCACTCTGTGCTCAGCACAGGACAAGGTGATTTATGTTCATTCTTATTTCATCTTCCCAGATGGCAGTATCCTTGTTTTACACATAAGAAACTGAGACTTAAAGATTTAAAAAAGACAAAAGACAAAAATCTTGCCCAAGATACAACAGCTCTGAGAATTGGGAAAGCTGGATTTCAAACCCATGTTTCATAATTCCAAAGATAATGAAAAGCAAAACTACAGAAACTTACAGAGTGAGGGGCAGCTGGCAAGGGCAGGCTTCCATGACTGCTCGATTGAGGACCAAAGACCTGGTCAAGGAGCTGTGGCTTCACTTTGGGTGATGTGGGTCAAAGTAGGCAGAGACGGCTTTTGTCTTCCAGGAACTCACCCAGCCACTCAGGTAAACTCCACCTAGCTCCCTCTCCCTCTCCCAGCTACTGTTTGATGATAGCTCACATGTATATTAAGCTTTGTAAAACAGGTCATAAATTTGCAGCACAAGGGCCCAATCCAGCCTACAAACATGGCTAGACTGGTTATGCAACATAGTAATTTCTTAGATTCTAAGTTATTTGTATGTTTTTGAAAAGTAAGAGATTTCACCTCA
The DNA here is from genome assembly GCA_004027475.1 of Anoura caudifer. Taxonomy (NCBI): domain Eukaryota; kingdom Metazoa; phylum Chordata; class Mammalia; order Chiroptera; family Phyllostomidae; genus Anoura; species Anoura caudifer. The sequence goes on from PVKU01002082.1 coordinate 180,993, forward strand.
AAGTTCAATTTCTTTCAAGAAAAAATCAGGCCCTGGCTGGTGTGGCTCAGTGGATTGAGTGCTGGTCTGCAAATCACAGGGTCACTGGTTCAATTCCCAGTCAGGGCACTTGCCTAGGTTGTGGGCCAGGTCCCAGTTGGGGGTGTGTAAGAGGCAACTGATGGATGTTTCTCTCACACATCGATGTTTCTCTCTCTCTTTTCCCTCCTCTTCCCCTCTCTCTAAAAATAAATAAGATATATATATATATATATATATTTTTTTTTTTTTTAAAGAGAGAATCAGATCGGAAAACATTGGGCCCACATTCTAACTCCAAAATATTTCACTGGATCTGAGCAGCTTTGGCCCACATTTCATGGGATGAGCACGAGTCCTCCAACTCACGAAGTCCCAACAAAGTCCCTTGTGTTACTTGCAGGAGGTCTCAACCCCTACTTTATAAACATGAATTCACTGGACCATCACACATCTCCATAAAGAATGGAAAGGGGGCATTCTTATTAAAATTAATTTACAGATGAGAGCTCTGAAGTTCAGAGATGCTATATGACTTGCAAAATATTCTGCAGCCAGTGTCCTTTGACTACTGAATCTCCCCCCATCCACCACCACCACACACACACACATACACTGCTGCTGTCACCACTAACTCTTCCTGAAAGTAGGAGAACAGCTCCACCAGCCCTGGCCCCAGGAAGGATGCCCTCACCCTGTCCTCTTACTTGGATGCCACCAAAACAGCCTCCGGTCTCTCCATCTTCAGATTGGAGTGGTTCTGCAGGCCCCAGCAGAGGAGAGCAAAGATCAACGGGAAAAAGATGCAGCCCAGTACAAAGAGCAGGGTCATGCCTGTCTGGGGTAGAGGGGGTGAGAAAAGATGGCCACGAGAACACCTTAGCACAGTGTCCTCAGACTCAGGTACCCCCTTCATCCCAATAGCTCAGTGGCCCATGTGATACATCCATCTGTAATCATTAAAAGCCATAGCTCTTCCCCAATCTCTCTGGGATCCTTGTTGTACTTTAAATATCCCTCGTCGAAGGCAACTGGAAATCCTTTCTCTCTCTCTCTCTCTCTCTCTCTCTCTCTCTCTCTCTCTCTCTCTTTTTTATCAACCCAGTTACAATAATTTCATTTTCTGAAACCCCTGAAGCTGGTCTACACCTCCTAGTCCATATCACAACTTAAAATTCCTTCTCTTTCTTTGCCCTGGCTGTTCTGGCTGGGTGGATTGAGAGCCGGACTGCAAACCAAAGAGTTCCCAGTTTGATTCCCAGTCAGGGCACATGCCTGGGTTGCAGGCCAGGTCCCCAGTTGGGGGTGTGCAAGAGGCAACCACACATTGATATTTCTCTCCCTCTCTTTCTCCCTCCCTTTCCCTCTTTCTAAAAATAAATAAATAAAATCTTTTAAAAAATTCCTTCTCTTTTTCCTTCAACCGTGATGATGTGCCTTGACTCTACTCAGGTCATTCCATCCTCTGCCCCCCACCCCAAGCTCTTTGTGGCACCTCTCCTTTCTCCTAGGTCCTCACCTTTGAGGGGCAAGGTGGAGGCTAGAGAAGGAGACTGATACCCAGAACTCAAAAAATAGGATGAGGAATGTTCAAATTGTAAAGATTTGAAATGTAAAAGTAATATTTCTTCAAAAAGAAAAAATACAAAACATTATCTCATTAAAAAAAAAATGAACCCTGAAAACATATTTAACATATATGTTATTTTTGTCTGGAAAAGACTCCTCTCTTGTCCACTCCAGGGAAGGGAGGAGAGGGGAAGTCCCAAGAGGGATGTAAGGAGCCTGCCATCCTGCACCCCTTATGCGTCTTTGAGGAGACCTAGTCAGGAAAGAAGGAAAGTGTCAAACTGCAAAGGCACGAGGAAGAGACAGCTCTGCTGAGGCAGTTGGAGAGGACAGGAACATCACTCTCCCATTGGTGGACTGGTGGAGTCCCATTGGCCCACCTCTTGACACATGTGCCCTATCATATGCTTCCTGGTGAGATGCCTGCTCTGGTGGGGGTGAGGGGTGGGGCCTTCTCTTGCAGAATTGGCCAATTAGAATATGTTAATGGCTTGATTGACAGCTGCATTTCACGGGGCGGAGCTGAAAGAGGAGAAAGGAGGAGGAGGGAGGGCAAAATAAGGACAGTGTAAGTAGTTATTACTTTAAAAGACGGTGTAGGGAAATAGTTTAGACGGCAATTTCTAGCGAGGGACCTCCCGGGATTCAAATTCGGACTCTGTGGATAATAAAAGAAACATTCTGTATGACTCCATTTGGATGAAGTTCAAAGCAGGCAAAATATCTTCCATGAAAAATCAGAACAGTATTTAAGTTGGGGGAAGGCGTTAACTGAGAGGAGACTCCAGGGAGCCTACTGAGCCCAAAATAAAGGAATGTCCTTATATTGACCACTGTTCTATACATATGTTAAACGTTCTCAAGGAATGCTCTTAATGTTCGTGCACTTTATTTAAATTAAGCTGGAATTTTAAAAATGATTAATAAATGTAGGCCCTTCCATTCCCTAAACGCTGGTGGGCCAATCTCTGTTAGTCTCAATTCTTCATCTGTGAAGTTGGTAAAGTAATACCTGCTCGTTAAATGCTACTTACATAGCATTTACTCTGGGCTGGACACTGCTCTGAGGGCTGAAAAACATTGTCATTTCCTCAAAATAACATTGTGGGTAAGGATTGTTATTGTGTCCATTTTATAGATGAGAAAGCAGAGGATGGAGATGTTTCGTACCTTGTCCATAGTTAAACCGTCAGGGAGTGACTGAGGTAAGAATTTTTTTTTTTTTTGTTCCATCATTATTTTCCAATTCCACCAATATTAGAGGATGTATTGGTCCTATAATTTAAGCAGCTATAGAAAACTCATAAATTCACTTTTCTACAGGGATGGAAAAGTTAAATAAAGAGAAACAAAACGTCATTGAATACAGTCAGTCACATTTTCAGAGCTTATCTCTGTTAATAGTTCTTGCTTCCTTAGCTCTTTCATTTTTTACCCTCTTGATAGTCCTCTGAAAATGAAATTAAAGGTTAAAGTAAGATGGTTGAAGATGAGGCTACTGGTTGCCTAATTAGTATCCAATCTTATCATCTTCCTTATTTTCTTGGGGACTAAAATGTGCCTAATTTAGGAAATGATATTTCCCAGCCTTCCTTACAGTTAGAGATCTGTCTGGCCAATATGATGTAAGCAAAAGTCATTATGTAGGATTATGTGGAAGGCTTTTTGAAGGGGGATCCATGCAGTCGCAAAGAAATAGAAATGGCACTTAATAGGAGAAGATACTGGATGGGGGCTTGAAACCAGGCATGCTATTGGAGTCTGCTCTGTTATCTCCCCAGCTCCTGTGCAAGCTCGCTGAGAGGACTGAATAGAAATACTGTGGGGAAAAAAAGAAATACTGTGTATAAACTACTTTGCACAGGGTTCTGGGCCCGTTAGCTACTATTATTATGAGCACCTGCAGCATACAAGGCACTGAAATACTAAAATGCTTGACACACATTCTCACAAATAATTTCCCCATTTTATAGCTGAGAAAACTGAGGCTCAGGGAAGTGAAATGCCTTGCCCCAAGTTGCATAGTAAATGGCAGGGCTAGAACTCAAATGAAGGTCAATATACCATTGCCTTCTAAGTTGGAAGAAGAGAGGAGAGGAAGAAAGGGAGAAGCAGAGTGGGAGATGTTTTCCTCTCTGATGCTAAAGGGCAGTCATTCTCCTCTGTATCTGTGGCTTACCACAGGAATATAGAATATAGAATAAGAAAGGGAAGAACCCTGGGCTGTGAGCTGGTAAAGGTCAGGCCCCAGTTTCGTTGGAATCTGCACTCTTTCTTATGTTTCCTTCCTTCGTTATTAATTTCTTCTAACAGCCCAAGGCTGCATGGTCTTGCCTGAGAGATAAAGGATGAGGGGAGAAAAATAAAAATAGTTGTTTAGAGCAATGGCTTTTAACTTTTTTTAAAAGTAATACACAAGAGACATATTTTATTTCCTAACTCAGCACATGTGCACACATGCCTGAAATGAACCTAAACTTTCTTACAATACTCATCGATCCTGATGCACAAGTGTACTGTGGCATTTTCTATATCAGCTTAATCCCTCAAAACCCTGGTCATGAGCCGCTAAGTCGATTCCTCAACCCATTGTGAGTAATGGCCCAAGTTGGAAAAACGTGGTCTCTCAACATTTTTTTTTGTTGTTGTGAATGCTCTCCTAAGGAGTCTTTTTATTTTATTTTTGTAAGATTTTATTTATTTATTTTTAGGGGGGAAGGGAAGGAGAAAGAGAGGAAGAGAATAATCAATGTGTGGTTGCCTCTCATGTGCCTCCTATTGGGGACCTGGCCGGCAACCCAGTCATGTGCCCTGACTGGGAATCGAACCAGTGACCCTATGATTTGCAGGCCAGCACTCAACCACTGAGCCACACTAGCCAGGGCAGGAGCCTTTTTAAAAAGACATTTTGTTTCCTAATGGCCACTCCAAATTTTGATGACAGACTGTATATCTATGCTTTATATATCAAAAAATAAGATTTTTTTGCCCTCCAAGAACCAACTTTTGCCCCCTTAGGGGTGATATTACCCTTGCTAAGAATGCATTAGAGACATACAGACTCATTTTCTGAGCCTTTGCACACCATCCCAACATCCAGTGAGATTGTTTTAATCTCATTCTACAGATGAATAAGCTAAGGCTGAAGGGTTAACATTAATTATCGAGGACTGAAATGGCTGGTAAGTGGATTGGGAATCCAGAAACCTACCGGGATCCTAGCTCAGCTGCTTAATTATCTTTTCCGAAGTTTTGTTTCCTCACGTGGAAAATGGTGGGATTGGTCCAAAGAAGTGCTCTCTGTGTGCTGTGGATTTCCCCCATTTGACCTAATAATAGCAAACATTTGTAATAGCATTTACTAGATGTCAGTCACAAATTGATGCCCTTTACATATGCCAGCTAATGTAATCCTCACAAAAACCTAAGAGGGAAATGCCGTTATTACTTCCCTTTACAAATGAAAGAATTGAGGCTCAGAGAGGTTGTGTGACTTGCCTGAAGTCACACAAGTAGTAAGTGGCAGAGCTGGGATTTGAACCTATAGTCTGATTTCCAGAGTACTTGCTTTTTTTTAACCATGTGCTTTTTAAAAAAGATTGCATTTATTTAGTTTTAGAGAAAGGGAAAGGGAGGAAGAAAGAGAGGGAGAGAAACATCAATGTGTATTTGCCTCTCGTGTGCCCTGCACTGGGGACCCGGCTTGAAACCCAGGCGTGTGCCCTGACTGGGAATTGAATCAGCAACCCTTTGGTTTGTAGGCCAGCGCTCAATCCACTCAGCCACACCAGCCAGGGCCCATGTACTTTAAAAGGAATCTTTTTATCACTATAGAAACTAGAAAACCATTATCACTTGTAAATAGAGGTTAACAAAAAAATTAATAAGATGAAACAACTTGTTCTAACATTCTGGCTAGATACTATCCATCGCCTCCTCCAAATTTTGAGCTTAAGGTCTGTCTTTCTTTGTTAAAGAAAAGACAAGATAAGTACTGATAGAGAAGTGCGAAAGGGGTTCTGGCAGCAAAATGAGACTTTCTCCTGGAATAACCAGGAGTGCTGAAAGAGAATTGGAAAACACAGTTTTCGTGCATGCATGCATGCTCCCTTGCTGGTCTGCGTACCACCTAAAATAAATCCGAGATGGTGTGCAGTCCACATACATCGGTCCCTTGTTTGAGCATTCTAGGAGTGTCCAAACATCCCTGGGGAAAGGGAGACAAAGCCAGCCAGTTCTGGCATAGGGGTGCAGCACCTTCCCCCACCTGCTGAAGGCAGCACTCACAGGGGGCAGCATGAGGTGGTGCTCACTGTGCAAGAGCTGCCCCAGGCTTGTCCGGTGAATGGCATAGGCCCACTCCCTCCTCCCTCAGCCTGGCTCTCCAGGTGGGCCTCTCAGCCACAGGCTGTCCTCACGTACCTGTCACCCAGTTCACCCTGGGCCTGCAGTTCACCATTTCCTGCTACTTCAGGCTTCTCAGGCCAAATGTTGTGTTGTTCATCCTCTTAGAACCTGGGCGTAGTGTGGCCCCAGCCCTGCAGAGCAGTGCAGGTGTGATATCATCAAAGGCTGTGAATAAGTAAACAATAAGTAGCCAGAAGTGGCCTGTTTCCCACATGATACCCAGGGAAGGGTCCAATTCCCCCTACAGTGCTCTGGGGACAGTCCTGGCCAGCAGGCCAGGACATTTATTATTTAGTGCTTTAATTGTACTGGTCCCAGGTTAGGTAAAGTTCTAAACAAGTCTCGCCCACCCTTTAGCTGGACAGCAGAAAAAGCTGAGGGCACAGCAGGCCAGTGCCTTTTTTCTCTTCCTGTTATGTGACCATGGTCAAGTGTCCGAGCTCTCTGAGCCTCAGTTGTACACACACAAAGTCACACACCCCAGGCTCAAATCTTAGTTCTGTCACTCACTAGCAGGAGAACTTGTGCAAGTGAATTAACACCTCTGGGCCCTTCTTATCTATAGAGTGGGGACAAGGATGGCACCTCTATATAGAGCTGCTGGGGTGATAGAGTAAGATAGATGTAAATGCTCAGTGTGATATTCATTGAGTTGTTGTTATATTTTTTAATGAGCCCTTGTTCTATGCCAGATACCCTGCCTACATTTCCTTTAACCATCGCAATGAGCCCTACTTTCCAGATGAGTAAGACTAGGGCTTAGTGACCTCGGTTAATCTGCCCAAGGTCACACAGACACACAGAAGCAGAACTAGAATTCAAATCTAGATCTTGCCCAGTTCTAAAACTCCTTTTCAACTGGTTCATAATTTTTTTTTTATCTATAAACTGGAAAAAAAAAAAGGTTTCTGCCTCTCAGGTCTGCTGTTAGGATTAAATAAAACAAAGTCTGTGGAGAGGCCTCTTCGGATGCTTGCTTTAGCTTCTGATTCCCCCAGGGTAATTATCTGAGCACAGGACTTTCATTTTCATAATGAGTCTGCTGAACCTCTTAGACTCTGGGAGGCAATGTTGTCTGATGTCCATAGGAGGGGCTGAAAGTGTGAGATCAGATCAGAGCCACCAGGTTCCCTTCCCACAACCAGCCCCGGGCCTGCTAAGGCTTCTTTCATCTTCTGGGCTTCCTCTTTGCCTCAGGTCTCCCACCTATCCCATGAAGATTGGGAGTACATACCCTTTTGTCTCTTTCCCAGGGGCAGTGCCAAACTACGTGTGATGAAATCTGACATCTCCAGCTTTGAACTGTAAGTAGAGGGAGGCCTGATGGTTATCCGGCTATGGCAGTCAGTTTCTCCCAGCCTCCGACAAATGGTGTGATGTGGGAAAAAGTGGAGCTCTGGCAAAGTGGGGTGCATATATCACCCCCCCCCATTGGCCTGGCACTGTCTGCCCTCCTGCATCATGTATGAGCGCACCGCAGGAACAGAATACCATCACTAGTGTGTCTGACCACTCTAGGCCGCACACTTGATCAGAGGTCTTGCCAAGGCGCATGTCTCTGTGTTGGCAGGAGCTGAAAGGAGGGAGGGAGATGTGTCACCTGAGGCTTTTCCTGGGGCTGGTTTCAACTTGGGCCTTGGATTCTGCAAAGAACATAGAGGCAGAAAAGAAGACAGCCTCAGTAAGACAATCTGACGCTACATTAGAATCAATGATGCTTTCATCAGAAAGAGTTAGACTCCTGTTTTCAGAGCTTGAATCACCCTTAAGAGGGTGGGGTGGCATTAGAGGTGTCTGGTACCTCTCAGTGTGGTTGAAGGTGAGAGAAGATTTTTGGAACCCAGAGACACAGACCCTGGCAATTTCTGTGACTGCCTCATGGTTCAGGCAATCCCCAGGGGCAGCAGTGGTGGCGAGGTACATCTGGGCGGAGAACAAGTAGGATGCAGCAGGGGCACAAGTAGGTAGGCAGTGGCAGAGCTTTCAGGTGAAAATGCAAGCGTGTGTGTAGAACCAAAAAGTTCAGGAAGGAAAGCAGGAGGGCTGAGTGCCTTGGCTCCCTGAGAGCCACAGGAACTAGGGCATCTGGATAACAACACTTTAGTAGATGCAGTCGGATTTAGTTCATTCATAAAGTCAGTGGCTACTCACTGGATGCTCCCAAGGCCAGGCCAGGTACTAGGGCTAGGGATATGGAGATGAATCAGACCCAAGTCCTCACAGTCTAACTGGGGAGCCAGGCATTGAAGTAGAGATTCAAATACCTTGTGGTAAAGAGATAGAACAGCAGTATGTGTATGGTGCCCAAAGTGGCCACCTCTGCCTGAGGTTGGCAAAAAGAACTTCCGGAGGCAAAATTGAGTAGAGGCTTGAAGGATGAGGGAGTTTTCAGAAGGGAAACAGAGGAAGTGTGTTGTTCTACGAGGAGGGAACAGCATCTGCAAAGGTGTGGAGCTGTGAAATCCTATGCACTGGTTCTGGAACCTTGAACAGATCCTATGGTGGAGCCTTGATAGAACTGATGAGGCACAAAACAATCATCTGTTTACATATCATCTGATTCCCCCTCCCCCGGTGTAATGTAAGCAACATGAGGGGAGGAAATTTGTCTGCCTTATTCTCTGCTAAAGATCCAGAGCCTAGAGCAGAACTTGGCCCCCAGTGAGGTGTGTTGGGAACGAATCAACTGAAGACGGGGGGGACCCAACTGGAAGGTGTTGACAGTCAGTTAAAGCATTTGGGACTTGTCCTGGAGTCAGTGGGGAGCCTTCGGAGGTTTAAAAGTAGAAAAGGAACAAGCTCTGCTGTGGGTGGGAGGAAATCACTTTGACAATGATGTGATGATTGAAGAAATCAGATTATGAAGTCTTTTCAAGTTTTTTATTTATCATTTTTTATTGTTATTCTATTACAGTTGTCCCAATTTCCCCGCTTTGCCCTTCTCTGCCCATCCCCCCTTTGCCCAGCTCCCACAGTCAATTCCCATACCGTTGTCCATGTCCATGGGTCCTTCATACATGTTCTTTGACTAGTCCCTTCCCCTTCTTTTACCATTATCCCCCTTCCCCCTCCCTTCTGGTCACTGTCAGTCTGCTCCATGTTTCCATGCCTGTGGTTCTATTGTGTTAATTAGTTAATTTTGTTCGACAGAATGGGGATTCCTCTTACAGGTGAGATCATATGGCATGATTTGTCTTTCACTGACTGGCTTATTTCACTTAGCATAGTATTCTCCAAAGTTTTTAAAAAATTTTATTGATTGATTTTAGAGAGAGGAAGGGAGAGAGCAACATTTATTAGTTGATTCTTGTATGTACCCTGACCAGGGCATTAACCCGCAACCTTGGTGTATTGGGTTGAACGCTCTAACCAACTGAGCTACCCGGCAGGGCCAGATTATGAGCCTTAAATTGGGACACCATCAATAAAAATGAGTGGGGTCAGGTTGAAAAGATATTGAACATAATGACAGACAACTGACAAGTAGCTTTAATTTTTACAACATCTCCGTGAGGAAGGTGGCTCCCCTTCTATAGAGGTGGAAATGGACTGAGGGAGGTTCAGTGACTTGGACAAGTCCCACAGCAAGTTGCTGGTGTAGCCCAGGGGTTCGGTCTTCTCTTTGTGGGGTCCCAGGACCCAGCATATGAAGAGGATCGGACCCAGGAGCGTAGCGGCAGAAATTTACCATTTCAGTGCAGTAACTGCGGGAAAGCCAGAAGACCGCAACTAAAAGGAACCGGTAGCCACAGAGAATCAGTGGTGAAAAAGCGAGGCGGGAAGAAGGAATTTTGGGTTTCGGTGGCCGCCGTAGTAGCGGCGCTCTGTCTCCATGGCAATAGCAGGAAACCGCGGGAGGTTTATGGACTGTGCAGCCGCAACGACCAATTGGACCTAACACAGAGCTGTCCCGAGGGTGCAGGTGATACGGCTGGGTGGGTGGAGACACACGGGGTGTGGCCACAGCAGAGGCTGGGGCCTGTCAGAGAGGTGTCGCCCTCGAATCCCTGGATCCTCATTCCCACTCTCTGGATGAGGGGCCAACGCTGGGCCTCAGTTTCCCCAAAGGAAGTAGGTGGAAGGGAGTGGACACCACAGTCCAATGGCCCCTCGCAATCTCTGAGGCCCGGATTTTCTCTCCTTTGCAGCTGTTGAACTGACTGGCGCTGTCCTGCCCCATGGACGTGAGTCCTAGGCCCCTAAACCCTTTCTGGAGCAGCCCCCTCAGCGCCCTAAACTCACACCGACTTTGCCTGTCCTCCAGCGGCACTGGAGAAGAGGCTCTTTACTCAACACGAGCCCCTCAGCTCAGGATAAGCGTTTTGAGAAAGAATGCCAGGGATCGGGGCTTCCCAGGGGAGGGCACTTTCCTGCTCTTCCCTGCGAGATGAAGAGTTTGCCAAGTAATCAATGAGAAAAGGCATTCCAGAGGGAACAGCATGGACAGAGACCTTGGGGGCGGGGAGAGAGAGGGAGGAAGAGAGAGAGTATAGGGCATTTGGGGGACTGCTAGGACGTAAGTATGGCTGGATAACAGCGGGAGGGAAGGAGAGGTGGGTGGGACTAGATCCGGGCTTTTGTCACTGAGATAAGTTTGGACCAAGTCACTGAGAGCCATTGATGGATATGGAAGCAAGGGAGGTATACACAAGGACAGCTAGTATGGATGGAAAGGGGCAAAACTGCAGATTGGAAGACAGTTAAGGGGCAATAATGGCTGAGGGATGGTAAAGAATCAGAGAGACAATAGGTCTGTTTGGAGAGACATTCTGAAAAGATGTCTTGGTAAAGTCTAGAATGATTACCAAGACTTTTATGGTGCTGAAATGGGGATGACAGGAGAATAGGCAGGTTTGGGCAGCAAGAGAGATTACTCCTATTGACTCTCTCCCCACCACCTGGCGGCTGTTCCCCTTTCCCAGTCACCTCAGTGTCCCTCCTGGCGTTTCTGTGTTCCTGCAGTCCCTCCTACCTCCTTGTCACCCCTTCCTCCTATGCTCATTCAGGCCTCCTCTAGCCCTTGGAATCCTACCCCGGCTCCTGTCAGCAGTCCTTCCCTGCTGCTCCCCATCCCTGCCATCGTCTTCATCGCCGTGGGCATCTATTTGTTGCTGCTAGGCCTAGTGCTGCTGACTAGGCACTGCCTGCTGGTGAGGAGCCTGGTGGGGACTGAAGCGGGGGCCTGGGGGAGAGGAGCTGGGTTAACCTGTGACCTCATCTGCAGGCCCTTACTCTGAGACTCCTTTGCCATTTAGTCCCCTCATCTCTGCTTTTCGTGGCACCAGAGAGTTCCTCCTCTGCTGTCTCCTGCCAAACCTTCTCCTGCCCCTCTCACCAAAACCATGTCTTGGTTATACCTACCTGCCACCTGGCCCAGATCCTGAGCCCTGCTGTCTCCTAGGCCCAGGGCTGCTGCACCGATTGCAGCTCCCCCTGCAGGAAGCAAGCTGCCTCCAGGCCCCAGGACTGTTGCTGGACCTGTGCAGAAGCCTGCAACTTCCCTCTGCCCAGCCCAGCTCACTACTTGGATGCCTGCTGCCCCCAGCCCACTGAAGCTGTGAGTTCTCACACTGCCCTCTGACTCCCTGAGCCCTGGTCTAGGCACCACCTGTGCATTCATTTTTGTCGTTGTTGTTCAATATTTATTATTCAGCACCAATGCTAGGCCAGGTGCAATTCCAGGTACTGGGTCAGGTGGAGACAGCCAAAAACAACATCAACAACATATAGTGTGTAATGATGAAAGCTACTTGGAAGAAAGAAAACGGTGTCGGCTGGAGAAAGGTGATGTATGTAACGTGTAGGGCATGTAATCACTTCTGAAAATGGAAGTTAAAAGGGAAACACAGAACCTCTCACAGAGCTTTTTCTTCTCTTTGAGTGAATACTATGTTCCATTATTATTTTCTCAACAACCCTGGGAGCTGGGTATTTTTAAAAACCAGTATATATTTTTTCTGATCACAGAAAGTATTGATCACAAAGTGTGCATGTAGAAATACATAGAAAACACAAGGCAATTTATAACCAGCTTTTTAACCAAGGATGCTATGTTTTGTATATGACCCTCACATACTAACATACAATACCATCACTGCTGAATTTTGCTATTATTTGGTAAAAATGGGTCATACCACATATATCATTACAACTGCTACTTGCCCTTTTTAACTTGACATCACACCTTGGTCCCCTCTCTATGCCTGTGCAGGTACATAGGTAAGTACTGCTATTTTCCTTTTGCAGGGGAATAAATTGGTTTAGGGAAATCAGTCACTTCTCCAATATTCTACAGTAAAGTCTTACATAGAAAATTGTTCCATAGTGTGTTGGAACAGAGTCCTCAGGGAGAAGCCTGGCTTTCAGAGGACAGGCCACTTTTGCATTTGTAGGTTTAAAGGTGTTCAGTGTAATCGACCACCTTCCTAGGCAATAATTATTGGGGGCTTAGAGGTTTAGACAATAAAGCTCCTGCTTTTGGAGGGAAGAGTAAGGCTAGAAGACCAAGCAGATCCATGACTTGCACTGACCGTAGTCAGTGCATTACGGTCTCTGTTCCTCAGTTTCCTTAGTAATGATAACAAACACAAATATTACAAAGCTCTCTCCTACCTCACAGCTACAGAAACTGAAGCTCACAGAGGCCTGAGTGACTTGCTTGATGCTTGGGCCTGGACAGAAACCCAGGTTCCTCTTCCTCTCTGGGGGCGGGACCTGCCTGATCTGCTTCTTTCACAGAATGTCCCATGTTTCTAATTCATTCATTGTTTATTCACTTAACCAAAGATTTATGGAGTCATTGTTGAGGCCCCATGGTGGGCCTGGGGGCTCAGTGGAAACAGGATGGACATGGTCCCAGCCCTCACAGGGCACACTTCGGTAGAGAACAGGGAGAATGCCGGTAAGTAGTAACAGTGTGTGAGAATGATGTGATGTAGTGCAGTGGTTGGGTGTCAGCCCTGTGTGTGATCAGAAGCAGGTATCAGGCTTAAACAGAAAGCCAGGCATTCAGGTCCGCCATTCAGTAGTTCTGGGGCTGGTTGGAATTGGTGAGTTTTTAACAAGTTCTCACATGATCCCACCCCACACCAGGGTAAAGAACGGCTGTGGTGAGGACAAGAATAGCTCTCTTTACTGAGTGCTCACTATGTACCAGACATCGTGCTTAGTTCTTTCTACTGATTCCTCACAATGACCTTAGGAAGTGGGTTCAGAGATGAAGAAGCTGAGGCTCCAAACTTGAATTAGCCAAACCTGGGCCTGAACTAGGTTCAAAGCGGGGCCTGAGCTCTAACTGATAAAGATGGCTGGCCTTCACCAAATCAAAGCAAAAGAAATCAAGTGAAAAACTGCAGAGCCTAGAGAAACACAAGGGTTAACAGTCTTGTGGAACCTTGTTTAATGTACTTAAACAGCAGATTCCTTCCCGAAACCAACCACCTGGCTGCTGAAGACAGTTGAGAATTCCATTAGTGGGTTATTAATGACTAGATCCAACAGGCAGAGCCAGGAAATGCTTTCAGTTCCCCCTTCTCTGAGTTGAGGGCAGGGAAACCTCTGTCAGCCACCAATTTTGTCACAGAATGACCCTCCAAAAAGCCACAGAGCCAACTTCATCTGCAAACTGGGACTCCCCACAGACATCCCCAACCACACCCTCATCAAACAAGGAAACCACTTGCTTCTCTCCCTTCCACCGTGACACCTCTAGCCTCCTCCCTGAGAGCCATTTTTATGGACAGCAGCTCCAGTGCAATTCAGACCCCTCTCCCTGGAGACTGTAGGTCCTCTCCCTTCACTGGAGCCCCTAGTGATATCTCGCCAGTCACCTGACACCGCACCCCGAAACCTCAGCTGTTCAAAAGGTCATTCCCCTATTCCTGGCTTGGCCCTGTGTCTAAGCTGTGCAACTGTGATTGTCACTAGCTCTGCCTCAGGACTCAAGGAGCCAATCTTCTGTCACACATCCTGGGCATGTCTCACCCAGCCACGTGGCCTGACTCCAGTCATGCCTGAAGCAGTCTCAGATCATCTCTGCCCCAGGACAGGAGAGCAGTGGGTTGGAGCAGGCTCTTCTCTCTGCCTGTCTTTAAGGACATGCTGTTCTTATTTCTCAAGGGACAGACCTGTTTTCCCTGGGTACTGAGAAGACTTCTTTCTTTGCCTACAGAGGCAAAAAAATGATGTGCTTTAGTTTATCCATTCCTTTGACATTCATTGTTCAGTGTGAGTTCCCATGCTAGCTCAGTGGAGACATGAGATGAACTGTCCCTGCCCTTGCAGACCCAGAAAGAAGCTGATGTTCCTGGCCTTGGGAGGCAGTGGGGCCTAGGGGGCTCCAAGGACTGGAAGCAGGCAGGCCAGTCCACCCCAGCAGCACACCCTAGTTGTATTCCTTCAGGAGGTCATTCCCTCTCTGAGCCTCCATTTCCTCTTTTGTAAAGAGACTCCTACTCAAGGTTCTGATAATGAAGAGAGAAACAACTTTTTAAGACGTTAAAAAATTTTAATATGCAAATTACCATTTTTAAAGAACACTAGAAGGACTTTAAAAACTCATTCATGAATGCAGTGTGTGCCTGGTGCAGAACAGTTGCTCAGAAATGATCAATGAGATTGTGCAGTTTGGTCTCATGCCAAGGAAGAAATCCACAAACCCAAAAAGTTACCTTCATCACAGACAGAAAATGTGTGTGTGCTCTCCCGGCTACTGACTTTCCACTGCACATAGCCACAAAGTGTAGAACCATCTTTGATCTAAACTTTGGGATATCCAAATTCTAGCACGGAACCAGGGCCAGTTACTCTCTGGTCCTCAGTCTCTTCACTTATAAAATGGGGAGGAAGAAAGAGCCCTCCGAATAATTTCTCCCAGCTCCTAAACTTAGTTGGACCGTTACCTCTGATTTCTCAACAGCACAGGGAATTGACTTGTTCCTAGGATTAGTGGATGGTACTCTCTGTTCCACTGGGCAAATGGGACTTTCCAGGCCTCTCTGTTTCCTTCTCTCCTATAAGGGAAACAGCTTCGGGCTCTGGTCCCCCTTCTTCCTGCCCAGCTCCCTCATTCCTTTCTCCTCTCTCTCAGGGTTGGGCCCCTCGTTGCCCTCCTTGCTGCCCACTCTGCGACTGTGCCTGTGCGTGCCAACTTCCTGACTGCCAGAGCCTCAACTGCCTCTGCTTTGAGATCAAGCTCCGATGAGGACCCAAAGTCCCTGCCCTCTGGGGAGCGGCCAGCCCCTAGGGCCCACATGCCCTCTTCCCTGAGGGGCTTCAGGACTCCAGGCCACTGAGACCACAAATGGGCTGCCTGGCTCCCTGGCCTGGGAACCAGCAGTGGAGAACTTGGTTCTTGGCAGAGTAAGACTCAGAGCCCTTGGCCAGCTAGACTGCAACCCCTTCATAGGGCCCACAGAGAGAGGGGCTAGTGTTTTGTCTGGCAGATGCCCCTGCCCTCCTTTTCCCCTCCCCAAGTAAGCTCAAGTTTGAAGGTTGGGGGGGGGGGTACTGCTAACCATAGACAGCATTATGGGAGGAACTTGGGCCTTAAGTATCAGGATATAAGAGTACCCTAGCATATGCAGTCCATGGGCTCTTGGTTATTTTGAGGTGTGAATGTAATGCCTGCATCTGCTCTCCCTCAAAAGAAATGGGTTCCAGCCCTGACCAGTGTGGTTCAGTTGGTTGGGCCTCCTCCCACAAAGTGGAAGATCACCCAGGTTCGAGTCCTGTTCAGGGCACAATGCCTGGGTTGCAGGCTCGATGCTGGAAGGCAACTCATTGGTTTCTCCCTCTTTCTCCCCACCTTCCAGTCTCTCTAAAAATAAATCAGATCTTAAAAAAAAAAAAAAAAAAAAAAGAAGTGGGCTCCAGAGAATTGTAGCAGCCCCCATCAGAGCCCAGTAGGAAGGGCAGGAAATCAGAGGAAGAGGCAGGGAGGGCCACATGATGAGTCCCCTTTCCCCTTCTCTCCCTACAGATCCCCATCGTCCAAAGATTTATTTCCCTTTTGAGGGCCTCAGTCTGGATTTCCAAGGAAGAAATTTCCTCTGAAGTACTGGTGAGTGGGCAGGGGGCCCTCCCCCACCCTCAAAATAGGGCAGGCCCACGGCTCTCTCCCCCTTTTCTCACTTTGGGCCCCATGCTGGCCTGAATGTCAGGAGCTTCAAGTTTCCCTAAATATAGGTCCCTGCCAGGGAATCCGTGGCGAGGAAAGGGCAGGGGTCACTGGAGGAGGCTGGGGACATAGTTTGGGGGAGGGCAGGAGTTGCCTTTATAACCCAGCCCGGTTCGGCCTGGTTCACTCGCTGCTGACCAGGCTCTGGCCGCTTCTTCGGTCTCCTCCATCCAGGTGGGCCCCAGGTGGATACAGCTGGGGTGAGGTAGGGCTGAAGGTGTCCGGATTAGCAGGGGGAGACCTAGAATGAGGGGAGAGGGGCTCAGAATGTATCTGGGAGGCTGACCGGCGCCAAACCGATTTTATTGGTAGTGACATGTCAGGGCCAAGAGAGAAGTTTCACAGGGGCTCTGACTTGCTTGAGCCGAGCGCAGCCTGCCACTTGCCTCATGGTCTGGCTTTGCGTGACGCCGGGGCTTTAGGCAGGTTGGCACGGACCCCTGACAGAGAACAGCCAGGCTGGCCCAGGCGGGCGGCCCCTGGAACCTGACAGGCACCAATGGGTCGCGCTTGGGGCGGGTCACCCAGAACCGCTGCCGCCTGGCTTCCTGCAGCCTGGCTACCTCCTTGCGCTCACTGTGCGTCCACTCGCCGCCCTTTCCTCGGCCTCTTACTCCTGGGCCAGTGACACAGGGAGGGGCGGCCCCGTGTCCCAGAACCAGTTAAGTCCAGCCTGCAGGCGAGGCCGCCAGAGGTCCTAACTCTCGATTCACGTGACACAGGCTGCACTCTGCATCAGCGTACAATCGGAAGCTGGGGCTGGGCCAGGCCTGGGAAGGGAAACTGAGCTTCGGTCTTCTCGGGCTCCTCCACCCGCGCACCCGCCCCACCACCCAACCAATCCCCATACCCTCCGGTGCCCCAAAACGGCTGAGTCACGATGCCCCAGAGTGCGTCAGGCTGTGAGGAAATGGAGAAGGGAGTGTCCGGACCAGCGCGGGATGTGGTCCGAGTCACGTCCGTAGAGGTTTGGGGGAGGGATCTTGTTCTCTCCGCCTCCTGGCTTCGCCTTTGGGGGCGGTGGCTCCCACAGTTCCTCGCCTGTAATTGGATGATTGGGCGCCTTCGGCCCCAGCAAAAGGAAAAAAAACACACAAAAAAACAAAAAAAGCAAAAAAAAAAAAAAAAAAAAAAACACCGGTGGAGGGTGGAGCGGTGCGGCACCACCTCCCTCCTCCTTCCTCCCCGCCCCTTGCACCGCCCACACGGGAGCTTAATAGGTTGCGTTCCTCTTGGAACGCGCCGCAGAACCAGGGAAGTAGTGACGACTGCTGTGTTCTTTCTCTCGGTCCAAGTCGCCATCCCGCCGCCCTCCACCGCTGCACCGCGCAAACCCGCCCCTTTCCTGTGCCAGGTGAGCGCTTTTCGCCACGTGCGAGGGTCAAGGACCATGGAGAAGGATCCTGGGCCGTGGCGGGTCGGGGGAGCCCCCTGAACCCGATCCTAGCATCACCGCCCCCCCCGCCCCCGCGCCCCATACACACAAGCTCCCAGCCCAGACCCCCAACCCTCTCTAGCTGGAGCTCACTCGGTTTACTGTGCAATGCGAATTCTTTGCGCGCTGAGTCATGGCGGGGGAGGAAGCAGGACGAGATGAAAGGCCATCCCCTTTTCTTGCCGGGACCCCTGGTGCAAAGGATTATGGCCCCTTTGCCTCTGAAAGGTTTTTAAGAGGCGGAGAGGGGTGGGGGCCAGCTCAAATACTGTTTCAGGGTTCCAAAAGCGGGGGGGTTGGCTCCTGTCCTGGGAGACTGGCGCCCCTGGCGAGGAGGGGACAACCCTTGGCAACCCTTGTTGCCACATTAACACTTTCCATGTCTTTTCTTATCGGGTGACCTTGATTCTGAGCGTGGACAGCTGCAGCCCTGCGAGGAGACGGGAGCATGTTTCAGGGGGAAGGGGTGGGGCACTTGCCTCTCCACACTCTTACCCTGCATGAGCAGTGAGATCGGCAAACCTTACCCCTTTCCTCGTCTTCGGGCCGGGCTTCCTCTGCTGCCCTTTCCTAGGCTTTGATTTCTTCTTACCATTTTCTCAACACCTTTTTCCTAATGCCCTCCCCCACCCTGGGGTGGAGAAGCCTGACCTTGGGATGTCCTTGAGGCCTTGGTGCCCGTTCCAGCTGTGGGATCTTGGGTGGATTGGAAGGAACACTCCTGTGGCAGTTGGGAGATCTGGGTTCTACTCTCAGATCTGGCCCTTGGATTGCTGTGTGACTTGAAGTATACAGACCTTTCTCTTCTCTGGGTCCTTTCAGACGAGGGGGTTGGGCCCCCTGCCTTATGCAGGACCGCCATATTCTTCGGTTCGATTTTGCTTCTAGGCAAGGTGACCCCATGGCCAGGCGCAAGCCAGAAGGGTCCAACTTCTACATGAGCCACCTGTCTATGGCTCTGGCCTATTCCTTTACCCCAGATGCCAGTGTGCAACCCTACCCTCAGCTGGGCCACACCCAGGGACACACAGAGTTAGGAAAGGTACAGGAGGCAGGCCTAATATAGGGAAGCTGGGTGTAGGGAAGAGCTGGGGACAGGAGGTGCCCCCAAACCTTCTGGGGATGGGGCAGGGGAGGTAGGGAGCCTTTGCCCTTACCTCCAGGCAAGAGGCCCTGCTCATTGGGAGACCACGAAAAGACCCAGCTAACTAGTGCTCCCCCTGTCTCCTCTGCCCAGAAATTGACTGGCACCATGCCTTACCAATACCCAGCACTGACTCCAGAGCAAAAGAAGGAGCTGTCTGACATCGCTCAGCGCATTGTGGCTCCGGGCAAGGGCATCCTGGCTGCAGATGAGTCCACTGGTATGGGTAGGACACAGTGAGGGGAGGGCTCAGGGTTGGGGGTGACAGGCTGATCCCCTTAAGACCATGTGCTGCTCCCTTCCAGGGAGCATTGCCAAGCGGTTGCAGTCCATTGGCACCGAGAACACTGAGGAGAACCGGCGCTTCTACCGCCAGCTGCTGCTCACTGCCGATGACCGTGTGAATCCCTGCATTGGGGGTGTCATCCTCTTCCATGAGACACTCTATCAGAAGACAGATGATGGGCGTCCCTTCCCCCAAGTTATCAAATCCAAGGGTGGTGTTGTGGGCATCAAGGTGAGGAGGCTGGACCTCAGGGTGTGAGATCTGAGATGAGTTTGGGAAAGAGAAATCCAGAGTAATAGGCTAGGGGGGTAAACATTGGGCTGGGAGCCTGGAGACTTGGGTGGAATCTGCCCCAGATCCATGTAAGGAAAGCTAGAAACTATGGGCCCTCTTGATGTTTTTAACCCTTAAAGTCCTAAGAGCAAGGCATTACCCTCACTGTACAGATGAAAAACAGAAGCTCAAGGCAGGGAAGTGTTTTGGTCACAGAATTAGGAAGTAGTAGGAGCCCAGGTTCTTGTCAAATAATAGCCCCACGTATCCTGCCTCCTAGGATCAGGTACTGTAACTACATGAAAACATTTGCAGACCAGGAGATGCCACTGGACAGATTAAGGTGGGGGCAGAGTAGGGCTCTAGAGCAGAAAAGGGCAGTAGAAATTGCTTACCTGTCTTATGTTGTCACACCCCAACAGGTAGATAAGGGTGTGGTACCCCTGGCAGGAACAAATGGCGAGACTACTACCCAAGGTGAGAACTGTTTGTCATCCTGCCCTACCGACCATCCCATGCAGTCGGTACCCTCTGGGTGCCCAGGGTAAGTGGGAGCCACCTGCCCCTTCCTCTGCCACGCTGACTTCTGCATCCTCTCTCTAGGGCTGGATGGGCTGTCTGAGCGCTGCGCCCAGTACAAGAAGGATGGAGCTGACTTTGCCAAGTGGCGTTGTGTGCTGAAGATAGGGGAACACACCCCTTCATCCCTTGCCATCATGGAAAATGCCAACGTTTTGGCCCGTTATGCCAGCATCTGCCAGCAGGTGGGCTTGCATGTCCCCCACAGGCCAGCTCCCACCTTGTTTGGTTCCAGAGTGTCAGCTGGCCTGTCACCCATTCACCGGGATATCCATGTCCCTCAAGGCAGCAACTGTTCCATATCCTTACTAGTCATCAGGCTTGGTCCTGGGGACTCGGAGCACAGGGACAGGACAGGGCTCATGTGGGTGGATCTGAGGAGATCCTGTTTCCTGCAGCCCTGCAAAGCTGAGTCTCTGTCTTCATGGAGATAAGACCTTGGCCAGTGGCTCTGGAGAGCTGTAGGTTGGGCTCCAGTTTAGGAGGTCTTGTAGCTACTCTGTCCCCTCACTCCACAGAATGGCATCGTGCCCATTGTGGAGCCCGAGATCCTCCCCGATGGGGACCATGACTTGAAGCGCTGTCAGTACGTAACTGAAAAGGTAGGTTTCCTGCCTGCCTGAGCAGAGTGGTGGGTTAGGTAGCTGGACCGTGTGCTCTGGGGCTGACTCCGGTCCCCATTTTGGTCCTGCCCCTAGGTGCTGGCTGCTGTCTACAAGGCTCTGAGTGACCACCACATCTACCTGGAAGGCACCTTGCTGAAGCCCAATATGGTCACCCCAGGCCATGCCTGTACCCAGAAATTTTCTAACGAGGAGATTGCCATGGCAACTGTCACTGCACTGCGCCGCACAGTGCCCCCTGCTGTCCCTGGTGAGTCCCATGCTCATATTGCCCTCTGGGAGATTGTACCCACAATCCTTATGCCCACTGGTGTGATTTCCGGGTCAGCTTCTAGAACTCCTGCCAGTGCCCTGGGTCTCTGACTACAATCCCTCCTGCCATTTCACCCTTTGTTTTATAGGGATCACCTTCCTGTCTGGAGGTCAAAGTGAGGAGGAGGCATCCATCAACCTCAACGCAATCAACAAGTGCCCCCTGCTGAAGCCATGGGCCCTGACCTTCTCCTATGGCCGAGCCCTGCAGGCCTCTGCCCTGAAGGCCTGGGGTGGGAAGAAGGAAAACCTGAAGGCTGCCCAGGAGGAATATGTCAAACGAGCATTGGTGAGGATGGAGCAGGAGGTGGGGAGAGTGCTGGGGTGGATGGGATTCTGAGAACAGACCTTCTTACTCTGGCTCCTCTCCCCTCTTAGGCCAACAGCCTCGCCTGCCAAGGAAAGTACACCCCAAGCGGTCAGGCTGGGGCTGCAGCCAGTCAGTCCCTCTTCATCTCTAACCACGCCTACTAAACAGAAGTGTTCTAAGGCTGCCCCCTCAACACTCCAGGCCCCGCCCCCTCCCACACTCAAACTTGAAGAGGGGGCCTCATCAGGGGCTCTAGGCTGCTGTTTCCCACTCTTGCCTTCCTTGTGACATTGGTGCATGGTGTTCTCTGTGTATGCTAACTCCAGTGCTCTTTCCAGCCCACTGCCAATAAACAACTATTTAAGGGGGAGTTTCTTGTCCCTGTCTATAGTGTCTGGGTCAGGGGAGGGCCCAGGGAGGTGGCAGAGTCCAGAAGAAAGAGACCTTTTTCTTTTTTTAAAAAAAGATTTTATTTATTTATTTTTAGAGAAGGGAAGGTAGGGGAAAAAAGAGGGAGAGAAATATCAGTGTGTGGTTGCCTCTCATGCACCCCCCTAATGGGGACCTGGCCCACAGCCCAGGCATGTGCCCTGACTGGGAATCAAACCCTTTGGTTTGCAAGCAGGCATTTAATCCACTGAGCCATACCAGTCAGGGCAGAAAGAACCCTTGTTTTATGTTCTTCCTCTTAGGCAGGAAAAAGGTGAAGGGTGGGGTAGGCATTTCCTTCTTTGTTTTATAATTGCCCAGGGCTTCAAGAGGGAGAGCTTGGAAATTTTCTTCAAACCACCAAGGTCTCTTATCCCCTCTACCGGCAGCATCAGATAAGACTCATAATGGGAGAGTGTATGTAAAACTGCCTGCTGTATGAGGCTGCAGGGTCAGTCTCACTTCCAGGCCAAGAACTCACGGGTGCAGGTGGTCCTTGTGACAAAACAGCCACTGACGAAAGTCAAGATTTCCAGAGTCTATGAGCAGGCAATGTAGTGTTCTATATGAGTAGGTGCTGTTTTCATTGCAGGAGATGGCACTGTTTCTTGGTGGAAATGATTACTAATGCATATCTCCATCTACACTGTTGAGCTTGTCCATCTTCCCATCCGAACAGGAAATGGGATTAGAGCTGGCTTCTTAGTTGTGGAACCCCCTGAAGAACCTGGAATCTTCTCTAACACCTCAACAATGCAGACACAAACACAGAACTGAGGTTCCAGGTTAAGAACTAAGCCTGCAGCTGCTGCATTCAGTCAGGCCAGAATGAAGGCCACTGAACCCTTGAACCCTTGAACCCATGCCTTGAACCCTTCCCTAACCCAGGGTGGGGTGCAGCAGTATACACCAGAGTCTCAGTTGATAAAACATCCTAGTCATAGCCAGGGACCTAGTATTCCTGCCACTTCCCAAATTTCCTGATATGGGCCCTTTTCTGTCTGAGCTCCCTGCAGGGGAGAAAAAAAATCCTGACCTTTCTGATCTCTGAACCTACCAAATCCATGTAGTGATAGGTACAGAATCAATTTACCTAGGACCTTCTAGGTGTTTAAGAACTTGATTCTTTCTTTGAACGTTTGCATTTGTTGCCTATGTACAAAACCAACCTCTCCTAGTACCCCTCACAACTTTAGACCTCACTTCTGTGCCTACTGTTAACTCTCAAACATCTGAAATAAGGCACATGAAAATCGAAGGTCAATAGAAGATAGTGAAAAGGACATTCCAAAAAGGAGCAGCTTGTGCAAGACACCATGAAGTTTGCTTAAAGGGACTATGGAAGCAGAGAAACTCAAACAACACTTTAGGCAGTCTTGAACTTCTTAGGACAAAGTGAGTTACAGAAAGTCTTAAGCAACAGCTTTCCTGGGTTGAAATTTCAACCTTAATTCAAACCCCAAATTCTTAGCTATGCAAACATGAACAAGTTACTTAACCTCTGTGAGCCAGTTCCCTCCTTTAAAAAAAAAGGAGTAAAACTTGTAGACAACAGAAAGCAATTTAAGGTTATTGAGGGGACTATTCTGTAATCTGGGAGGCCATGTTGACTGAGGCATAAGCTTGGTGCACCCCTTCCTGCCTCTAACCTCAGAGGTCCTCCCTGGCGGGGATTTTTTTTTTTTTTTTTTTTTTTGTGGCAATAGAGAATTAAGCTATATCCCTTCATTTATTGAATAACTACTTATGTATGCCTATTGTGCCAGGCCTTGTTCTAAGCAGTGGGGCTGCAAGGGTGAACCAAAGTTCCATTCCTCAGAGATTGTAATGGGGAAGGCCCCGTAAAACAGGTAAACATAACAGAAAGTTACAAGGCAGAGAGCCCCAGCTAAGCTTCAGTTTCCCTGACACTGGAGGTGACTGGGCTAGGGCGTCTCAGACCTCAGAGCGACAATGCGCCTGCCCCACAATAACTTGCGCCCGCAAGGGGCTAACATCCGGTTCCTCCGCCTCATTACCAGTCTTAAGCTCGAGAGGGGGGGTTAATGGCGCGGCGTGGGAGGGGGAGGGTGTGTATGACGCCACATCCGACGCGCGGCGGAACTGCACGCCCTTTGCGGCGGGGCGGAAGTAGAAGCGGTGGCGGCGGCGGCGCAAAGCTGAGGGAAGTAGGAAGGCAGGGAGCCGGAGAGCCGGAGCCAAAGTTACAGCGGCGGTAATAGTCGGAGACCCTTCTAGGCCACCGTCCCTAGCGGGGGACCGCGGGGTTCGATGGGAGTTAGCAGGGGGCAAGGAGGGCGGTGGGAGGCTGTGAGGAGAGGCTGGGGGAGGGGGCGGCCCAGCTCAAAATAGTTGCCCCCCACACCCAGCCCGCTCTAAACCCTGGGATCCCGTAGGGACATTCGTATCCGGGCTCGTTATCGCCTTTCCCAGGAGACCCCTGTGCGGTGCGGAGGGGGCGGCGGCCCCGGCTCTGACCCGCGCCGGGGGAGGGGTTGGGCCATGGCGGAGATCAGTGACCTGGACCGGCAGATCGAGCAGCTGCGGCGCTGCGAGCTAATCAAGGAGAGTGAAGTCAAGGCCCTGTGCGCCAAGGCCCGGTGAGTCCCCCGGCCGTGGGGAAGGGGTTCCGCTGCCCAAGGGTTCTGGCCTAGGGCGTATCCAGCCGAGAACCTTGGGCCTGGCTCACCCTGGAAACATTCCCAGGAAAGAGCAGACTAGGGCCATTTCCCTCGAAGAGCAACCAGCCTGTAGGGGGAAGACGGACCTGGGTAAAGACACTTAAAGTATTGGGTGATGTATTTTCAGTGAAATTAGAGAAAGTAGTTAAGCTCAGGGAAACAAACCTATCGGTTGGGGCAACAGGGAAGGGATTTTTGGAGGAACTGAACTTTGGGGGTAGGCCTTGAGGAATAAGATGAAAAAAGGGAGTGCCAGCAAGAACTGAAGTTCAAGGCAGAAAAGCTGAAGACTGGTTTATAAAATACTTTTAATTTCAGCAACAACCCTTAAAGTTGGGTAGTATTGTCCCCATTTTACAGATGAAGACTCATGTTAAGAGTCAACCAGTAAATAGGGGATGGAGTCCGAAGCCAGTTCTCAGTGTTTTGTCCTTTTCAAGCCATAATGCACGGTGGGGTTGGATCAGTGTGGGAGCCTAAGATGTGGTAAGCCAGAGTGGCATTAAGCATCATTAAGCGGGAGGCCCAACTCAAGACTTCTGTGGGAAGTAGGATGATGTAGTGATTAAGATCCTAGGCTTTGGCCCTGGCTGAGTGGCTCATTTGTTTGGAGTATTGTCCTGAACACTGAAAGATTGTGGGTTTGATTCCTGATCAGGGCACATACATAGGGTAGGTTGCAGTTTCAGTCCCCAGTTGGGGTATCAGTTGGGGTATGTATAGGAGGCAACCAATCCACACTTTTTTCCCTCCCTCCCTTCCTTCCTCTCTATCCACACCCCCCTCCCCCGCCCTGCCCCACCCTTTCGCTCTCTCCCTTCCTCTCTAAAAATATCAATGAACATACCCTTGGGTAAAGGTTTAAAAAAATATCCCAGGCTTTGGAATGTCATGGCTGTAGGTCAAAATCTGAGCTCTGCAACTTAGAAGCTGTATTGGTGATCTTGAGGTCTCTGAAACTCAGTTTTTTCATCTGCAAAGTGGGAGTAATAGTACTTAAGATGATTATAGTCAATTAAGTTAGTGCTTGGGATGAAGTTAGCATAGTGCTTTCATACAGTGTAAATGCACAACAATGCTTAGAAGTTATTATTACAGTACTGTGTAGAAAGTGCAATACTGGTGTGCAGGTATGGACTGAAGACATCAGGGAAGGCTTCAAGGAGAAGGTGGCCACAGAAAGATGAAAATAATTTGGATAGCTAATGGGAGCAGGGCCAGTGAGGAAGGCATTCCAAGCAGAATGACAGTAGGAGTGGAGACCCTGAGATATGTGGGCAACAGTGAGGAGGCCAGTTATCTGCCTCCTCCGAGGCACTGTCTGATTGGCTTCCACAAGCTAGAGAACTGTGAGAAAAGAGCCGGCAGAACTACCCTACATTTATTGAACAACAGGCCCAAACAACTATTAGCGTGGCTTTGTCCTGGCAAAGACTTTCTACCCATTTTCTCCCTGCAGCAATCTTGTGAGGTTGGAATTGTTTGCTCCGTTTTACAGAGCGGGAGGCCATGACTCCTAGAATCCTAGTGACTTGAGGACGGTCACCCAGAGAGAAAGTGACAGATCCATCAGGCTCTTTACTTGGCTTTGCCCCCACCTCCACCACACCCTGGATGTAGCTCCCTGCATGGGTTCAATGAACAGGCAAAGCTTCTTTTTAAATGCTTGTCTGTGGCTTTTCCATGTTTTGCTTGCTCCCTCTGTCTTGATTGGCATTTTTAGGAACTTAAACCAGTTGCTGCCTGGCACCATTCTTTTTCCCAAAAGTCTTATCTCCCTCTCTAGGACTTGGGTCAGTTTGGTGGTGATTGATGATAGCTAATGCTTATATAGCATGGTGGAGTTTCCAGACTAACAGAGAAGTTATATGATTCATATTCTTCATTGTTCTTTGCTGCAACCCAGTGAATAGACAGGGCAGGGTTAAATATTTCACAGAAGAGAAAACCAAGCCTCAGAGAAGATAATGTCTTGCCCCCAGTCTCAGCTGGTTGGAAGGGAGGTTGGTTTTGGATCCAGGTCTTTTACTATACTCCATGCTCATGGACAGCCAGGCAGAGACATTTGGGCTGTGTGAGAACTAGCGGGGAACTACAGAGAACTGGTGTGGGAAGGTTCTGCCTAGCTGAAACTGAGATGGAGCTAGCAGGTATTAGACTTAGGCCTGAGTTGGCCACTGTCATCCCAGGCCCAGTCTGAAGAAGGGCCAATTTTAGCACCTGGCCATGGTGCCTCCTGAGGACCCACCAGGGACCCAGACCAAGGCCAGTAGTGTCAAGAGCTTCAGCTTGCTCAGAGGGCATACAGACTCAAACCCTGGGAATTATGAAGGCCTGAAGTGTGTGAGCCTGAAAAGTCAGCAGATTCAAAGGGCAGGCCTTTTTTTAAAAAAAATACTCACCCAAGGATATATTTATTGATTTCAAGAGAGAGAAAGGGAGAGAGAAACATCGATGTGGTAGAGCAGCATCGGTTGCCACCCGTACACACCCCGACTGGGGGACAGACCCGAAGCCTTTTTGGTGTATGGGACGATGGTCCCACCAACTGAGTGACCAGACCAGGGCTGAAGAGCACAGGGTTTTGAATCAGGTGGTCCTCAATATGAATTCCATCTCTGTGAACAGTGTGACCCTGGTTGGGTCATTTTACCTCTCCAAGTCTTTGAAACCATTATGAAACTCAGTGACATTCTTCATATCCAGGGACAGGCCCTGGCACTTTGGTAAGCAGTTATGAAAGTCATGTTAGTTGTGGAAGTAAAGGTGAGCAGGTGTGAGCCTTGAGAGGGCTGGTGATGTGCTTGCTGCAAGTGACAGAGATGGGATTGGAGGCTGGGCCTGGTTCCAGACCACACTGGGGCCTTAGTAGCACTAGGGCGGGGTTTTGACTCCCAGTCAGGAAGGGGCTCGCATAAATTCTCAGGCAGTTGGGCTCCTGAGTTTCAATTCAGACACTCCTCCAGCCTTGGGACCTTGATCCTGCCCCTTTTTCGCTAAGCCTCAGTTTCTTTATTTGTCAGATGAAGGTGAAAAGAAGCTTCCCAAGTCAATTGGAAAGGTTATTATAAACAGTATAAAGGATGTTCAGCACAAGTTGTACAGGTGGGAGAGCCTGGTTGCTGCGTGACCCCTGAGACTACAGCCAGTGCCTTCTCCCATTCCCAGAAATCCAAAACACACCTCCCTGAAGCTGCCTTTGTTATGAAGAGTTGATAGGGACCTCCTCTAGTGGGAGGAGATGGCAGAAAGAGTGAGGGCTGAGCAAGTGCCTGGGCCACATCAGGGTGGACCGGTGGAAGAGCTCCATACTCTGCAGCTAGGCTGCCTTGGTTCAAGTCCTACCTGTATGACTTTGACCATTTTCTTCATCTGAGAAGTAGGAATGATCACAGTGCTTGCCTTTAAGGGCAGTTACTTGATTGCATGCATCATCCATGCAAAGCTCTTACTACAGCTTGGCATGTGGTGTGAACTAGAATGTTCACTGCCACTGTTATCATCGAGGATAAAATCTGGAAACAATGGTACTACTTAAATTGGGTGTCTGACCTGGCAGTGGTTTTGTGTCATGCTCACTGAGGTAGAATTAGACTGCTCTGAAAGGAGAGGTGAAAAGGATGAAGTCCTCATTTCCTCTAAATAAATAATGAAAAAGTAGCAGTATCACTTTGAAGATTACTTTGATGACAGGCTTGGAGCAGCCCCCTGTGATGGGCAGAGAGGGCCTGTAGTCACTCAGCCAGGGGCACAGCCTTGGGGCACTCCAGGCTGAGGGAGCAGCAGGAGCAGAGGGCTCTGTGGGAGAGGAGGAGATCTGTTTCTGGGAGTGCTGGATGCCTGAAAGGAAGCAGTGAGGTTGGGGGTGGTCAAGGCTGGGAAAGTCCCAGTCCACTTTGGGAGGGCTTTGAAACTTGGAACAAGTGTTTGGGTTTTGGCCTGTTGACAGTAGGGGAACCATGGGTGTTGAGAGTAGTGGGGGCCGTGGTAAGCCTGTCCTAGAGAAATTGCACACCTCACTCCTGCCCTATAGAGGTTCAGGGATTGCTGCATACCCTTCCTTTCCTTCCCTCCATAAAAGAAGGTCAGGGATTGGGCTGGGCTGGGCTGGCCTGGCTGTGGTGACCCTGGTCTTCTGTCTCCAGAGAGATCTTGGTAGAGGAGAGCAACGTGCAGAGGGTGGATTCACCAGTCACAGTGAGTACTCTCTGTTCCTCCAGAGCCTGGCTAGGTCTTTTAGGCACAAATACATTCCCAGTTATCTTTTGGGCTCTCATCCTCGGGAGCCCCATGTTCAAGGGACCCTCACTATAAGAAATGGATGTTTTGGGAAGGGTCTTTTGATTTGTTGGAGGGATAGTCTTGGTCAGGGCAGAAGGACTTTTAATTTGGTGACTGATTCTGTGCCATGTGTTCCTAGGTGTTCTTTGTTATTAGTAAGGTACCCAGAGTGGGGAAAGGAAGGGCCAGGTCCTCCAGGAGCAGAGGTCCAGCTGGAAAGACCTGGCTCTAGCTCTTGCCCAGGGAATAAGTGGCACTCAGTGTGGGATGGAGGTTATTCCAGACCAGGCTACCTGGGGTGGGAGAGTAGTTTTTTGATCCTTAGAATAGAGGCTTAGCCAGGAGTGATAATTTGAAGATGGCACCCAGGAGCAGAGGCTTTCAGACCGAGCTCCCATCCACCTTCTCATTTCCCAGGTATGCGGTGACATTCACGGACAATTCTATGACCTCAAGGAGCTGTTCAGAGTGAGTATGGGTAAAGACTGGAGAGGGTGACCTGGAGGGTTGACTGGAAGGCCCCATTGAGAGAGAGAGTTTGAATTTTGTGAGTGGAATGGGGGCAAGAGGCCTCTAGTTAGGTGGGCCCTTTGTGGGAGAAGGGCTTCAACTTGACTGAAAACGGGCCATAGTGGGGAGTAGGGCACAGTTTAGGACCAAGCAGAACCTTCTCCCTCCCCCCAGGTGGGTGGCGACGTCCCTGAGACCAACTACCTCTTCATGGGGGATTTTGTGGATCGTGGTTTCTACAGTGTTGAAACGTTCCTCCTGCTGCTGGCACTTAAGGTGGGAACTGCTGTCTTCTGGAGCCCAAACCTGGGCCACCTCAGGCCTGACCAGTCTGCATCCTTTTCGCCCTCCTCTCCTGCTTCATCCACCCCCAACTCTGAGCTGTGCTGCTGGTGATGACAGATTCTGCTTGGCAGGGTGGTCACAGAAGCTTTCCTTGACTTGGGGCCATGTGATTGGGCCCCTAGAGGATGAGGTCAGAGGAGTGGCATTGTAGTGGGAGGGAACAAAGGCTCTGTGTTGAGCAAGTGACAGGAGGTTGAGTTCACACAGATACAGCATCCACTGGTGGGAGAGGTTGTAAGAGGCAGATGGCAAAGTACCTTGAATGTCTTGCCTAGGACTTGGTCTCTTATCTTGTAGGTAAAAGCAGAGCCATTAGGTCTGTAGTTGATGGGGTGGGGGGGTCAGCTTTGTATTCTCTGGAGAAGGGACTGGGAGCCTATGAGGTGGGTGCAACGCCATTCGTACAAGAGATGACATCAGTCTGGGGCAGGGTGGTGGTGATGAGGATGGAGTGGGGCTGTCAGATAGGAGGAAATCTAGGAGGAAGGGGCAGAGCCTCAACCCCAGGTTGAGGTGGTTACCTGACTTGGGTGGTTACCTCCAGGTTCGCTATCCTGACCGAATCACCCTGATCCGGGGCAACCACGAGAGCCGTCAGATCACCCAGGTCTATGGCTTTTACGATGAGTGCCTGCGCAAATATGGCTCGGTGACCGTGTGGCGCTACTGCACTGAGATCTTTGACTACCTCAGCCTGTCGGCCATCATTGATGGCAAGGTAGGCTGGCCACAGTGCTCCATGGAGGTGGGAGGGGTGAGAAGGGCACTGGGCCTCAGCCTCCCCACCCGCCTGCTTTGCTCTCCCCTGTAGATCTTCTGTGTGCACGGAGGCCTCTCCCCTTCCATCCAAACCCTTGACCAGATCCGGACAATTGACCGAAAGCAAGAGGTGCCTCACGATGGTCCCATGTGTGACCTGCTCTGGTCCGATCCTGAAGGTGAGAGCAGGTGGGACAAGGACAGCCAGGCTTTACCCTTAGTTTGGCAAGAGACTAAGGGAGCCCTTTGGTTAAAGAAAGTACCTTGAAGGGACAGTCAGGCCAGGTGGGTTGTGGGAAGAGTAGAGCAGGCTGGTCTTCACTGGTGTCCATGCTTGACCCGGGGACTGGCTGGCACCCTCAGAGCAGGAATGTGGGAGGCTGGGCGCTTTGAGCCCTGATGGAATTAGGGCCACATATCAGAGGCTTGTTTAAAAAAAAAAACAAACTGTTGGCTCTCTGTGTGTACAGGGGCTTCTGTAGAAAACAGATACCTGGAATAGTAGACCCCTGAAAACTCCTCATTTTGTGGGGTTCCCCAGCTGGTATGGAGCAGAGCTGAGATTAAAAGTCAAGTATCCTAGGTACCAGTCCAGGGCTCCTTGTGCTGTACTGCATACAGCCTCCATCTCACGTGCTCGACTGCCCTCTTATTACTCCCAGACAGCCCTTGTTCACACCTGCTATGCAGGCGTGGTTCTTAGGAGCACCTCCTTTCACTCTCCTGTGCCTAGTTGGACAGTAAGTTGCACAGTCACTGTGACTGTGTGATGGTTCCAACTATCAGGAAAGTCTGTCTTTGGAACAACTCATCTTGAACATTTGTTTCCTGTCCCTCAGGACACCACCCCCTGAACGCATTCAGGCCCTGTCCTCTTGCCCCATGGGGCTGATTGGGGGAGGGGGACAGGATATTCTTTGAAGGGCAGAGGGCAGTCAAAGAAGCCTTGAGGGACATCTCTCCCTATCTGTACCTTCATTTGCCTCAGACACGACAGGCTGGGGTGTGAGCCCCCGTGGGGCTGGCTACCTATTTGGCAGTGATGTGGTGGCTCAGTTCAATGCAGCCAACGACATTGACATGATCTGCCGTGCCCACCAACTGGTGATGGAAGGTTACAAGTGGCACTTCAATGAGACTGTGCTCACTGTGTGGTCGGCACCCAACTACTGCTACCGGTGAGCTGTGTGGGTCAGGAGGTCACAATGGGGGTGGGGACCTCAGCTGACACACACTAACTGCTGCTCTCTGATCGCAGCTGTGGGAATGTGGCAGCCATCCTGGAGCTGGATGAGCACCTCCAGAAAGACTTCATCATCTTTGAGGCCGCTCCCCAAGAGACGCGGGGTATCCCCTCCAAGAAGCCTGTGGCTGACTACTTCCTGTGACCCTTTGGTCCCTGCCCTCCCCCTTCAGCCCCTCTGGCCCTTGGACCACTGTGACGCTACCCTCTTCTCCAGATGGAGGCTGGGCATGGAGGGCTGTCCCCAGCTCTGCTCTCCCCGCAGAGGGCACTTTGATGGTGAGGACTTTCTCTGGAGAGGCTCGGAGCTTCCGCTCCATGCTCCTCCTCTCCTTTTTCCCCACCTGAACCATGAAGTTTCCAATAATTTTTGTTTGTTTGTTTGTTTTTAGATAAAAATTTTGAGAAAAAGAAAAAATTCTGATAGAAGAAATATGGTCTTTGGGTTTGTGTCAGACTTGATTGGGGGTGGTAGTGATGCTGGCCTGGGACCACGGTGCACACCGGGACCTTGACTGCCCTAGAGCC
Organism: Anoura caudifer; assembly: GCA_004027475.1. Lineage (NCBI taxonomy): Eukaryota > Metazoa > Chordata > Mammalia > Chiroptera > Phyllostomidae > Anoura > Anoura caudifer. The sequence continues at coordinate 212,902 of PVKU01002082.1, forward strand.
TCGGTCCCCACAGGAAGGTGAGGCTCAGGCCATTTCACTTGCCCGGAGCCTCTTGGTCCCCATCTACTGACAGTTCTAGGTAGAAGGCCAGGTTCTCAGAGATGGCCCTATTCTCAAAACAGTGAGTGTCGCAGGACATTGATTCTGCCATTTTCTTGAGAGGAGCCAGGCCCAGAGCAGGTGGACTTGCGCATGTGCACAAGATCAGGCAGTTGGAAATGGCAAGTCTAGATTGGGGTGGGGGTCTCCCCACAAAAACCTTCGCTTACCAGTCCCTCCCAGGACCGAACACCATTAGCCCAATGTTTCCAGAGCACTGATGTCTTTTCAGTTTTATTAACAAAAATACTCTGTTCCTGAGAGCGGATTGGTACGGCTCACACTGGGGCCAGGAGATATGACTAGCTAAGCCCAAGGGTGAAGCCCAGACATCGGTAGTGCTGGCCCAAGGCCCCATTTGGCCAGGCAGAGCCGCCGCCCCCTATTCACACCGAGGTGAAAGAGGTGAAAGTTGGGAAGGGGAAGCTGGCCCCAGCTGGACTCCCAGCAGCTTAGCCAGAGCTTTGAAGCCAGAGAGGGGTGGGAATGAAGTCAAAGTGTGAAGTAGGGTGGAAGAGGCCCAAGGCAGCCATTTGGTGTGGGGGGTGGGGCCAGTGGAAGTGAGGGAGCTATAGACCTGGGGGAAGGGAACTGGAAGTTTGTGGTGGAAGACAGGGAGGGAGGCAGAGGGGCCTAGCAATGGCTCAGTACATAGGTTTGGAGCCCACGTCAAGGTAGGCCCCGGGCCCAGGGTAGGGTAAGGGCAAGGGACCTCTTTGGAGGAAATGGGAGGCAAAGGATGCTCGGTGTGTAGTTGCTGGGTATCCTGAGCCTCCTGGCCCCGACTGCAGCTCTAGGGATGTAGCTGAGTAGGGCGCTGAGCACCCAGAGTCTGGAGCCTGAGGAAAGCTGGGGTTCCTGAAGTAGAGAAAGGTATCAGAACAGGAAAGGAACCCACCCCCAAACTAGAACAACCCGGCCCTGTGCCCTTGTCCCACTCACCTGGTTGGAAGGTGACTGGGCACCCCATGGAAAGCTGCAGGGTGCAGAAGGTAGGCCTCAGCACTGGAACTACCATATGGAGGAGCTGGGGCAGGGGCAGCTTCCCTGAGTGCTGGGGCCTGCTCTGGATCTGACTCATGAATATCTCCACCCAGTGTGGAATCACAGGGACCACCTGGTGCATCTAGGGAGGCAGAAGGAACAGGTTGGGCTAAGGAGGATCAGCATCTGGGGCTTGGCCCCATCACCATTGGCACTATTCTCACCTCCACTTCCATAGGCCTCTGTAGCTACTGGCTCTGGGCCCCGCAGTTTCCTCTTAACACGAGCATCTCGTTCCCTGGAAAATACAATGATAATAGCACCAGGTGCCAGGCATTTACCTTCTCAGGGACCCTATTAGGTTTTATTATGCCCATTTTACAGAGGACGAAACTGAAGGCCAGAGAATTCAATGACTAGAAAGTAGCAGAGGTGGGACTTACTCCATACTTAGAACTTCCTGATGGTTTCCTATTGTATTTAGAATCAATGGAAACCTTCCAAAGCAGCTAGGCTCATCCCACCTTGCTCTCTCTGGCCATCTCCACTACCTTCCAGGCCCCTTTTCTGGCCCCTCCTCACCTGCGTAACTCATCCTTGTCTCAGTTCACATATAACTTCTTCTAAGAAGTCCTCTGACCTCCCACAGCACCATACCCTCCCTGATAACATTTGTCAAGTTACACTTTTACATTTGTTAGGGTAATCTTTTGATTAATGTCTGTCTCTTCTGCTTTGAGGGCAAGGGCCAGCTCGGGCTGTACTCAGAATAAAAGCCGAGGTCCTAACTAAACCTCACCTCTGTCACTCCACTCCAGCCACAGCACAGGTATGTTCCCACCTCAGGGCCCTTGCACATGTTGGTTCCACTCCCTGGCATGCTGTTCTTAAATACCCACATGGCTCCCTTCCATACTTCCTTCAGGTGTTTTCTCAAATGTGTCTTCTCAGTGAGGCCTTTCCAGGCGTCTTAGCTAAAATCTCACTCCAGTCCTTCCTGTCTTCTTTGCTTTATTTTTTTCATCTTTAGAACTTATCCCTAATATATATTATTTCTCCTGTTTAGCTGTCTACTTTGCTTAACAGAGTATTTCCATAAGAACAGGGCTTTGGTTTGTCCTATTTACCGAAGGAGCTATATTGTGCCTAGAACTGTGCCTGGCACATAGTAGGTGCTAAATACGTGTTTGTTGAACCAATGAATGAATAAACAGTGCCTGGCACATAGTGGACAATTAATATTTGTTGAATGAATGAGTGAATGAATGAATGAATGAATGGTGCCCACCTCTTACAGTTTCTGCCATTCTCCCGGAAACCCTTGGCAAAAGGGTTGGCTGCAATCTTCAGTTGTGTGATCTGGGGGCACACATTCAGAGTCAAAGCTCCTGCAGCCTGGGCAGAGTACCACCACCCATCACCCCTGGTGACGTTGGGGTCCTTATTTTCCGGGCTGTACCCACTCTGCCAGTGACTACAGTGTGACCTTGATTTTGAGTAAGTCTCTTTAAGGGCATGCTATATATATAGGCCACCACCAACACAAGACAAGAAACACTCCCCCTCAAGCAGGGTCACTTACCCGTGGGTTCTGGTAGGCTGTCACAGAGATGAACATGGTCTCAGGGAAGCGGAAGGAGGCAACACCCCCCCAGTGTTGGCTGCAAAGCTGGGCAGCCCGCACTAGGTGTATGCGGGGCTGATACTTGTGCATGGAGTGCAAAATCAGCTGGGAGGGAAGAGACAGGAGTGACCCCTTGCCCTGGGCCCCACGCCCACCCCCCCACCTTGGGGTCCCAGCCTGGGCCTCACGTGGCCATGAGGGTCCAGTGTGCTGTTGGTGAGCTTGACACGATGAAAAGACACAGGCTGTCGCATCCAGTGAGCACCAGTGGCAGGAGAGTCAGGGTGAATGTAGACACGGTCAGGCAGTCGGGGCTCTGCCTTGCCACTGGGCTCCCAGCGCCGACCCTGCCAGCGGTAGCGAGCTCCGTCCACTGGTACCACATCCAGAAGGAACAGGTAGCGGGCCTCGGGGTCCAGGCCAGTGGCCGATACTCGGCAAGCGGGGAACATACGTCTGGATGGGGTAGAAGATAGGAGAGGCCTGGAGCAACCCACCAGCCAGAGGCAGGCACAACACCAGCAAAGGGACAGAGCCACCAGCTCAGAGTTTTGTCAAAGAACATTGGAGCTGGAGTTAGACCTGAGGGCAGGGTCTGGAAGCTTATTTTGTGCCACTTTTATAGACAGGAAACAAAAGACAGGTTAGATGATCTGACTGGGGTCAGAGCTCGGACTCCTGACTCCTGGCTCCTCAAAATTTGCAGAAGCAGGGGTGACACACTTTCCCTGGAAATCTTGCCAGGAGCCTCCTTGCCTGATAACCAGCACCAGAATTTACAGCTGCTGGACAAACTTGTTTTGGGGGGGGAACCCCTGCTTTCATTGGGGCAGAAGATACCATGCTAGGCCTGAGCTCCTGGCCTAGATAAAGACCCCCCACCCCCACTCCAGCAAGGCCACACACTGACCATATTCCTGCCACCAGGGTGACCCTGGACCTAGTCACATACAGACAAACCCTAACCCTAACTCTGATCCTAGCCAGATTTCCCTGATGCTGGTCACTGGCTGGTACTTGACCCTAGCCATAGTCTGAACCCCAACTGTAGCTGCAGACTGACCATCTAAGTTATAACCCAGCCAGACTTTCTGACCATGGCCCAGACTGACCTATGACCCTTGCTATAGGTTGGTCTCTAAACACTCTCCACCGTATGGACCCCTGATCCAGTCACTGAGTAACCCAGACCACAGTCACATTCTGAACTTAGGCAGAGCTCTAGCCCTAGAAATCCTTAATCCTAGCCCCATCACCAGAAACTGCATGTCCCAAGAGGCCCCCACCAGAAACATACTGGGTGGTTTGATCTCACCTCCCAGCTTTGGTGATGATCATCTCTGTTCCCACGGAATTAAACTCTTTCCACAGCTCCTGGTTCTCCAGGCTCAGGCTGACTCCAGGGAGTGAGTGAAGGCCCTCTGGGGCTGGGGGAGATGGCTCAGTGCCCAGGGCTGGGGGCAGAGGGGGCAGCGGTGGGGGAGCAGCCAGGGTTCGGGAAGCAGCTTCAATACCCGAGAGGAAGCAATCCAGTTTGGGAGTGTCCAAATCTGGAGATGGGGAGAGCATGAGGAGCCAGCCCAGGGTCACAGCACCTCCCCCAAATCCCTAACAGGAGCTCACCCCAAAGCTCACCAGGATAGCGGTAGCCCTCTGCCAGGGCAGGCGGGAAGCTGGAATCCGCCACTGGCTGGGGGGGGCCAAGACGGTAGCCGGTCCCCAGTGAGGGGTACAACTCTCTTGGATGATACATGGAGTCTGGCCTCAGGACACACTGCCTAGATTTCCCTGGTGCTGAGAGATACCCCGCTTTATAGCTCACAGCTCAGCCCCCTCGAAACCCAGCATCACAGCCCCTCCCTCTTTGGGGCCCTGGAATTGGGCTGGGGTGGAGACCCCTGGGGCCTGGAAGGGGTCCCAGAGGGGGCCGGATTCCTGGGTACCCTCCTTTTCACCCCTCCCCCAAGGCTACATTAGCCTCGACCCCCTGCCCCCTCATTACATAATTAACTCCTCGGCCTGATTGATCCCCGGGGCTTGGACAGGGACGCAGTTTGGTGCTTCCGGCCAGCTGGTCCCCGTTCCCACGGGGGGAGACCCAGCTAAGGACAAGCTAGTGAAGGGGCGGGGCCTGGACCCTGAGTTGGAGCCTAGAGTCCTGGGGCAGACCTTGGCACCTCGGACTTTTCTGGCAGGTGACCCGCCCCCTTCCCCCGCCCCCCATTCACTTGGAGGACGGGGAGTGGAGGGACAAGCATGACTAGAGGGCAAGCGCAGGGCTGGAGGCACGCAGCCTGAGCATATTACTACACAGGGCACTGGAGTCCGCAGCCGAAAGCCGAACCCTGACAGCTTTCCTGGTTCTCATTCTCCACCTTCATCCAAGTCTCAAAAGTTTAGCGGTCCCCACAGCTCTACAGTCTGACTGGCTGGCACCTGAATTTCCCAGAAGGTCCCGTGCTGGGGAACCCTGGGAACTACACTTCCCAGCAGGCCCAGCGCCCACTTGGGGGCAGAGAAGATTGAGATGCCACTGGGGCTACTGGAAGTTGTAGTCGGAGAGTTGCCCCTGGGCGGTAGCAAAACGCTAAAGCTAGAAGACGCAAATCAGCTGAGGTCAAGGTCTATGGAACCAGAGTAGGCTCGTGAATCACGACCTCTCCTGGGTCCTACAGAAGGTAACTGAAGCCAGGCCCCAGGAGCGCAGACAGCCACCTTTGACCAAGGTGCCTACCCGCTGCCTCACTGGGGCTCAGAACGGAACGGGTCTATAGAGGCAGGAATCTGCACTTGAGATCCCCCTTTTCGATTCCACACGAGCCTGGGGCTATCTCCACTCCATTGTTTTATTATATACAAACGCTACACAACAAGGGGAGCAGACACGCGTGCGGTAAGAGGAGCCCAGTGGGAGGAGTTCACAGGGCAGATGGTGCACTGGGCTCTGAGAACAGCACACAGGCCGTATCTATAGGATAGGCGGGGCAGGAAGAGATTAAAAAATGAGATCCAAGCCAGCCAGATCGCAGGGAGGTGGGGGGGGGGTGTCGTCCACCTTCTGATCTCCCCCCCAAGGTCACAGTGCATGCAGTAAAATATAAGTACATGAGCTGGATCCGTCCTCTGCAGGGGCTCTGAGGATCCAGAGCTCCCTTTTGGCAGCGAAGGGAAGCCAGTGGCGCCCCCTGGCGGCCAGGCCGGGCTGGAGCCACATGCGGAAAGAGCAGCAGTCAGTCCCAGCCATTGTCTTTGATCATGTGGTTGAGTTCAATGATGTACTTCCCCTCTTTGTACTTCTGGCTGCTCTCAAAGGCCTGTTCCTGAAAGGAGGGGAGAGGCTGTCATCCCTAGAGCAAGGGCCTTACCCACAGGGATAGGGGTTGAGGCATGGATATGATTGGCCCCATTTCATATATGAGAAAACTGTCACACAGAGAAACCAAACCACCTGCCCACAGACATAGAGCTGGTAAGTGCCTGGGCCGAGTTTCTCACTAACAGGATAGATAGAACTCTTTGAATCATGGGTACTTTTTAAGTACTAAAGTTGGCTCCAATAATGATGACATAGAAATTTCTAAAGATCCAGGGATTACAAACTAGTAGCCTGAGGGCCAATATTGGCCTACACATGTGTTTTGTTTGCCCAGCAGAGAGTTTAACAAAAATAACTTTGAGCCCTGGCTGGTGTGGCTCAGTGGATTGAGTGCCAGCCTGCGAAGTGAAAGGTCACTGGTTCAATTTCCAGTCAGGACACATGCCTGGGTTGTGGGCCAGGTCCCCAGTTGAGGGCATGTGAGAGGCAACCGGTGGTTATTTCTCTTGCACATCAATGTTTCTCTCCCTCTCTTTTTCTCTCCCTTCCTTCTATCTAGAAGTAAATAAGATCTTAAAAAAAAAAAAAAAAAAGCCAAAACTTTGAAACACTAGCATGTAGGCAGGCCATGCGCACTCCAGCGTGGCACAGACTGCCCCTCTCCTCACTTCCCCAATATATGTTACTCCTTTTGCAGATCCACAGTGCAAAAAAGTGCTGGCCCTGCAAGCAGGTTTTTGACCTCTAAACTGGCCACCTCTTTATTTTACAGAGGTCCAGAGAAGCCAAATCACCTGTACAAGGACACAAAGCAAATCTGTGGCAGAACCAGGGGTGAACTCAGGTCAGGGCCATCTGCCTGTCTCTGCCTGGGGCATCCACGTCACCAAGGCACCACAGCTCCAAGCAACTGCAGCTTCCCAAGAGCATCTTCTTTTGTTGCATCTAATCTGATCCCCATAACAGTCTTGGGTGCCAGGTGATGGCTTTATCCTCCACTGCCAGATAAGGAAATGAGACTCAGGGTAGTGAAATCAGACCCTGGACAGCAGTAGTGGCAATGAGGGCAGTGGAAAAGGAGGTGCATGGACCCAAGATCTGTGTTGCTGTGGGGTGTTGGGCAATATTTCTGATCCTCTGAATGGTAACAGAAGCTGGGGTCAAGGATTTAGAGTTAAAAACAAAACAAAGTAGGATTCTGGTCCCTATTATGTTACTTGCTGGATGTGTGACCTTGGGCAAACTACCTAACATCTCTGGGTCTTTCTTCTGTAAAGTGAAGATAATAATAGACTCTACCTACAGGATTGTTGTAATGACTGAATGAGATAATGGTAATATGCCAAGCACACAGTAGTGTATAGCAATTAGCCTTCATTAAATGGTAACTCTGATTGTATCATCATCTCTAAAATGGGGGTGCTTGTGCCTGTAAGGAGAGGAATGGGTTAAGAAAAAAAATTCTAAAAGTCTTCACAGGATGTGAGAGAAGAAAATACGGTCAGCGGATGAAAGACTGTTTGACTTGTGTGACTGGGCCTATACACTCTGAAAGATTATCAGATAACTGCTTGTGATGTGAGGTCATGTCAAAGGCTAGTGACCTCGGGTCAGAGGTCACTGACTCACATATTTCCAGCCCAAAGTGGTCTTGCAGTTCTCGCAGTGGATGTCAGCGACAGCATGAAGGCCTGTCAGCAGCACCCGCTCCTCGGCTGGCCCGCAGCCCACGTTCACCCTGTGGGGATATGGGGGCAGTCCCAGGGAGGGTCCCATCACAAAGCCCACCTCTAGCTTGTCTCCAACAGTGTCTGTCCTTAGCTTCTTGCCTGAACCAGGGGAGTTTGGAGTCTCAGCATGATGCCATGGGTCACAGGTCACAGTAGAGGTTAGGGAAAGAAAAGAAGGTAGGCCGAATACTCACACAGAATTGAAGAGGTAGGCACGCCCCTGACTGCCTTGGAAGGACTAAAGGATGGAAGGGAGAGAGGAGGGCGTCAGGGTTATTGGTGAAGAACTGCCGAGCACACCCTCTAGCCTCCCATTCCAGCCCCAGCTGTGACCTGGTTACCTTGGAGATGAGGTCGTCGTGGTTGGCCAGGTGAGCACGGCAGTGGGCACAGCTATACCTCCGGTGACAATCATCCAAGTAAGCCTGAAATGTCTTGGGCTTTGAAATCCGCACCATGGCGGGGGCTGCAGGCAATGGCCCCACTCGGGGAGCAGCCCACGGGGAGCAAAGAGAGCCCAGTGCCTGTCAAGAAGGGAGTGAGTGGATTGTCAGGACCCCAGCCACACACATGCAGTCCCGCCCAGGGCCATGGGGACTCTCTCTGTCACACTTGGCTGCTGTCTCCTCTCCCCAGGGCCAGCAGCCTCTCCAGGGGCTAGAGCCGGCTCAGTTTTGACTCATTGAGGAGGCCTCAAGTTGCATCAGTGGGGAAACTGAGGCTAGGAAGAGCCCAAGATGAGTCACCCATCTGCTTTCGGCCTCACCCCTGGTGACCTCGCAATTGAAATTGGAGGAAGGGGCTTTAGAGTGGATGAGCTGTCAGTTCTCTATTTAGGGAAACTTGGAAGGGTTAGGAATTGGATGGTTTTTAGGACCTCATCTGAACTGTGGAGTGCGGAGCTAGGGGGAGACTTCACTTAAGGTACAGGGAGGGAGTGCACCTGGAGAGATGGTCCCTCACCTGGAGAAGGCTGGAGGCCTCACTGAAGTTGGAGGGTCACCGAGGAGGGGAAGGTCTCTTACCTAGGGACTCTGAGGCCTTGTCAATGCCGAGGGACTCGTAACTGCATGCGCGGAAACTTACCTGAGACCACGGGGCTCACCCGGGGTGCGGTTGTGGGGAGCGGGCACCCGGGAAGGGGGCAGTCCTCACTGGCGGGCGGGGGCGCGGGGCGACGCGCAGCCCTGACGTTGCGGGCCTCACCTTGCCTGGGAGCGTGGGAGCGGGTCCCCGGGGTGGCTGGCCTGGGAGTAGGGGGCGCTCCTGGTGGGCGCCGTCCCCCCCCAGGCCCAGGTTCCCAGTCGCCGAGACTTGTTTACACCGAGACCAGCTGCTGCCGTCGCTGCGGCGGGAGGGGGAGGGGGCCGGCCCGTGGTCCCGGTAGCCGTGGCCAATCGGCGCACAGCATGCAAATGAGGGGGCGCAGGCCTGGGCTACCCCTCCCCTTGCTCCGGGCTCTGGCCATCCCGGAAATGCGGTTGCGGCCAGCAATTCCGCCAGCCGGCCGGCAGGGCCGGAATCCGGTTGCTCCTCTGGCCTCTGGCGGTTTTGGAAGGGGCACGTATCTGAGACCTGACCGGGGTGGGGTTAGGAGGGGGCTGTGTCTGGATGCACGCCCCCGGGGGACACAATAATCAACATTATCTTCGTTGCCTACCGCCCCGTGCCTCACTCACTCTCCGCAGCAAATCCTGAGGCAGCTTCCGCTTTATTGTTCTCATTTTACAAGGAAACTGAGGTCCAAGGAGGTTTAGCAGCTGGCTCGAGATTATCTAGCTGATAAGAGGCAAAGTTGGGTTTCTCACTTTGGTCTGAGTCCATCGCTTTGGCCATGATACCAGGGACAGACTCTTGGAATGGAAGAGCTAAAGGTGGCCACTGGTGTTAGACCCTGGGGGCCAGAGTTTGGGAACAAGCCAGTTCCTACCGTTGAGCCTCACCTCCTCCCCCTGGTAGGCTCGGCTGATGCCCCTGTCCCTCCAGACCGAGTTGGTGTCTGCTGTGGGCTTGCCCTTTCCCTTTTCCATCTCTGAGTGTGTTTAAACGTCTGCCACACCAAGCTTGTTTTGTTCCTTGCAGTGCAGTGATCCCCGGATCCAGCCTGGCCTAGTGTAGTCAGCACACGTTTGTGAAATTCGGGCTTTATTAAGTGAATGACATACTAGGGCCGGAGAGGGCTGAGGAATTAGGGGAACTTCTGGAGTAGGAAACAGGAGTGGCAGTTTGGAAGGCTGAGGCAGCAGATGGGCCTTGCTGGGAACTCAGCTGTCCCAGCTGTGTCCACCCTCTGCAGCCAAGTGAGGAGGTCCACAAGGGCAAGTCAAGCCTCTTGCTGTGTGCCCTGCACTCTAATGGCCTCAGAATGGAATGATTATCAGTGGCTCTGAAGGGACATTCCTGATGAGAGTGGAAGCCAGGCTGGCACAGGGTGTGGTATCACTCTGCGTCTGGAATGCAGTGGAACCAGTGGGTCAGGCTAGTTAGGGCCCCAGACTCCAGCCTTAGACTGTCCTAGGCTGCCATGATTGCAGTTCAATAGGATCTCCCACCCCCACCCTAAAAAAAAAAGGCAGGACTGAAAAGAAAATGTTTATTGGGGCAGAGAAACAGGAAAGGGTGAGGGTCTCACTGGGCCCCACGGTTGTCCAGGTAGCGCCTCAGGGCTGTGGGATAATCGGTCATGACACCAGTGGCCCCAAGATTGTAGGCCACTTCAAAATCCGACTCTTCATTAAGGCACCAAAATATCACCTAAGTGGGGAGGGAGGGGCTTGTAGTTTCCAACTTCACCTGGAATTCCCCCTGGCATCCAGATGGTCAGCTCGCTCCTCTGTGGATACCCCAGCAGTGGTATGCAGGGGAGCTGATTGTTAAATTTTCAGAAATTTTGCAGATTGTATTGAACACAGCCATTATTAAATATTAAATTATACAAGCTTGCAATTCAATAAACTATATTAAAAGCAAAGATAATAAAAACTGAAAACTCATGACAGCCTAACAATTTCACTACATTTACTGTCCCCGTGCTCTGGAGGTTATGCCTTTTGAGTGTGTATGGTGAAAATGCTCTATGACCATGTGCTAGCTCACATCTCTTCCGCACTCTGTTCAATGACTTCATGTTGGTGACCTTAAATCAGCTGAGATGGAAGTGTATACTCCAGGGAAATGATATAGCGTTCGAATCAGGGTGCTTTTTCCCTCCTGGAGAGCCAGTCATGGACTGTTTGCCAGGGGTCACTGGACCTCTCAGTTTCTTCATGTGACCACTGAGTTGTGGTCCAGCCTCCTGGAGTTGTGAGGAAGCCCAAAGGAGTGGGAGGGCTGATCTGGAAGAGCCCCATAATCCTCACTTACCCCCATATCTAATCAGCAGCTTGTCTGTGAGTTAACTCTTCTATCCACCCCCACTGTTACCACCTCAGTCTCATGAGACTCTGCTTCCACAATGGCCCCCACAATCACTTCTCCACACGGTGGCTGGGCTGACTTTCACTCAGCAAATCTCAACTGGATCAGGTCTTTTTCCTCAAAAGCTTCTTTTCCCTTTGGGCTGAAGTTCAGGCTCCTTATTGAGGTCCTTGGGTGCCTGCCTCAGCCTCTGCCACCTTCTCTAGCTCACTTTGTGCTGCTTCCTCCAGACTACAGCCTGGTGGAAGCCCTCCTAGTTTCTCAGACTGCCAAGGCCTCATGCTCCTCTGGGCCGTCCCACATGCTGAGCCTCCTGCCTGAAATGCTCTCCCTTGCCCCTCCCCATGGGCCAGCCTCTCACTTCTTCCAGAAGGACTTCTCTGACCCCAAAGACCGCTGCACTCTTTCCTTTCTGTCCACTACTTGCCCCTGTGATGGCCTGCTTCATTCCCTTCCTCTGCCCCTGTGGTAACTCCCTACTCCGTCCTCAGTACCATAGTGCCTGGAATATATTCTCAACAAAGTTTTGCTAATTAAATGACCTGGTCAAAGCTGATGCTCAGGGGAACAGAAGGAGGCAGGCTGGGCTGGTTTCTCCCTCCTCTCTTTGCCCAGTCCCCCTCAACAGGGATAAGGGCAGTTCAATGTATCATCAGAATGGCTAGCTCTCATCAAGCCCTTACTAAGTACCAGTTACATATCCAGAAGAGTTAAATATATCATTATGCCCATTTATAGATGAAGAAACCAAGACTCGAGGTGCCCAGCTAGTCAGTAGCAGAGCTGTGATTGGAATGCTGTGCTGGGCGCATGCTGTGAACTGAGGGGGTGGTGGTCAAGCCTCACCTGTACTCCTCGTTGCTCCAAGTGTTGGATCAGACTTTTCTTCATGATGAGCCTGGTGGGGAGGAAGATGGCAAAGGCCAGTATGAGAGGGACTAAGGAGAAGGGCAGAGGCAGGTCTCTATGAGGACACTCCACCCAGCTTTCTTGCCCACCTCACCATTTAGAAACCACAGCTGCCAGCTGGTTCAGCACAGGGCTGGAGAAAGGGAAGTAGGTCCTGCGGAGAGGTGATATCGTGGTCATTTCATGGGTCTCTGTCACAGGGGTGGGGAGTAGGGGTGGTAGTGATCCCTGACTAGTGAAACCTACTGCCTCTGGAAGAACCTTTCCAGTTGCCCAGATGAACAATTCACCCATTGTTCACTGAGATCCTACTCCTATATCCTTGACTCCATGCTTTGAGGGTGTGCCCATGCCTCACCATTTTATGGAAGAGGAAACTGAATCTTGGAGTGCTGTTTTAACTTGCCCGAGGTCACACAGCAAGTCTGTGATGGGGCCAGGACTGAAACCCAGCTTGATTCCCAAGCTGGACATGCAATCTAGACATCCTCCTGGTTGGGTCTGACCAGCTTCCTGAGACCAGATGGTGTTTAATGGTTTGGCTACTTGCCCCTAATTGTTCCACTCCAGGGGTGACTTTAGAGGCTCTTCACAATGTCCTAGGGAAGGCTTTGGAGTCAGACCCAGGGCAGATCAGGCTCTGTACTTCTAGCTGTATGACCTCGAGCAAGTTACACAATATCTCGGAGCCTCCGACTCTCCATGGGCACAGTAGGGCCATGATTCCTGTACCTTCTGGGGGTGCTGCAAAGTAAAGCTCAACTATGCTAAAGGATGTGGAAACAGTTTACAAATCCCGTATAAAAAGTTATGTATACAACGTTCTGTAGTATAACGATGTCTTTGTAGCAAAGGATCGTGGGGGCTGTCTGGGAGCTTCCCTCATGACCACAGAGGGGAGCAGAAAGCACTGGGGCTGACACAGAGTTCTCTGAAAGCAAAGGGAGGGGCATGGCCTGAGAGCTGGTGAAATATCCAAATTCTTTACTCTTTACTCAGATGTTACTTTGTTAATCCTTGTCTCGCAACAGGAAAACACTTGCTTTTCCTTTTGAGAATCAGAGTGATGCTGTAATTAATTAGCATCTGTCCACCTGGCCAGGCTATAAGCTGAGGGCCTTACCCCACCCACACTGGTCTTCACTAGTATAACTGCACCTGGAAGAGTAGGCATTCAATAAATATTTGTTAGATGAATGGATGAATAGATGAACTCTTTGTCCTAAAACTCCATCCATATCAACACCCATTTGCACTGAATTTCTGGGGGCTTATGGTCCCCTTAGTATTCATGAATGCTAGATGAGAATCACTGTATTCCAAGCACCCTGGGGTTATCTTGAGGGGAGCTTGAGAGCTGGGGACCCTACAAAATGGAGTTTGAGATAGGGAGGTGTTTTTTTGAGGACAGAAGCAGCTGGAAGACTGGAGAGGACGAAGGGAGATGGGGACCCTATGGGTACCTGTTGATGATGGTGGGCAGGAAGCAGATGAAGAACTTCTCAGGGATAGGGATGAAGGGCAGTAGCCCCAGGTAATATAGCAGTAACAACCAGAATCCTCGTCTTATTGTGAAGGAGAACGGCATCTCGGAGTTCTGGGAGGAAGAGGAGGTGAGAGGGGGATCAGTCTGCTCCTGGGGAAGCAGAGAGGCTTGGGCTGCAGGTGAACAACTTTTGGATGTTCAGGAAGCCCCACTTCCCTGCAGGATCAAAGCCACATCTTGGCTCAGCCCTAGATGCACCCTCCCCGTGCCCTCCAGCATGACTTTACTTACATACTTTCTCTACCACCTCACCTCTCCAAACCCTGCAGAAACCCTCAAACCCTTCTAGCCTGGGAGGATGGGCCACTGGAGCAGGGAGGGA
>PVKU01002082.1:226948-249346 GCA_004027475.1 Anoura caudifer
CCCCCCCCCCCCCCCCCGGCTGCCTGCAGCACCACCTTGTGAATGAGCTTCTCGTTTTCCCCTTTGACCTCCACACTCATGGGCGTCCGAGGGAACCTCCGGAACATGTCCTCCAGACTCACCATGTGCCTGTCTGACCCATGTGCAAAGTGACCTGGGAGGTTGTGGGAAGAGAGATCAGAGAAGGATTGGTTGGGTGGGGCTAAGAACCCAGGGGAACAGGGGTAAGTCCCGGGGGGAAAAGAGGGCAGAGGTGGAGGCCCTGACATGTTCTTACCTGGCGAGAAGTAAACCTCCAGCTCCTCCTTGTAGAGGGGCAGCTCCTGGGGAGAGCAAGGAGTGTGTGAGCTGGAGGCTCACAGGGAGTCCCTCTGGGTTTGGTGGGGGGGCTGGGGCAAGGCCCACCTCAAAGGCCAGGCTGTCCACATCCCTGTTCACCCCTGACTGGCGGTACAGGTTGTCGTCGTGCGACACCACCACCACACCATCCCGAGTCAGCTGGCAGTCGAGCTCCAGGAGGTCTGCCCGCTGGGCCATGGAGCTACGGGAACAAAGTCAGCGAGGTGTGGAGCACAGGACAGGCCAGACCACAGTGCGGTGGGGAGGTTTAGGGGAGTGTGGGATGTGCAGGCTGTGCGATGCCTCCAGGGGGCTCCAGTCACCCCTTGGCACCGTGCAGCTCTGCTGGGTAGGAGCACGTACTTTTCCATGGCCGCCATGGTGTTCTCCAGCTTCTCTCCAGATCCTGTGAGGGGCAGCAGCAGTGGGTCCCTGGGGTCTGGCCTCCCTCCTTCCCCTCTCAGCCCCTGCCTCATCACCTGCAGTCAGCCCAGGTTGTACAGCCTCTTCTTCCTAATTCCACACCATGCACTGCCGCCCTGCTCTCCTCCTACCTTGGTCTCTGGCTTCTTTCTAACATTTGGAACCTTAGACCTACTCCTCTCTGCTGTCCACTGTGGCACATGGCTTGCTATCCTTATTCCACCCTCAGTAGCTGACACTCCCCCTCCCCCCACCTAGCTCACCTCCACGGTGGGCCGCCAGGCGGGGACAGAAGGTAGGAGGCCACGGTGTATGCAGCAGGTGAGGCCGGCGCAGGAAGAAGATGGAGACCATGACATAGCTGCCCAGGGCGGGCAGGGCATAGTACAACAGAGGGCTCATGGCCGCACTGACTGTCTGGGCTTTGGCTGCTGAGAGCTCAGCTGTCCCCATGAACTGTGGTGCCTTCCTGATTGCCTGGCTGATGTACACCGGTTCCACCACTGGTCACCACCACGCCCCTGGGACCTGCTGAGCCTGCTGCTGGCCCGGGGCCAGGCTGCAGAGCTCAGCTGGAGATGGAGTAGAGGCAGGAGGAGGAGCCAGGCAGCTCTGGCCCTCACACCCCCAGACCCTTCACAGACCCCAGGGCCTCTTTCTCTCCTTGGTAGGACTGGGGGAGTCAAGTCCCTCCCCTGGCCAGGTTGGCTGTAACCTTCCCCCTCCCTTACCACTTGTGTGTGTGCCCAAGGGACACAACACATTGCCCCTTGCTGTTTCCAGAAAATCCAGGGTGTGTAGCGTGCCCGAGTCACCTCTGAATCACCCCAGCCAGTTAGGAAGACATTAGAGAGGGGAGAGGACAGTGACTAAGGAGAAAATTGACCCCACTTTGTCCAGGAATCTGGAGCTTCTTACACTCCCACCCACAACCCTGGCCAGCTGGGGAGCCAAAGGTCACCAGGGAAAAGCCACAGCTGGGAAGCAGCTGGGCTGGAGTGTCAGTCTTCAAAACAGTAATGGCGAGGGACACAGCATCAGCAAACACAGAGCCAGGGCCGTCATGTACACATCTCTGTATTTATATATTAGACACAGGTGCAGGGGTGGGCAGGGGCCCTGGGCTCTCCACATTCCCCCACCCCCACTTCTGTTCGCCCACACACAGAAGCAGCAGGAGCATCATTACATGTGGCAGCTTAGGGGAGGGAGTTTAGATAGGGACCTGCTCCTCAGGTATACTAGCCCTTGAGCCTTAGGAATGTTCCTTCAGGAAAAATGGGTGAGGTTTTAATGAGGCCAGTGGGGCAGGGATGCCCTGGGTCCCTACTCAGTGACCCCTATCTGCCACTGCCCCTCAGTAGGTTACAGGGCAGCCAGAGCCCTTTGATTCCAAAACTACCAGAGACTAGGTAGGACACCTGGGGTAGAGGAAGGCAGAGGAGCTTAGGGGAATTTGCTTTGGGGCTACCTGAACCCTGCAGGTCCTGGTAGGGGGCAAGGGGGGCAGCGGTAGCATAGAGGGAGCCTTGGCCTGCCTAAAGCAGGAGGCTAGAGGAAAGGGAGGAAAGATGACCAGGCCCACCCTCTGCCCTCAAGCTGGGCAGTATCCATGCTCTACCAGTCCAGCAGGGGACGGCAGGCAGGAGGCAGGGCCTAAACAAAAAAGCAGGCAGGAAAGGGACCATTAGCAGGCATGAGAGCACCTGCCAGAGCCCTGACCTCACCTTCTCTCATTTTATTCTCAGAGTTGAGCAGGATGTGTCTTGGTTTCCTTATCTGTAAGTGGGGATAACATTAGTCCCTATCTCATGGCACTGCTACAGGATTAAATGAGTTCATGCAACATAAACCTCTTAGAACTATACTTAGTGCTGTGTGTTTGCTCTCATTATCAGGACTGGCCCCAGGAAACCGAGGTGCAGAGGTGAGGTGTCTTGCACAATATCAAGCAGCTTTTACAGGTGTGTCTGCCTTCCTTCTATCAGTCTACAACTGGCAGGAAGTCAGAAAGAAGACTGGAGAAGGGAGGAAGAGCAGGGTCTTCCCTTGCTCTGTGGGTCTGTGCAGGCCTTGGAGAGTCCTCCAAAGGTGTGTGAACTGCTGACCTGGGGAGCAGGTGTGAGAAAGCTTGGCATCTGGGTCAGGCTGAGTGCTGCTAGCTCCTCCCAAAGCAATTACTGCCCCACCTGCCTCTCTGCCCACAGAGAGAGGCAAAAGCTGGCTCCATTCCTTGGATGGGGGAGAGGGGCCCTCAGTGACCTCTGAGAGCCCAGAATGGGTACTGGGGCTTCAGGGTGTTGACAGGTGGGAGACATTTGGGGCTGTGGAAAAGGTGGAGGGACACGAGGACTGGTAGACCACAGGTCTGTGACCTGAGTAGGCTGTGGTCCTTCTGTTGCCACCAAAGACAGGGATCATGGGCATGAGCAAGCTTTTGACTGTATGGTGCACTGGGTACCCTGGTCTCAGGGTGAATTTGTGTGTGGGTGGTGGGGAGCACTCACTAGGCCCCAGGGAGCAGAGGCATCTATCTGTTCAGGTTAGGTGGCCCCCAGCACCCCAGGCTGGAAGCGGGCTGTCTCCTGGAATATGAGCTCCTTCAGCCGTTCCTTGGGTAGATCGTCCAGCTCCATGTCAAAGGTGAAAGGTTCCTCGGCCACCGGCTAGAGTGGCAAAGAAGTGAGTCTTAGGCCAGATACTGAGAGATTCGTACCCCTACTTACCACCAGACCTGTTACTGGTGGCTGGCCCACCTCATCTGTTGGGTCGTAGTACTGCTCCAGGTAGGGGTGAGCCAAGGCTTCTTCCACTGTGATCCGTTTATTGGGGTTAAAGGTCAACATCCGGTCCAGCAGGTCAAGGGCTAGGGAAGTGCAGGAGTCAGGGGTCAAAAGGAAGGCTAGGGAAGTTCTCAGAAGCACTGTTTTGCTCCTCTGTGCTCAGGGGGCCTGTGTACTCAGGTGGCTGTTGGGCTCATGCCCCCAGCTGTTATCCCATATCAGCCACCGTGTCTCTCACCTTTGGAGTCTGACTTGGGAAAAAGCTTGGCCCAGGCCACCTTGGTCTTGGAAGGCAGGGACTGCAGGTAGTTTCGGGCCTTCATGTTGATGATACAGTTCAGGTCCTCCTGGGATGGGGAGCCCAGGATACCTGTGGGTAGGGCAGGTGACTTGGTGAGAGAGCTTCTCTCCCTTCTGGGAACAGAAGGAACCAAGAACAAGAGCTCCCACCAACCCATTCTAGGCCCTGACAGTTATCTCCCAGCCAATACTATGGTGGTGAAGCAAGGGGTCTGGATTCAGGCAACCCTAGGTTCAAATCTCTAAACCAGCACTTCCTAAATGTGGGGTGTAGCCTTGCTTTTCCCATGTACCAAATGGGATAGTATCTATAGCTCACTGAAATACTGTGACATGCTATAGGGGCTCCAAGTGTGGATCTGACTCCTGCAGACTCACTGACCCTGACCTTAAAGAAACCTCACCTCCAATATGCTAATCTCCCTTCCACTCAGCTGGCCAGGCCCCCCTCACCCAGAATGTGGTTGAGCTGGTCCAGGTAGTGCTTGCCAGGGAAGATGGGCCGGTTGGAGAGCATCTCAGCCAGAATGCAGCCCACAGACCAGATGTCGATGGACTTGGTGTAGCCCTGGGGAGGAGGAGAAAGTGGTGGGGCCTCAATAGGTGCCTACCGTCTGGGCCAAGCCACTGCCCCAACCTGGATTTAGTACTTCAGGGAGGTAGAGAGCAGAGGCCTGGAGGAGCAAATGCTTAGCTTCTTTCCAGATCCCAAGGACCAGAGCTACATGACACGGCCCAGTGGGTAGACTTCCGGCATCATGGGGGTCACCGCCTGGCTCAGAGGTGGCTCCAGGGCTTTCTGGGGCTTACCCCTTCCCTTTGAGGGTGGGTGGGCCCCTCCCCTACCTTGGAGTTAAGCATGATCTCTGGGGCCCGGTACCAGCGTGTGGCCACGTATTCTGTCAGGAAGCCGGTGTGGTCATGCTCAGGATCAGCGATCCGGGCCAGGCCAAAATCACAGATCTGGAATCCAACCCAGGCTGCTAAGCTTGGTGCTCAAGGTCTCCACGGCCCAAGCAATCATATCACCATGCCCCTGCCCATGTTGTTCCCTTTGTTTGCAATGCTCTCCTACTCCAGGGGACTATTAGTCAAATGGAAGCTCTAGACCCACGGGGAGGAGGCAACAGGCACCCAGTCCTCTGACCTTAAGGTCGCAGGTGGTATTGATGAGCAGGTTGGAGGGCTTTAAGTCCCGGTGGAGCACGTTGGCTGAGTGGATATACTTGAGGCCCCGCAGAATCTGGTAGAGGAAGTAGCAGACGTGGTCGTTGCTCAGCTGCTGGCTTTTGAGCAACTTGTACAGGTCTGTCTCCATCAGGTCCTGCACAATGTAGCTGAGGATAGTATCGGAGACCCCGCAGGTGGGGGTAGCAGGAGGCACTTGGTTAAGAAGAACAGGCTCTGATGACTAGGCTTCAAGCTCCTCCAGCTGGCACCCCTAGGACTCAACAGATCTGCCAACCCATATCATGAGCTGGGCAAGGCCCATACTCAGCAGTTGGGCTCAGGACCTCTGCTGCATGTCAGCTGGTAACCCTGAGCAAAAGCATTTCAGTTCTGTGGCCTCATTTTCCCTACTGGGAAAAATGGGGACAATAAACTGCAGAAGGCAGGAGAACTTCATAGTTAAGAGTGGACACTCTGGGGTTAACCTGCTGGTGCTGAAACCTCACCCCACTGCTCATTGGTTTTATGACCTCAACCTGTCTGTGCTTCTATTTTCTCATCTGAAAAGCAGGGGAAAGAAAAGTTCTTTTGAGCGTGGTTGTGACAATGACATGAGATGACCCATGTAAAGCAGCCAGCCCAGTGCTTGGCACGTTTTAAGTGTTCAGCAAATATGAACTAGTATTGCTATTATAAATGCCTGAGCCACATGGCTGTTGAGAGGGTTAAATGAGATAATGTATGAATACCATCTGGCATGCAATAACAATTTTTTATTAGATTTTATTGATTTGTTTCCAGAGAGAGGGGAAGGGAGGGAGAAAGAGAGGGAGAGAAACATTGATGTGTGGTTGCCTCTTGCACACCTGCAACTGGGGTCCTGGCCCGCAACCCAGGCATGTGCCCTCACAGGGAATCAAACCAGTGACCTTCTGGTTCACAGGCCGGCGCTCAATCTACTGAGCCATACCAGCCAGGGCAAATTAAAAAAAAATTATTTATTGATTTTTAGAGATAGGAACTTGGGGGGGGCAGGGAGAGGAAGAGAGAGAGAGAGAAACACTGATTTGTTGTTCCACTTATTCATGCATTCACTGGTTGATTCTTGTATGTGCCCTGACTGGGGCTCAAACCTGCAATCTTGGCATATCGGGATGACAATATAACCAACTTAAGCTACCTGACTGGAGACAATAAATGTTTGCTTCAAAATAAACACCTGCCTGATGGGAATGGTTTGTGTAAGACAAATGAGGAGAAACTCCCAACAGCACTCCGCTACTCAAAGAGTGCTTGGCCATGCATCTGAAGACAGAGGAGTAAATGTCCTTTTATAAGAATTAACATACATACATATGTACATACATGCCACTTGGCTTGTCTCTGCACGAATAAGTTAGAACTGTCTTTTAGAATCAGCCTCAAAAGGGCCGTCTGAGAGCATATGGACCAACACTATTGTTTTATAGATGAGGAGGCCCATGCAGTAAGATGTTTAAGTTCACACAGTGAGCTGGGGGTGAGTGTGGAGGCTCCCTGCCCACAGTTTGTGGTGGGGGCTGCAGACACTGCAGTACAAATCCCCATGCTTGGGTGGAGAACTGGGACTGACTGGGGGTGGGTGGAGTGGGGTGAGGTGATGGGTATTACAAGTTGCTAACAACAAGAGCTAGGCAGGAAGTGGACAACACACTAGGAAATCGATATGGGGGAAGGGCCACAGAGGCAGGACTGTCTCTCTCTGGGCAAGGTGCAAGTCCACAGGTGACTGGGGTGGGGCTCTGAGCAGGAAGTCCTAGAGAAAGAACCTGGTCTCTTTTGGGGGAAGGGTGGAGACAGCAACAGAAACAAAGCCTTGATTTCAGGCTTTCTGAGCCTCGATTTCCTCATCTATGAAAGGGAGCTGAGACCCATCTCATACGGCAGTTAGGAGGTAGAATTAGAAATGCCAAAGCTCTGGGTGTGCACTGCACCTGACTCACAGTAGGCCCTCAACGAAGGGCAGTTTTCTCCCTGCCTGCTTGCCTTCCAGTCTGAGAACCCAGAGGGGAAAGAATAATCTGTTAAACAAGAACTGACTGAGGGCAGAGGCTGGATCATGTCACAGAACTGCACATGTTAGGAGACAAGGCTCCCATAGGGAACATTGTGCCCAGTCCCCCACCCCAGGGGCACAGCACAGAGAACAGACTCGCCCAAGGCCACACTGTCTGTCTGTAGCAGGCCAGGATTTATCTGTGGCCTCCCAGTCCTCTTACACTCTGTGGCCTCTTTTCTGCTAGAAGCTTTCTTTTAATGGGTTTGTTTTGGAGGGTGACAGGGAAGAAGGAAGCAGAAAGAGAGCCAGTGTTCCCCCAGCCCAGCTCTGAGGCTGTGCCTGGCCAGCCATCTGGCCAAGGTGAAGGATACACATCCCTCATGGCTTCCAGGGTAGATGCCCGAAGAATGTCTCGGATGCCAATGACATTCTCATGGCGGAAACGCAGCAAGATCTGGATTTCCCTCAGTGTGCGCTGGCAGTAGGTCTGATGCTCGAAGGGGCTGATTTTCTTGATGGCCACGCGTGTCTTGCATATGTGGTCGTAGGCTGAGCTGAGAGAGCCAGAGAGGTGTCGTTGGTGTGGTCTTACAAAGGGGGAGTCCAGGCCTGGTGGCCCCACCCAGGCCATGGCAGGGAAGGGAGGGAGTAAGAGAGGGCTCTGGCCAAGTCATAAACAATGCTGGTTCCTTCCTGCTGTGAAGGCCTGGGATCTCCAGGGAGAAAGCTGGGGACCAGCCAGGCAGCCCTTCAGTGCTTCACAAAGAGAGGAAGAGACTGACCGGTCACTGACTTCCCCTCTCTTCAACCCTTCTCATTCTAGTTGCCCTGATCCCTCATCCTCCCCTTCCCATGAGGAACTCCCTCAACCCAACACAGGTCCAGGGGCTGGGAGATGAGTGGAGGACACAGGGAGAGGCAAATACAGGGAGATGGAGGGAGTTATAGAGGGACTGGAGGGAAGGGAGAAGGCAGGCACAGGAGTCAGGGCAAGGTAGCTGGGCAGCAGAGCTGCTCCCAAATGAAAACAGTGGGGATGGAAGAACTCACAGACCCCTCATGAAAGTTGCAGGGAGGCGCTCCTGGACTCCTCATGGCTCACTGAGCCCCTGGCCCCCCAGGCCCTAAGCACTGCCCAATCCTGCCCAGCCCTGAGCTCTGCTCTTTTCTTCCAAACTCCTTGACAGGCCTCACTGAGGGAATCTAAGCCATCGTCTCCCCAAAGAAGGGTCCTTCATTCCCTCTTCACTAAGGATAGAACCTCCCCGAGAATACTTTCTTCACCTCACCTCTCGTTTACTGGGCCCCCAAGGTTCCCACAACTCCTGTAATGTATTCTGATGCCCCTCCCTTCATTAGAGAATGGTCAGTTGAAAGGCTCCAAGCCCCCTCCCCTTTGAACGCAGGGAGCTCTGCCTCCCCCATAAAACACTCAAAGGCCCTGTCCCTGGGACGCTCCCCAGCCTCTCGAAGCCCCTGACTCTTCAGGATGCTCAGATGTTCAAGCCCAGAAAGCACTCTGCTCCCAGCACCCCTCCAGCGCCCCCTAAACCTCCTCCCTCTGAGACGCCCCCTGCCCCGCAACGCCCCCCTCACCTGACCATGCCATACGCGCCCTCGCCGATGTACTGCAGCTGCGTGTAGCGCGGGCCCACGTCGAACGGCTGCCCCTTCACTATCTCCACTTCCCCCGGGCCCCCCGGGCCGACCCCATCTGCTCCCCCGGGCTCCCCGCCCCCGCCCCCTTGAGCTGCCGCCGCCGCCATCTCCACTCCTCCCCTCCGGCCCGCCCGCCTCTCCCCAGCGGCCCCGCCTGAGGCCCGCCCCTTCCCTCCCGCTTGGTCACCCGCGGAGCCGCGCGCGCAAGGCCCAGTCCCCGCGCGTCCTCGCGCCCGTCACGTGACCCGCGCTGGCGCACTCCCAGCTTTTCCACAGCTGGTTCCCTGGCACCTGGCACCCGCAGGCTCAGTCTGCTTCAGTCAATGCCAGGACTCCCCAGGGCCGTCTTAAAAAGGTCTACACTCGAGACTTTCTCGCTGAATGCAGAACAGCCAGTAGGGCCACCCGGTGACCTTACCAGAGCCATCCAGCAAGTATGTGCTGGAGCTGGGACCAGGACCCTGTAGCCTGGCAGAGCCGCTGCAGTCGGAGGAGTGGCCTGAGGCTAGAGATGGAATCTTACAGGAATCCTCACCAGCCCTCTAGAGTTTGGCCTCCCTGACCAGCATCAGCCAGAACATGACGTGATCTCGTTTGTGTTTCACAGTAGCCGTGGGAGATGGCTTCCTTACAGATGAGGCCTGCCTCTCACATGTGAGGAAACTGAAGCCTGAGCGGGGTTTGATGACTTGGGGTCACTCAGACAACTGAGGAGAGCCCCAGGGTCCAGACTCCCAGATAGAGACTTTTGGGAGTGGCCTAAGGACCTGGCCTCTGCCGGCAAGTGTGTAGTGCCCTTAGGGCAGGGGACAGATAACCCCAGCCTGTCATTACATGGACCGAAAGGGAAAGGTGAGAAAACTTGCAGTGTTGACTGGGTTTGGTTAAAACATATCATCAGGCTTTTATCAAAAACAGCAAAATAAGTAACATTTTTGCTGTCACTGGATTTGGCAAAACTGGAGTCCTGTCAAGATCATCATCTTTTGATTCTGTGCTAGACTTTATAGTCTACACAATTATTTGACCGCTTTGGTTTCTTCCTTCGGACACCGCAATCTGGGTGTCATCAATTTTCTTAGCTGGATGTGTGGGGCTCTGCCTGTCTTGTTCATTACTGTACAGTGCCTAGCACTTGTACTCTGAGTGGATGGACAAACCATGTTTTACAGATGGGGGATCTGAGCGCTGGGGAGCTGAGACTCAGAATGATATCTTCTGGCACAGAGACTCTTTTTAATTCCATTCTGTCTCCCAGAATCATAGATTGTTAAAACTGAAGAAAGGGCCCTCAGAAATGATCCAGTCCAGCCCCCTCACTTCACAGTGAAGATGTTAACTGGAAGCTTCAGAAAAACACATTTGCTAGACTTCAGTAAGTAATCACATTGGTTTTTTTTTTTCTCCGTTAGAGCTGGGAGGAGGTCCTTATATGCATTATAGATCAAGAGACAAAATGGAACAGTAATTATGATTCTGAAATTGCTCATAATTAGATCTATGACCAGGCACTCTAATTCAGATTAATGAGACCAAGCTGCTGGTTCCCAATAGCCCACAAGTCAGTGAATGTTCAAGAGGTACTAATTATATCAATGTTTTAAAAAGTTATTCATTTGATAAGCTGTTGAATGGCACTGCGTGCAAAGCTCTGAGCTAGGCTCTGGGGGTGCACTGTGGCTGATGAAAGATTACTGTATAGTGTGAATTAATGGTCGAGAGCAAGAGCTCTCTGGAGCCAGACTGCCTGGGTTAGAATTCTGTCTTTGCCACTAGTCACTGTGTCACCCTGGGTGGATTACGCATTGGCCTCTTTACTTGTGGAGTTCCTAATCTATTGAAGAGAAAAGATGCAGATCTATGAATTAATTTAATACAAGATAGATGAATGTAATATATGGTGCGTGAGCTCGGGGGTGGGTAAGATCACCCTTTCTAGAGAAGTGAGGAGGGAGTAATGGAGGAAGTGGCATTTGCGTCATTGAAAAAGAAGTAGGGTTTCAGGAGTTGGGGCTAGAGGAAAGACATCAGGAAGAAGGAGCAGTATGAATCCCAGCATAGAGGCAGAAGCATTATTTGTGCAGCGGGGCTGCAGAATAAAAGGATTAGGGAAGTTCAGGCTGGAGAGGTAGGGTGAGGCCAGACTGAGGGAGGCCTTGGATTCTGGCAAGTTTAGATGTTACTCAGTAAGCAGTAAGAGCTTTTGAGGGACTTTTGCCAGGCCATTTTGCAACTGCTGGAGAATATAGTGACTCAGAGAAAACACCATGGAGTTCAGCATGGAGACAGGTTTCTTGAGTGGCAGAGAGTTTCCTGGTTTAGGAAAGGCTGATGTGTGCCGCCGGCCGGGTGCCTGCCTCCTCTTGCTGTGTCTTACTCCATTGAGTTTCCCCTCTAGTGGCGGAGGTTGGTACTTCCTTGCAGATTGGACTGGGATTTCTATTTCCTAGATTCATACTCAGCTAATATTGACTGAACATCTATTCTGTGCGTCACTTTTATGTATTTTATCTCCTACCATCCTCACAGCAGCCATATGAAGTAGATACTATAACCATTTTATTTATTTATTTATTTATTTATTTTTGGTCCATTTTTTTAAATTGTTGTTCAATTACTGTTGTCTGCATTTTCTCCCCACCCCTCCTCCACCCTATAACCATTTAAAAGGGAGGAAAAGCAGAAACTTACTGAACTGTAGAGTTGGAAGAAACTGAAAGAATCATTTTCTCCACCAGGCAGCTCATCACCTCACAGCTCACTGTGCCGTTTGAGTTTTTCTAACAACTGCTATTTGGCTTAGCTCTCTCCTCTTAGGTCTACCTAGACTGTCTTAAGCCAGTTCTTGCCTCTTTGTGAAGTTGAGGTCACAGGAGAGGCCGGTGGATAATTTGCCTAGGGTAATACAGACCAATAACACTTGAAGGGTGCCAAGACCATTCCCATTTCAACTACCTTAGCTAGCCAGCACCAACTGAGAAAGCAGCAACTGTGCAGGAGGAATAGGGGTCAGAACACTGACCTTTGTTTTGAAATCAAAAAAACCTGTGTTACAGTTTTCTTGTGACACTTCTTCATATATTAGAGATTTGCTATGACCAAACATCTCTCCTCTGGTAAAGCATTCTTCAGCTGATACGTTCTCTGAAATCTTTGTGGTCAGTGGTCAGTTCTGCCTGCCTCGCCTTCCCCTCTTCCACCAAGGCTCCTTCCCTGGGCTGCCCTTCTTACCAGCCTCCTTTCTCCACAGTATCTCTTTTAGTTACATCATATTCCTGTGGTGACAACTTTTTCCTTTATGTAAAATCTCTATCCTTAGCCTTTGCCTTTCTCCCTGGTTCCAGTTCCAAAGTTTCCTTGTTTGCTGAACAGCTTCACCTGGAGCCTAGCCAATACATAAATTCAGTGGGTCCAATGGAAGTCGTCCTTTTTACTCCAGGATCTGTTCCTCTTCGAGCCTCTGTTTGCTTCAGTACTGCCACTGTGCTTTCAGAGTTGAACCCTGGTATTTTTTTATTTTTTCACTTCTCTCCATAGCTAGCTAACTCCTTGACTTTTTATTACCCTGGTATTCCCCAAAGCCATTCTCTCTACCATTGCTAATTTCATATTTTTTTTACTTTTAAAATTTTAAAAATAATTTCAGAACTCACCCAAAGTTGCAAAAAAAGTTTGAAGAATTTCTGTATACCCTTCATCAACACTCTCTAAATGTTAACATTTTAAATAAACACAGCACAATTATTAACATCAAGATGTTAACATTGATAGAGTTCATCTGTACATCTTTTTCAAATTTTGCCATTGTCTTGCCAATCCCCATTTTTTTGTTTAGGATGCAATTTAGGATCATATGTTGCATTTAGTTGTTATTACTTCTTAATTTCCTTTAATCTGGAATAGTGCCTTATTTATTTTTTATTTAGTCTTTCATGACCTTGACACTTTTGAAGATTATAGGCTAATTATTTTGTAGAATGTTCTTCAGTTTGGTTTGTCTGATGTTTCCTTGTGATTCCTTGTTTTACTTTGCTTTTACTCTCTTATTGTACTATTACTACTGTGTTAACTAGTCTTTTCTTCCATCTTCTCTTTCCTCAGATAGGCCTAAAACACATTGCTGGTGATGTTTGTATTAAGAAGGAATCTTACAGTAACAAGAGGTCAAAGACCCAGCTCAAATGGACTTAAACAGGAAAGATTTATTGGCTTCCTTATAGAAGAGCTTAGAGGTAGATGTGAAAGCACAGTTGACCCCAGGGACTCAAAACTTGTCATGACTGCGGCCTCACCTTTGAGTTGTGCTTTCTTCTGAGTCAGTTTCATTCTCAGGTGGTTTCTCTCATGGTGGCAAGATCACTGCCACATTTGTGTTTTTCCTAGCAACTCTGGAAGGGAGAAAAGCTCATCTTTGCCTGTCTGTCTGCATCTCTTTCTCTCCTTATAACTAAAACCCCAGAGGTGACTCCCATTGATTATTGGTTCTGTTTGGAGCATGTACAAATCCCCCAACCCATCAGTGTGGAATTGGGGGGTTAGTTATCTCTGCTTGCATGACATGAACGGGGCTGGGGAAGGACGGCTTTCCCAATGAAAACTGGGGTGCTTTCCTCAGAAATTGTTGAGCAGACAAAAAAGCAGTGTCCATTTCAAAGTTTCTGTTTCAAAATTCTAAATTCTTCCCTTTAATTACCAAATGAAGTCCAAATTCCTCTACCAACATCCAAGGCCCACCTACTCTGATCCAAATCTATCTTTTCAGGCTCATTTTCTTTTCTTTCTTTTCTTTTTTTTAAAAAAGATTTTATTTATTTATCTTTAGAGGGGAAGGGAAGGAGAGAGGGAGAGAAATATCAATGTGTGGTTGCCTCTCATGTGTCCCCTCCCAGGAACTGGCCTGCAACCCAGGCATGTGGCCTGACTGGGAATCAAACTGAGATCCTTTGCTTCGCAGTCCCACGCTCAATCCACTGAGCTACACCAGCCAGGGCTTCATTTCCAAAATGAGCCTTTTCCTCTAGCCACACTGAATTTCTCCAAAGCTTGCATACCATATGCATTCCTGCTGCTGCACCTTTGCTCATGCTGTTTCCATTATTTGGGATGCCCCTTATGGGGGATGGGTTTTTCAATAAAAGGAATCCTTTCCATATCCAGGATTAGCTCAAATACCACCCCTTCATGAGGTCTTTCTGGTCTCTTCCAGCTGCATGTATTATGTCTGTATTTCTTATGTCTTGGAGCAAATGTCAAATTTGCATTATATTTACTTATTTACTCATCTTGCTCTCCCTACTAGATTGCAAAATTTCTGGAAGGCCATAATGCTGGTATCCTTATTTTTAAATCCTCTTCAGTATCAAGTAGTGTTTTGCACTCAATAAATGTTTATTGATTGAGGGAATTGAATATTTATGGCGTGGTCTGCACAGCCTTTGTCGGTTGGGATCTGCTTTCCTGGATGACCTCAGTGTTGAACATGTTCCTGTTAAAATGCAGCATCAAAATAGAATGCCATTTAAAAACAAAACAAAACTTTATTTATTTATTTTTAGAGAAGGGGAAGGGAGAGAGAAAAAGGGAGAGAAATCTTGATTGGTTGCCTCTCGCACACCACTAACTGGGGACCTGGCCTGCATCTCAGGCATGTGCCCCAACTGGGGATCAAACTGGCAACTTTTTGGTTTGTGGGATGATGCCCAACCCACTGAGCCACACCAGTCAGGGCAGAATACCATTTTCTAGATGTAGTCTGACTAGTGGGAGTATAATAGGAGTATTGCTTCCCTTTTATTGGTTCCATGACCTACTTCTACACAGAGCCTTATCTTGAGCTTCTGATCTAAAATATACGCTGCTCATATGGACTTCTTTTCTTTCATGCCATTTATCACACTTTGTCATTATAGATTCATTTGTGAGGGAATAGAGTGCTAAGTGTGGGGGCTGCAAGGTGCCTCACTTTCTGCTTCTGTGAATTCACAGAACTCTGGAGAGATGAGGTATACTCTATTAACTGCAGAAGCTTGGATTATATTATTTCCATATACATTTATTAAGCACTTTGTGCCAGATTGGCAAAGGCTAAATTGGACAAGCAAACTGAGTGCCTCCCAAGTGCTAGATTTTGGGGGGTACATGATCTAATTTCATTTTCACACTAGCCTTGTAGAATAGACATCAACCTCTTTTCACACAAGGGGAAGCCAGGTCGGAAAGGGTGGGTGACGTGTTAGAAACTGCACACTTGATGAATGTCAGACTGGGACTCAAATGCATGTCTATCTGATTCTCAAGTGGAGGATATATGAACGGGAGCTGGAGCCACATTCAGCCAGCAGGGGCACTGTATATCGTTTGGCCCATTTCATTTTGTTTTCCTTTCATTTGGAAAAGCAAAGGAAAACAAATACAAGCTCTGATACCAGAATGCCTGAGTTTGAATCCTGACACTACTTATCACTTGTTTAACCTTTTCCTTGGTTTTCTCATCTGATAAAGAGAATGTTGAGATTGAAATGCTTTTATATGTGAACCTGGCAGGGGGAGGGGGGGCTGGCATAAGTTTTCTGAACTATAGTTTTATTAAATGCAAATTTGTGATAATAAAACTGATTCTGTCTACTTCACAAAGTTGGCAGGTGTAGTAACGTTTTGGAGATTTTTGTACACACAAGCCTAAAACTGCAAAACATACACAGATATTCCATGTCTCTTATCATTAGAGGCCCCTCCCTAAGTTGACATCAAATTTTTACTGTTTTTAAAATTAAGGTATTGATTACCAATAAAAACCCATCCATTTTAAGTACACAGCCTGATGAATTTTGGCAACCGAATACAATCACGTAACAATGATCTCAGTCATTATATAGCATGGTTTCTTTAAACCAAAAAGCCCCTTTCAGCGACTCCGCCTTTCAGGCAGTGGTGACATACTTCAGTCACTCCAGTTTTGCCTTTTCTAGGATTTCATATAAACAAAATCATACAGTGTGTGGTGTTAGTGTTTGACTTTTTACACTTAGAATAATATTTTTGAGATTAATTTGTGTATATTAATACTTTATTCTTTGAAATCAACTTTTAAAAAAATATTTTTATTTATTTATATGAGAAGGGAGGGAAAAGAGAAGGAGAGAAACATTGATGTGTGAGAAATACATCGACTGGTTGCCTCTTACACACCCCCAACAAGGAACCTGGCCCGTAACCCAGGCATGTGTCCTAACTGTGACTTGAACCACTGACCCCTTGGTTCGCAGGCCAGAGCTCAATTCACTGAGCCACACCAGCCAAGGCTGAAATCAACTTTTTAATTAATATGTAATTCACACAATATAGAATTCACCATTTTGAAGTGTACAGTTCAGTGATTTTTTAGTATATTTACAAGGTTGCACCACCATCACCACTATCTAATTCCAGAAAATTTTCATTACCCTAAAAAGAAATCCCATTATCAGTCACTCCCCTAGACATTCTCCCATCCTTCCATTCCTGGCAACCATTAATCTGCTTTCTGTCTCTATGAATTTGCCTATTTTGGATATTTCATATAAATGGAACCATATAATATGTGGCCTTTTGCATTGGGCTTCTTTTAATCAGCACGTTTCCAAGATCTACCCAGGTTGTAGCGTGTGTCAGTATTTCATTCCTTTTTATGCCAGAATAATATTTGACTGTGTGGAGATACCACATGTACATATCCACCTATCAGCTGGTGGACATCTGGGTTGTTTCCACTTTTTGACTATTATGACTAATGCTGCTATGAACTTTCAAATATAAGTTTCTGTGTGAACATATGTCTTCTGTTGTCTTGGGTATATACCTAGGAGTGGAATTGATAGATTTATGTGGTAACTCTGTTTAATCTTTTGAGGAACTTCCAGACTTTTTCATGGTGGCTGCACCATTTTGCTTCTCACCAACAGTGTATGAGGGTTCCAATTTCTCTGCAGGCTCACCAACACTTGTTAGTATCTGTCTTTTTAAAAAAATATATACTCAATCTAGTAGGTGTGTGTGATACGGTATCTTGTAGTTTTAATTTGCATTTTTCTGATGGTTATGTGCTTATTGACCATTTGTATATCTTCTTTGGAGAAATATCTATTCAAGTCCATTGCCCATGTGAAAATTGGTATATTAATCTTTTTGTTATGGAGTTATGAAAGTTCTTCACATATTCTGGATATTAGGCCCTTATCGAGATCTGATTTGCAAGTATTTTTCTCCTGTTCAATGGATTGCTTTTTCACTTACTTGAAGCACAATGAAGTCCAATTTATCTATTTTTCTTTGGTTACTTGTGCTTAGGTTTCCTATTTGAGAAAAGCTGCTGTGTACTCCAAGGTCAGGAAGATTTATGCCTATGTTTTCTTTCAAGAGCTTTATAGTTTTATTTCTCACATTTAGGCCTTTTAAAAAATATATTTTATTGATTATGCTATTACAGTTGTCCCATTTTCTCCCCTTCATTCCCCTCCACCCAGCACACCCCCTCCCACCCACATTCCCCCCTTTAGTTCATGTCCATGTGTCATAAGTTCTTTAGCTTCTACATTTCCCACACTATTCTTGCCCTCCCCCTGTCTATTTTCTACCCACCGTCTATGCTACTTGTTCTCTGTACCTTGTCCCCCTCTCTCCTCCTCCCACTCCCCTGTTGCTAACCCTCCATGTGATCTCCATTTCTGTGGTTCTGCTCCTGTTGTAGTGGTTTGCTTAGTTGGCTTTTGTTTTAGGTCTGGTTGTTAATACCTGTGAGTTTGCTGTCTTTTTACTGTTCATATTTTTTATCTTCTTTTTCTTAGATAAATCCTTTAACATTTCATATAATAAGGGCTTGGTGATGATGAACTCCTTTAACTTATCTGAGAAGCACTTTATCTTCCCTTCCATTCTAAATGACAGCTTTGCTGGATAGAGCAATCTTGGACGTAGGTCCTTGATTTTCATGACTTGGAATACCTCTTTCCAGCCCCTTCTTGCCTGTAAGGTATCTTTTGAGAAATCAGCTGACAGTCTGATGGGAACTCCTTTGTAGGTGACTGTCTCCTTTTCTCTTGCTGCTTCTAGAATTCTCTCCTTCATTTGAATCTTGGCTAATGTAATTATGATGTGCCTTGGTGTGTTCCTCCTCGGGTCCAATTTCTTTGGGACTCTCTGAGCTTCCTGGACTTCCTGGAAGTCTATTTCCTTTGCCAGATTGGGGAAGTTCTCCTTTATTATTTGTTCAAATAAGTTTTCCATTTGTTGCTCTTCTTCTTCCCCTTCCGGTACCCTTATAATTTGGATGTTGGGACGTTTAAAGATGTCCTGGATGTTCCTAAGCCTCTCCTCATTTTTTTGAATTCTTGTTTCTTCCTTGTTTTCCGTTTGGTTGTTTGTTTCTTCCTTCTGGTCCACTCCATTGATTTGAGTCCCAGTTTTCCTCCCATCTCTATTGGTTCCCTGTGTGTTTTTCTTCATTTCACTTATTGTAGCCTTCATTTGTTCATCTAATTTGTGAGCAAAATCAACCAATTCTGTGAGCATCCTGATCACCAGGGCTTTGAATTGTGCATCTGATAGGTTGGCAATCTCTTTGTCGCTTAGATAAATTGGCTCTGGGGCTTTGATTTGTTCTCCGGTTTGAGCCATTTTTGTTTCCGTTTTTTCTTTTCCTTTTTCTTTGGGGGGGGGGGCCTAGTCATGGCTGTTACATATGAGGGGTGGAGCCTTAGGTGTTCCCCAGGGCGGGGCAGCCCAGTTGCTGGGTACTGACGCTGTATGTGGGGGTGGGGTCTGAGAGGAAACAATGGCGCTTGCTCTGCTCACTCTTGGATTCCAGTCCCTTCCGCTGCTTCCCCTTTGCCTGGATTATCTGCGTGCCAATGTGGGACTGCCTGGTCAGCCAGCCACCTTGCGCAGCCTCACTGGGTCTGCACAGTTGCCACCCCAGGGCCCAGGGTCTGCTAGCCACCACCTGTGCACCTGGGATCTGCCAGCTGCTGCTGCCTGCATGCCTGGTCCGCACCTCCACTTTTTCCTGCTGCGACTCCGCCCCTCTTACCAGTCTGGATGAATGGTTGTTGGACTTCCGAACAGTTCAATTTTCTATGAGTTCTGGTTGTTTTCTTGTTTCTAAATCTTTGTTGTCCTTAATTTTGGTTGTGAGAGGAGGCACAGTGTGTCCACCTACGCCTCCATCTTGGCTGAAAGTACGTTTAGGCCTTTAATCCATTTTGAGTTACTTTGTGTATGGTGTGAGTTAGCATGTGGGTCTCCAGTTATTATCCCAGCACCATTCGTTGACAGCACTATTCTTTCCCCATTGAATTGTCATGCACCGTTGTTGAAAATCAACTGACCATAGATATATAGATTTATTTTTGGGCTCTCAATACTATTCTGTCAATCTAATTATTATTATTTCTTCTGCTGCTTGCTTTGGGTTTAGCTTGCATTTATTTTCCCAATGTCATAGGATGGACAATTTGGTTGCTGATTTTAAATCTTTCTTCTTTTCTGATATGGGCATTTCTTATACAGGCTCAAATTTATAGCTATTGTAGTTC
Organism: Anoura caudifer; assembly: GCA_004027475.1. Classification (NCBI taxonomy): domain Eukaryota; kingdom Metazoa; phylum Chordata; class Mammalia; order Chiroptera; family Phyllostomidae; genus Anoura; species Anoura caudifer. Next base: position 246,229 of record PVKU01002082.1, read on the forward strand.
AAATTTATAGTTGTTACAGCTATAAATTTCCCCTCTAAGCATTGCTCAGCTACATCCCATAATTTTGGTATGTTGTATCTTTATTTTCATTCATGTCAAAGCATTTTCTAATGCTTTGCACAAGCATTTCCCTTGTGATTTCTTCTTTGACTGATTGGTCATTTAAATAGTGTGTTGTTTAACTTCCACATATTTGTGAATTTCCCAAATTTCTTTCTGTTATTAAATAGCTATCAGAGAACATATTTTATATTATTTCAATCCTTTTAAATGAGGCTTGTTCTGTGGCCTAGCATATGGTCCCTCCTGGAGAATGTCCCATGTGCACTTGAGAAAGATGTGCATCTGCTGTTGTTGGATTGCACATTCTATAGATGTCTGTTAGGCCTACTTTGTATTTACTGTTGTTCAAGTCTTCTCTTTCTTTGTTGCTCTACTGCCTAGTCATTCTTTTGTTTTAAAATATTTTTATTGATTATGCTATTACAGTTGTCCCATTTCTCCCCCATCATTCCCCTCTACCCTGCACACCCCCTCCCACCCACATTCCCCCCTTTAGTTCATGCCCATGTGTTATAAGTTCTTTAGCTTCTACATTTCCCACACTATTCTTGCCCTCCCCCTGTCTATTTTCTACCTACCATCTATATCACTTATTCTCTGTACCTTTCCCGCTCTCTCCTCCTCCCACTCCCTATTGCTAACCCTCCATGTGATCTCCATTTCTGTGTTTCTGTTCCTATTCTAGTTCTTTGCTTAATTTGTTTTTCTTTTGGGTGTGGTTGTTAGCAACTGTGCATTTGCTGTCTTTTTACTGTTCATATTTTTTATCTTCTTTTTCTTAGATAAGTCCCTTTAACATTTCATATAATAAAGTCTTGGTGATGATGAAGTCCTTTAACTTCACCTTATCTGAGAAGCACTTTATCTTCCCTTCCATTCTAAATGACAGCTTTGCTGGATAGAGCAATCTTGGATGTAGGTCCTTGCCTTTCATGACTTGGAATACTTCTTTCCAGCTCCTTCTTGCCTGCAAGGTCTCTTTTGAGAAATCAGCTGACAGTCTGATGGGAACTCCTTTGTAGGTGACCATGCCCTTATCCCTTGCTGCTTCTAGAATTTTCTCCTTCATTTTAATCTTGGCTAACATAATTATGATGTGCCTTGGTGTGTTCCTCCTTGGGTCCACCTTCTTTGGGACTCTCTGAGCTTCCTGGACTTCCTGGAAGTCTATTTCCTTTGCCAGATTGGGGAAGTTCTCCTTTATTATTTGTTCAAATAAGCTTTCCACTTGTTGCTCTTCCTCTTCCCCTTTGGGTGCTCCTATAATTTGGATGTTGGGACGTTTAAAGATGTCCTGGAGGTTCCTGAACCTCTCCTCACTTTTTTTGAATTCTTGTTTCTTCATTCTTTTCTATTTGGTTGTTTCTTTCTTCCTTCTGGTCTGCTCCATTGATTCGAGTCCCAGTTTTCCTTCCATCACTATTGGTTCCCTGTGTGTTTTTCTTCATTTCACTTATTGTAGCCTTCATTTTTTCATCTAATTTGTGAGCAAAATCAACCAATTCTGTGAGCTTCCTAATCACCAGTGCTTTGAATTGTGCATCTGATAGGTTGGCTACCAGTGCTTTGAGCTGTGCATCTGATAGGTTGGCTATCTCTTGGTCACTTAGATGAATTAGCTCTGGGGCTTTGACCTGCTCACCAGTTTGAGCCATTTTTTCTTTTTCTTTTTTTGGTCTGGTTGCGGCTGTTATGTAGTGAGGGGTGGAGCCTTAGGTGTTCACCAGGACCTTGCAACCCAGTCACAGAGTTGTGACTGTATGTGGGGGTGGGGTCTGAGAGGGAACAATGGTGCTTGCTCCGCACTCTCTCAGATTCCAGTCCCTTCCGCCACTTTGCCCAAACAAATTGGGCCCTTCTGGTGCTGATTTCTGTGTGGGTGGGCCTCTGCATGTTCTAGGACCCTGTGGGTCTCTCCAACAAACTCTCCTGTAAGGCTGGGATTCTCTCCCAGCACTTCAATACCGACAAGTGTTTTCAATGGGTGCCTCTAGGCTCCACCTCCTGGTGCTGGGGCCCTGAGCTGTGCAGTCCGTCCTGCTGCCCGTTTTCACCTGGTTTATCTGCACGCAAATGTGTGACCGAGGTCAGCTGCCTTGTGCGCCTTGCTTGGTCTGCTCATTGCCTCCCCGTGCTCGGTAACTGCCGCCTGTGCACCTGGGATGTGCCAACCGCCACCTGTGCGCCCGGGACCACCAGCCACCACTTTTTCCTGCTGCAACCCATCTCCACTGGCTGCTGACTTTGCCACTCTTACCAATCTGGGTGAATCGTTTTCAGACTTTCATACAATTCAATTTTCTATCAATTTTGTTTTTTTTTTGTTCTATATTTTTGTTGTCCTTAATCTTGGTAGTAAGAGGAGGCACAGTGTGTCCACCTACACCTCTGTCTTGGCCGGAAGTCTATCTTCTTTTTCTTAGATATGTTCCTTTAACATTTCATAGAATAAGTGCTTGGTGATGATGAACTTTCTTAACTTGACCTTATTTGGGATGCACTTTATCTGTTCTTCCATTCTAAATGATAACTTTGCTGGATAGAGTAATCTTGGATGTAGGTCCTTGCTTTTCATGACTTGGAATACTTCTTTCCAGCCCCTTCTTGCTTGCAAGGAAGGTTTCTTTTGAGAAATCAGCTGACAGTCTTATGGGAACTCCTTTGAAGGTAACTGTCCTTTTCTCTTGCTGCTCTTAATATTCCCTCCTTCATTTTAATCTTGGGTAATGTAATTATGATGTGCCTTGGCATGTTCCTCTTTGGGTCCAACTTCTGGGACTCTCTGAGCTTCCTGGACTCCCCAGAAGTCTATTTCCTTTGCCAGATTGGGGAAGTTCTCCTTCATTATTTGTTCATATAAGTCTTCAATTTCTTGCTCTTCCTCTTCTCCTTCTGGCACCCCTATGATTCGGGTGTTGGAATGTTTAAAGTTGCCCTGGAGGTTCCTAAGTCTCTCCTCATGTTTTTGAATTCTTGTTTCTTCATTCTGTTCTGGTTGAATGTTTCTTTCTTCCTTCTGGTCCAAACCGTTGAGTTTGTCACCAGTTTCCTTCTC
>PVKU01002083.1:0-68630 GCA_004027475.1 Anoura caudifer
TCTCCAGTCCCTTGATCAGCTGTGAAGACTTAAGGTAGGCAAAGAGAGCACAGAGTTAAATGCGTTCCAGCTCCTACATCATGAGAGGGAAATAAAGCCAATGACAAGAGTAAGAGTTTGGGACAGGTGTTTTAAGAACACAAAGATAGAGGCAAATAACCAGCATTAGACACAGGGCTGTAGGGCAGAATCCATGACCCGGAGTGGTGAGTGAGAGGAAGGGAAACTGGAGCAGGACTTTGGATTCTGAATTAGTGACAAGGGCTGGATCTGATTTAGCTTTTCATCCTCTAACTCTGACCCCAGTGACCTTTCCACTTCAATGCCAAACATCAAACATGCCAAATCAGACTTATTATTTTATAAGATGTTTACTAGATTCTTTTCCTCTCAGTTACTTAACATTACTAGCTACAACTTTCTTTAATTTCAGAATCATTTAAATACAGACAGGTCCTATTGTATGTGAGAAATTTATATAAAAATGTGATAATTGGTTACTAATATGTACTTATATACAGTTTAAATTAATGAATTCCTGGGGTTTTGTTTGTTTTCATTTATGGATTCTTTTTATTATCCATGTGTTGAGAAATGGAAATTTGAATTAAAAAGCTATTTTAATTGAAAACATTTAGAAAAATAAAGTAAGTTATATACCTGCTCCAAATATTTTCTCTTAACAAATACCCATTATAAAAATGTAAGATATTCACTAAAATTCTTCTAAGTTTACAGAACTAGTGTCACAATTTTTTAATTAATTCTTATAAGCTGACTCTCTATTAGATTTTCTGTATATTTTTTCTAAATAGGATCTTAAAAATAGAAATCAATATAATTTTGTTGACAATTGAAAAATTCACATATACATTTTCAGTATGTGACTTACACCCTCCTATTAACACATAATTGATATTTATGATGTGAAATTGCATAAAATTATTATTTAGCATTTATTATAGCAATAAATAATCATTATGCCTTTTAAATATATCAACCATTTATCACAAAGAAAAGGTCTTCCAAATGTGAAAAAAAATTTCAAAAACAATTAGACTGCTTTGCATTTTGATTCTTAATAAACTCATATGAGAACATATAACTTTTTATGAGAACTTATATTAAAAAATGCAGTTACTTATATATTGCCTACATATACATCATATATATTACATACACAATGAATTCTGATTTTTTATTACTAACAGTGACTTTGGGCTAACTACTTAACATCTCTGAACATTACTGTATTCATTTATAAATGTGATATTTGTAAAATATTCAATAGGGCTGTTTCAATAATTAAATATATATATATTTCTAGGCCAAATATCTGATAGAGTTCTTGATGCACAATTATGACCAATATAATGTTAACTAGTCTTTTTGACATTGTTATTGTCATTACATTTTTATATCAAAAAAATAGTAAATACTAGTTGTGTAAATATTTTTCTCTTGGTGGAAGATGATAATGACTGCTTTATTTTCTCTGTATTCCAAATATACCTGAATTTTGATGATGTAAAATTTATATTTGGGAACTGTTCTTTCATCATCAGTACATACCTTTCTTATATGTTCGCAAGAATTTTTAATTGATATTTACATGCATAGACTTTTCTATTAATATGCCTCAAATCTTTGACTCTTTTTTTTCCTGTTCTATGCCAGTTTAAAGTTAGGACCAATTCTCAGTTATCTGTGGCAATGGACAGGGTCACCATAATTAGAATATTTACAAAACAGGCACATATCCTTTTTTAAATATGCTAATAGTTCTTAACTCTATGACACTGTGACAACAATCGGGTGTCTGAGACTGACATGAGTGTAATGGCATTTTTTATTAGGGGCTCAATGTCATAGAACATGATGTTCTCACAGAATTGCAAATGGCAGCCTGGCTGTACCCTGGAGTGAAAAGAGGGGCCTGATGCAATATGGCCTCAGAAAACATAACATGGGTTTTGACCTTAATCCCAAGAACAGGGACCAGCTGAAGGTTTTAAGGAATGAACTGACAAAGTTAGGTTTTCCACTTGGGTAAGTCATTTTGGCTGCCATGAGGTACTGAAACAAAGTGGCGAGGAACCCAGTGGCTAGATTATTATAGTCATCTAATGAGAAGGGGTGAAAGCAAGGGTTGAAGTGGTGACCGTGAAGATGTAGACCTGCTGGCTGGTCAGAATAGTTATAACTGGAGTGATGTGGCCATAGTGGGTTTAGATGATTTCCAGTTTCTGGCCCAAAGATCATGGTAGGTATGCCCTGTACTGAGAGAGGAAAGTGATCTGAGCAAATTGGAGTGGATGGAAGATGTGAATGCCCTCTGTTTTGGATATTACATTTCTCAATATCTCCAACCCAAACTGTATATTGTCCTTTATAGCTTGGGTGGATAGTATTAATCCTGTAGTTCTATAGAGCCTGAGAGTTTGCTACTTCATCTCACCCATGAGGTACTATGAGAAAAGAGATAATGCTCTCCATTGGCTTTTGGAAGTCAAAGCTCAGAGATCAAGCACACACAAATAGGCATGTCTAGAACTGAAGTCAAAGTCATTGTCTGTAATGACACAAGAACCCATCTGAGTCAAGAAGAATGCTTACCTGAAGAGAATGTAGCAGGATTTACAAGGATCTTCTCCTGTCTTCATAAGAAAAAAAGAAAAAAATACTTTTACGCTTAAAATTTGGCTAATCTTTCTGAGAAACCCAAAGAGCATTTTCCACCAAAAGCAGTGCACCGCAGGTAAATGATATGATAATTGCTCAGTTTAAAAATTTGTTAAAAGAAGGCTCACACCAGGATCTCGCACATCAATTTTCCCCATGCATTTTATAAATGAATTACATATACTGTAAATAGTGTATTTTATGGTGAGAAACTGACAGCGTCATTCCCAATGATTGTGAAAGCAAAGTCAGGAAAAGTGGCATTCTGTAATGGATTATGAAAGCATTTCAGCAATTACCGTATGCTCATCGGTTGGAATTCACATTTATGTAGCAATGGGTTTTTTTTTAGTATCTTTTATTTTTATTTTTAAATTATTTTTAATCCTCATCTGAGGATATATTTTCATTGCTATTTTGTTTTTTTATCCATTTTGATTAATATTCAAATATAGTTGTCTCCATTTTCTCATCACCACTTTCCCCCACCCCACCCACCTTCAACTCCCACCCTCAATCCTTCCCCCCTTTGGCTTTGTCCATGGGTCCTTTATACATATTTTCTGATGACCTTTTCCTTCTTTCCCCATTATTTTCCTCCCATCTCCCTTCTGGTTACCGTCAGTTTGTTCTTAATTTCAATGCTTCTAGTTATATTTTGCTTGCTTTTTTTTTTTTTAATGCAATTGGTGAATTAAAAATGTGTAAATTTCCTAGTGGTTTATCTTTGAAAGAACTTTAAGAATTGTAATTTATGCTAAAGAGAAATGAAGCAACCCTGGTTTGGTGTTTAACAACAATGTATTGAATAACAAGTTTAAAATCATTGCATCAAATAATATATACAGTATAAATACTTGCAGAGTATCTCTACATATCTCTATACACAGAACTGGATGAGGCAGTAGGTGAGTTTGCAGAATAGGCAGCAGGTGGCCTTTTATATCTGGTAGATGAAGACTTAGGCTTAAATACTAGATATGATGAGGTTTGGATTGGTACCCTTGGCATGGGGTTCACATTTGTTGGCTGCCATTTCTTCACTGGGGACGGTAATACTTACTTTATATTATTTTATTTGAAGAGTACTAAATGAATACAATACATTATTTATGCATGCTGTAAATATATATTAAGGGATAACCAGGCACTGCTTTAGATGCTTATGATGCTCCTACTCCCACACAGGAGATTGTATATATCAAGAGCTTCACAGGGTGTCTGGAATGAGTGCTTAATAAATTTTAGTTGTGAATAAGAGGTTATGAAGATGTAGCCAATATACATTTACTTATATGGAGGGAAACAGTTATTTTTAATAATCTGATCCATTTCCTATATCTATCAATTAAATATGTTTTTTTTTTTTTTGAGTCAAGTACAAAACTAAAGGCATCATTTGTCTCCTCCGGGGTATTTCAAAGGAAACACTCATTGTCCTTGCATATTAAAGGTAATATAATGTATTTCTTAACATTTTTTTTTCAAATAGGATAAGGACTTTCATTATTATAGGTCAGCAGTGTCATATCAATCAAATAACCACTTCAGATTTAAATAATTATTCTATTCTCAGAAGTTTCAATAGGTTTTAATTATTCATTAGCATAGGTATTTTCACAGATGGTCCAAGTGTTTTTTTTACTCCTCTCTAGCACCCGGCTCACATAAAAACTTCATGATGATAATGATTAAAATTTTGTGCTGGAATATTGCACTATAGAGACATTTGACTATATGAACTGTGTAAGTTTCAGTTGACGTTTCCTGGATCTATAGCCATAGGCTGGTTCTCTGATGTTCTGGAAAAAAACAGTAGTATTAAACACAAAGGTGGTATTCAAACATATTGTAAGCAGTATGCTTTTTGGGATTGATACTTGCTTTCTTGTTTTCTTTCATATGAATATTGTAACTATTTTCCTTGTTTGTTTTTGGAGAACAGTAACTAATACCTGTTGTGTGAAGCACAATTTAAGCTCTTCAAAGTAATTTGAAGACATTTAGTTAAAATATATTTGCTGGACATGAGTACAGATCCTATGAACATTAAAAAATTAATAAAAAGATACTAAAAACAACTCTATGCCCACAAATGTGGTAACCTAGATACAATGTTACAAACCAATCTCTTGAATGATACAATTTGTCAAAACTCACTCAAAAAGAAATAGACTACCTAAATTGGCTTATATGTATAAAAGAAATAAGAATAATTAACAACCTTTCAAAATGGAAAGCATTAGTCTCAAATGGGTTCATTGGTGAGTTTCTACCAAATAGTTGAATAAGAAATTATACTAGTGCTCTAAATTCTCATTCAGAATACAGAAGCATAGGGAATACTTCTTAACTCCTTCTATGAGACCAGCATTACTCTATAACCAAAACCAAAGCTTTTATAAGAAAACTACAGACCAATATCTCTTATGACCATAGGTGAAGAAATCCTAAACAAATATTAGCAAATTAAATCGAATAGTGTATAAATAGAATCACATGATGACCAGGTGGACTTTTTCACAGTTATGTAAGAAGGTTCAAAGTTGAAAACCAATTAATGCAATCAATTACACTCATAGGCTAAAGTAGAAAAATGTATTCTCTTACCACTTCTTCTTGACGTTGTATTGGAAATCCTTCCTCGCGTGGTAAGGTAGGAAATCAAAATATATAATGACTGAGAAGGAAGAAATAAAACTGTTTTTGTTTGCAAAGGACATGATTTTATATATAAAACTCTAAAGAACAGGAAAAAGAAAACCCTATAACTAATGAGCAGTTATAGCAAGATTACAGGATACAAGATTAATATATGAAAGTCGATCACTTTTCTATATATCAGAAATGAACAATTAGAATTTGAAATTTCAAAAAATGCTAGTTACATTAGTACCCTCAAAAATGAAATGCTTAGATATAAAGCTAACAAAATTGTTACAGAAATTAAAAATGGGGAATACTTAATGTTTATGGATAGGAACTGAATACTTTTCAAGGGATCGGTTCTTCCCAATTTGATCTAAAGATTTGATGCAATCTCAATAAAAATCCCAGCAAGATACTTGTTTGGATCTCAACAACTGATTTTAAAGTTTATGTGGGCCCTGGCCAGCTAGCTCAGTTAGTTAGAGCATTATCCCATTATGTCAAGATTGTAGGTTCAGTCCCCACTCAGGGCACATGAAGAAGCAACCAATGAATGCACAAATTGGAATAACAAATTGATGTTTCTCTCTGGCTGGCTGTCTCTCTGTCTTTCCCTTCCTTTCCCTCTCTAAACAAAAATCAACCAATTAAAAAAAAGTTTATATGGAGAGACTAAAGACCCAGAGTAGTCAACATAAAATTGAAAAAGAACAAAGTTTAAGGACTGTTGCTTACTTTAAGAGTTACTATAAGGCTATAATAATCAAGACTGTGGTACTGGTGACAGAATATAGAAATAGGTCAGTGGAACAGAAGAGGGAGACAAGAAATAGGACCATATAAATATAATAATTGATCTCTGATAAAAGAGTAAATGAAATTTAATGGAGAAAAAAATGTTTTTTTCAACAAATGGTGCCGGAACAACAGGACATTTACACACAAAAAGAAAAAGAATCTTAACACAGACCTTATATGCTTCACACAAAGTAACTCAAATTGGATCACAGAGTTAAATGTAAAAACACATAACTATAAAACTCCTGGAAGAAAGCATAAGACTGGTCTATATAACCTTGGGAGAATGGTAACTTTTTAGAAACAATACCAAAGATAACATCTATTAAAAATGATTGGTAGGCTGGATTTCATTCAAGTTAAAAAAACTGTTTCTGTGCAATCGATACTGTGAAGAAAATAAGATAGGTCACAGAATGGGGGAATGTATTTGCAAAAGACATGTCTGGTAAAGAACTGTTACCCAAAACATGGAAGAACTCTGAGAACTCAAAGATAAGAAAATGAAAATCCTTATTAGAAAATGGGCCAAAGTCCTTAACAGACACCTCACCAAAGAAGATATACAAAATGTGCTCCACATCATACATCATCAGGAAAATGCACGTTAAAACAACAATAACACTACTACATGTCTATTAAAAGGAACAGCCTCTGGAACACTGACAACACCAAATCCTGGTGAGTATGTGGATCAATAGGACTCTCATTCATTGCTAGTAAGAAAGAATATTGGTACAACAAATTTGGAAGAACATATGACAGTTTCTTATAAAACTAAACATACTCTTACCATATGACCCAGCAGTCACACTCCTTGGTATTTATCCAAATGAGTTAAAAACATATGTCAACAAAAAAACTTGCACATGAAAGTTTGCAGTGGCTTTATTTATAATCGCCAAGATTCGGCAGCAAGCAAGATATCCTTCAGTAGGTGAACAGATAAATGAGGTGCATCCAGACAACGGGACACATTTTAGTGTTGAAAAAAAATGAGCTATCCAGCCATGAAATGCATGTGGAAACCTTCAATGTATACTAGTATGTGGAAAAAAAAAAAAAAACCTGAAAAGGCTACATACTGTATAATTCCATCCATGACATCCTGGAAAAGACAAAGCGAAACGTGAAAAGGTCACTGGTTGTCTGGAATTGGGTGAAGGGAGGGATGGGTGGATGGAACACAGAGGATTTGGGGGATGATGAGACTATTGTGTGTGGTGCATACATTTGTTATACATTTATTCAGACCCATAGAATGTGTGGCCCTAAGAGTGAACACTAATGTAAACCACGGGCTCTGGGTGACAATGATGTCGGTGTAGCTTCAGTGGTTGTTCCAAATGTGCCACTCTGGTGGAAGGCATGAATAGTGGGAAAGGTGTGGGGGTAGCAGGGATATGGAACTCTATTCCAGTTCAGTGCGGCTGTGAATCTGAGAGTGCTCTTAAAATGGTCTATTAAAAAAGCAAGAAATAAAGAAAACACATTGCTTATGCAATAATAGTGAAAGAGTTTCACATAAAAGTTCTGTGTACTGTATTTACAATGAATATTTAACCAAATAGCATATCTTATATACAGTGGTAGATACGGAGAATTGGAATATAACTTCCTTTGGGGGGAAAATATTTCAGCTATACTCCAAGAGTATACACAGTTGCGAATGCTAGTTAACACTCTTCAAAGGTTTTATTACAGTAGAATCCACTTAATTTTCATATCCCAGTGGAATCCAAAACTCTGCAACTTAAGTATTTACTGCAATTATTAGAGAGTGTTTATGTTACATGCATTCTCATTTTCTCTTATGAGATTTCTTTCAGAATAAGCAGTGTATTTTCAAGCCACAGATTTTTTAAAAGCAGTTGTAATAAAGCAGGAAAGTAACCAAGTCTCCAAAGGTCTGTAGGTACAAAAATGTTTTTTGCAGAAAAATAAATTCAATTATTTGCAGAAAACAGTCTTTCAGATGCTTCTGCTACAGAAGTAGCAATTCAAAACATTGACAAGTTGCTCAACTTAAGGAAATGGAAAATTGACATTGATCTTAGAACTAAATTTAGTTTCCACTTAAGCTTTTGATTACTAAAAAGTTTTTCGTTGTTCCTGAAATGTGATTCAGCTTTAACCTGCCCAATACAGTTATCTCTATTACGTTTGTGTTCTGTAGTTAAGTAAGGAAACTTGATCAAAACAGAAATCCAGAAAATACTCACTGAGTTTAATAATTTAAGCAGAGATCAAAAGAAGAAAATATTGGTATGTTAATTGACTACATAAGATGGTGGGTGATTTACATATGATACATTTTTTGTTACCGTTGGTTTGTGTTTAGCAAGAGGTATAGTAGAATTTATTGTACTAAATCTAAACCCACATGTATAATTGAGTTTATTATTATATCTGTCTATTTTGTGTTACCATTAAGAACAATTTCACTTCAGCTAAAGTAACTTCATTTTTATATGTTTTCATCATAATATAGTGCTAGAAAATGTTACTGTAGACACTACCCATAGGACCTTTGCATATCCTTTAAGCATTAAAAATTATTCCCTACTTTCTCAACAGTTGTGTAAAATCATGGTGAAAATAAAATGGCACAAGTTAAATATGATATAATCATTTCAATTGAGCGTAAAACAAAGTCAATCATTTACCTTGACTTAATTGATATATATCATCTGTTCCAGGATTAATCTCTTTTGAAATTGGATACTCAGGTTACTACTCTCAAGTTAATTAGTAATGTGCACTATGCTTGATTAAATTAACTGCAGAGAGTAGTCGTAGCCCACTCTTCTAAATGGGCTGTATATAATGATATGAATTACCCGAAGTTGTCATTGATTATCCATGCCAATACAGAGGGACAGAGTTGATTTAAGACAGCATATTATTTTGATATAAATAGTGTGTTTCTTATTTTGAATTTTAGCAGAAATATGGGTTGCTTAACTACCTGGGTGGAAAAGTTGAAATGAAAGAAACCTTCAAGTACTCATAAGAAATGTGTGAATTCCCTACCACTTCAAATGGAGAGTATTTGAAATAAATGCCCATGACATATTCTATGTTAATCTAATAGAAGTGTTAATTATGTACTTACCATAGAATTAACACATACCCTTATCTCTGGGTCGATGCTTACAGAATATATTCAGCAGGATATGTAACTTAGAACTTGTGGTAGCTGTCTCATTTTGCCTTATCAATTCTATTCAACAAGCATTTACTGAGCACTCAATTTGAATGGGCTACAATTTTTCTTAGCAAATTAGTGTTTGTACTATGAGTGGGCCCAAGGGTTATGATCATTTAAAGTACTCAGCATATTGCCTGCATATATTACTTGGTGAAGTATAATAATTATTCATATATTTACCTATACAAAACAAATAATAACAGTGTATGTATGCCCTATAGTGTTTTGAAGAATTAAGTGAGATATTGTACAAAGCACATATTAACACTATGCCTGGCATGTAGTAAACCACAAATAAGTAGTAGCTATAAACCACTATATTATCCGATAAACATCCATAAGTTCTTCCAATTGCACCCTCCTTTCAACCATAAGTCATAACAATTTAATAGCCTATTATATTTTAAATACACTTTTAAGTTGGATATTAGTATGGTGCCTTACTATGGTTGTTAATATGTTGCATGTGACCAAACCTCGAAGTAAAAATAAAAAGGCTAAGAAGTTGAATGTGAAATCAATATTAGATTGACTTTAAGTGAAACCTACGCAACACATTGCGAGGTCTAAGGAAGCTGTATGGTGTTGAGACCGCGTTATAGTCCACCACTGCAAAGGAGCAACCAAAGGCTATGCATTAGGAAGATTATTAAAGCAGGTGCATAAACACTTGATGTCTTGCCTGAAAAACGTAATATCTGATGGCAAGAATCTTCCTTTAATGATATATTTTACTTTATCAACATGGTTTTGCCCATAAGTTTATGTCAAAGAATGTGAATGTTTAAGAGGTGAAATTGAGAGAAATAAAATATAGTTATTGCTATAACTGCTTGTATAGTTAATGGGAAAAACAGTTCCAGATAGATAGAGTCTTTAAACATTGTTTTTCCAGCAGACAGAGAGGAACCAGAAAATAATATTTTTCTTACAAATGGTTGAATGTTTAGAATAAAATATTATTATCAAATTCTGAATCATTTACTGCAGGCCAGTCACCACGCCACCTTATAGAGGAGCACCTGGCTAAAGCACCACTTTCGCCTGCTCAGTAGTCTCCCACACTTCAGCCTCATGTCTGTGATCCACATAACATCAAGGTTGCTACCTCTCACAAATAATGTTCTCACCACTATGTTTGTTTTCAGTGGTTCCATTTTTCATGCGCATTGAAGTTCATCTTTTCTACATTTTGCACTCTTAGTTTTTCTTTTCCAGATCACAGCCAGCTTTTTCATCCCTTTTCACCTTGTGCTTTGGTCAACAATTTCACATACAAACTCATTTATAGCATTTAATTCCCTTCCACCTCACACTGTTCAATCTTTGCGTTTTAATTTTCCTAGCACTGTGTGTTTTGTTAGTCCTGAGTTTCATTATCTTCTGCTTTTGGAATAGTTAACATCCTTTGTCTGTATGCCATAGCCCTCTCACCCGAAGTACTTTTTGAAGTAGTAAGAACTTACAATCTTAAAATTCTGATTGCCCATGTGCCTCATGCAGGGCATGAGACATTGAGATGAGTAACTTGTAGTTGGTTCCAGTTTCAGATATAATATGAACATGCAGAAATCATCAGAATTTAGAAAACATATGAGGAACAATTTTCTGTAAAATTATATTAATGATCATCATAATTTACCATCTTTTATATTCTTTTTTTATGCTGATTTTCAAAAGGATTTAAGGACAACATTAAAGAGATTTTTGTGTGTTGTCCTTTCCATAATGGGACACTACATGTTAGGTTTTTTTTAATTATTATTTCACTATAGACTCTGCCACCACATAACTCTCTTACTCAAGCTTACATTAATCAACTTCAGAGTGACCCCGAGTAAGCTTCATTAACCTCCTTTGGTCTCAATTTTTCCCGATGAGGTTGAATGATATCTAAATTTCTTTCTAGCTCTCAAATTTTGAGTCCATTTAAATACAAGTTTGAATTCAGAGTTCATCTCAGTTCTACTAGTCTACATATTCCTGGTTTACCAGATTAAGTCGTTAACAGCTAGAAGGACTGAAAAATTCACCTGAATAGGGCTGATCTCAGTAGATATAAACTATTAACCATTTCCACATCGTCAATCTCTATTGTCTTCAGCACTTTGGCTTGATTAAAGATTTCCCTCTCCCCCACTGATTTTTCTCTCTATTTAATCCACTTAAATTTGCATCATTTTGTTTTCTCATCATTGCCTGCAGCTTCCTGCCAGTATGAATTTTAAAGTCTTAAGAGTTCCCAATTCTCATCTGCTTGAATGTTGTATTGTGCAGATCTTAGCTGCATGATTCCCTCTGGGCAATTTTTTAAATAAAACTTACTTAAAACCATTGAATTCACCCTTCAGTCTACAAACTCAAGTTTGATTTGGCATATGTGTCTATGGATAGATGTACAAGTAGGAATATAGCTGTACACTCTTTGCTCAAGAGGAATTTGATCCCTATTCCGTTTGGGATGAGCAACTTACTGTAATGACACTGGCAAGATTATTGGGGTAAATATGATAGTGTAAGTTTATGAGCTCTAAAGCCATACCACCAAGGTCCATATTCAGGACCCACTACTTACTAGCTGTGTGACCTTGAACAAGATGCTTAACCTCTACCCCATGGGATTGTTATGAGGGTTAAATAAAGTGATGGTGGTGCAAGTAAAGTAGCACCTAGTTCACAGTCAGCCTTCAAGAAATGTGAGTAGTGTTAACATGTTCAAAGATATCTTTAGTGTAATCCTTTAAGTAGACAACTGGGGGAAGGAAGAGGTAGCATTCTCACTTTTCCAAGATTCAGAAATATATATACTTTGGTATACTGTCTAATATACGAGTTGAAGGAAATGAAGTTTCATATAAAAACCATGGTTCTAACACAATTTCTAAGATGGGAATATCGATGATATTCTTTCTCTTAGTCTCTGAGCACCCTAAAGAAGCGGGACATGCAGGACTATAGAAGGTTGATACAGCTGTTAGGATGAAAACTCCTGCAGCCCTGTTCCTGCTTCATCAAATAGAGGGAAGAACATCAAGAAAAAGGATTGTTTTTAGTATCATCTGTTTTCTTGTCTAAGAGGAAGGATTTGAAATACCAGAATCAATGTTTATACGATTTTAGGGATCTGACTTGAACTGACAAGGAAGTCACTTGATAAATGGAACTGAGTTTTCATTGCCCTCATGCTTTACTCTCTCTGGGCAGAGCTGCAGGTGATCTCAGCCCATCCCAGGGAAACCACGATGCTAGTCTGTCTTGTAGCACCGCAGCCAACACAGCCTGAAGAAATATTTAGCTTCTCCTCCTGTGAATATTTACAGTATTTTTCACTTTTGCCAATGCCCTACCACTTAAAACTCTAACAGAGAACTAAAGATTTATTTTCTAGTTGTTTCAGATACTTAAGGTTCATTTCCTCATATAGATTAAAAAGTATTTGAGGGCCAGAGCCTTATTGTACATCTCCTTTAAGCCTCTCATTTCTTATCCCAGTTCTGGAATATTTTTCAGTTACTATTTGATGTACAACATCGGTCCAATAATTGCAATTTTAATGTGTCTGATTTTCTTTAAATTATCTTTGCATTAGTTCTTAGGACAATCATGGCATTAAAAATATACAGAACTCTATATGTTGGGTGTTTTTATTTTTTGTTTCTTCTTTTTTATGAAGGCTGAAAATGAGATCAAAAGGATTAAAAAGATCACAAATCAGATTTGAGAACTTTCCTAGAATTTGAGCTTTAATTGGGCTGGAACCACTGGGGCTGGTTTCCAATCACATAGTTAACGTGTCTCATGTTTTCCCTAGTTTTGCTTTTAGTCCTTCGGGCACAGTAACTCAAAACAACTTCCTGTTGCTGTGTCTGCTCAGCTAGTATATAGCAACTTCATTTACATTGTGACACAAATAGGAGCTCAATTTCTGGAATCAAATAGACCCAGCTTAAAATTTTACACCTTCAAATACTCTTCAGTAGATGAAGTAGCTCATTCTTCTATTATATAGTGATTGTTCTTTACCTGTCATACAATTATGATCCTTATCTATTTTATAATAAATTTTATATGTACTTTTTATTACATAAAGTTAGAATTACTAAGTTTTAGACTGTTGTATCCAATTGCTGTCTGTGCAACCATGAACAGGGTACTTGGCTGCCTTAAGTTTTAATTTGCCACTATGTAAAATTGAGATATTGAATACCTGCTTAATAGCTGTCTTATTCCATTCAGGCTGCCGTAACTGAGTGCCATAGATTGGGCGGCTTAAACAAAAAATGCTTACATTTTTAAAGAAAGAAGCTGGACCGTGAAGATCAGGATGCTAGATAAGTTCCTTGTAGGAGCCTTTTTCTGGTTTATAAACAGCTGCTTTCTTGCTCTAGCAAGTGGTAGGGGGAGAGGGAGAGAGATAGAGAGAAAGATAGACAGAGACAGAGAGTGAGAGCAAGAGAGAGAGAGAGATCTGTCCTTCTCTCTGGTCCCTTCATCCCCTTCTGTGGACACCAGTGCCATTGTGGGGGCTCCACCTTCATGTCCATTCAAACATAATTACCTCCCAACTCAGATTTCATCATACTGTGGTTTAAGGCTTTAAGACAGGAATTTTAGGGGGACACGCACATTCAGTCCATAGGAATAGCAATATTATAACAGGTATGATGAGAAATTCAGACATTCTCTTTCAGCAGCAGTCTCGGGTGGTCAGTGTGGAGGAAAAACTATTGACCCATTCGGCGTCATGCCAGCCCAGCAGGAACCTGAAAATCAGCCATCATATAGTAAACAAAAACATATTGGCTAGATGATTTTGAATTTCTTAACCTGTTTAGATAATGTTCAGACATATCAATTTATTTAATCTAATTCTGTGAATATCGGGTGTTTCCCTTTGACTAAGCCCTGCACAGGTCACAGTTGGACAGGGGCTGACATAGAATCTTGCCCTGCATTCTGAATCCACATAAGACTGAAAGGTCTAATCTAAAATTCTGCCTATCGCTTAAATGTCACCCTAATTATGTTATCTAAAAAATCTGTATCTCTTTTCAGAAGTATACATGTATACAATCATTTTTAGTGGAATGTGGATTTTGCGGTCTCTTTCAGCTTTTAATATGTTGTGTATTCAAGTTACACTCGAATGTATTTCACATTCTGCATAATTTTGATGAAAATACTAGGCCTAGAATTTTTCTAATACTGTATTCCACTTACCTTAGTAAGTATACAACTTTCTATGAAATAAACTTTATACACTAAATATCTCCCTAGGGCCTCCCCCTTTATTTTATTGCTTTGCAATACAATATGAAGTGATCCTATTTTTCAATGAGCTGGTTTGCATTAAACATCAAGCTCACTCACTCCCCTGGGTATTGTTAAACATACTGTTATGACAGCTGGGCCAGTGGTTGAAAATCAAAACCCAAAGTTGCATAGTCTTTGAATCCATGCATGTATGTGATAGAGTATATGTGTGTCTCCCTGGACCCAGGGATCTCTTTGCTGTGACTGATTTGGGAGAATATCTTATTAACCTAGGAAGATCAAGCAAATTATTCCTCTGTGAGCAGGGAGCAGAGAGTGGAAAGCAGAACCATAGGGAAACCTTGGATAAAGAAAACATTGATCTAATGAAGTGAGTAATAGTTTCCACATGAATAAGTAATCGCAGCATCTACTCACCACAGTTTGATTGCAAGAACTGAGGTGAAATATTACAACTACAAGGTTTCCATTGCATTTTTATAATGTGATTTTCTCCAAAGCTGTACAGGACTACCTAACATTATCAATGAAGTGAAATCTTCAAAGAACAGCCATTTCCTTCTCTTCCTTTAGCTTGCTGGAATATGTCTGGCCATTGTGAGGCCTAATTGGCAAAGTTCTCTCTCAAAGTGATAGACATCTGAAATCATTCTACTTTGATATTATAATGAATTGTTCTACAGACCTAGCTGTTCTGGGATCTTCACTCTTTACACTCACGCTCTCCTAACTCTCGATTGTTTTTAGTTATACTGTGCCATTCCACAGCTTTGATCATATTATTTCTGAAAATCTTTCTTCTTGTGAAAAATTCTTACTCATCTTTTAAGCCTTAAACCTTATTCATCTTCCCCAGGAGTCCTCCACTGAACCCCACTGGCTGCAGACAATTTTTTTCCTTTACATTTCACTTATATTATTAAAATGATCTAATATTATGTGTTTGCTTTTTTCACTAGGCTTTTAAGTCCAGCACCTAAAGCAGTTTCTTACTCATGTTTAGACTTGCAAGAAATGTTTGTTGAACTGAGTATGATTTAGGAAAACAGATGAAATCTTCACAACTAAATAAGAAAGCATATTTTATTTTATTGATAATTATACTTGATATTATAGAAGCCTTCAAGATCAAGGACAGCACAAGATATTTCAATAGGGTTATCTTTTGTTTTCTTCTAGAATATAAGCAATACCTTAAACATAAACTGAAGTGTAAATTTTATTTTTAGATTACCAACTAAAGAGTTCTCCAAATTAGCCTGTCATTTTTGCTTCTGCTGAAGTTTAAGTTCATTCATAAGTGACCTTATTTTTCAGTTATTTCTTAGCTCTGTACTATTGGCATGGGTATCTCCTTAAACTGGAATTGTAGACAGTGATGCTAAGCAAGGTGAATGGCCTGACTAAACTTTGGAACAAAAGAGAAGTTAATAGTTCTATACCTAGATATGCTGGCCCATAAATAAACCATAGGCATGTGTTTTGGATGTTAATTTTTCTAAACATTAACATACATTTGTGCAAAATGTATACAGGAAATCTATAGAGTGACAGAGACCTTACTGTAGAAGGAACTAACTATTCTGGTTTGCAAGGACAGGGAAGAGCATGTAGCAGAGCTAACATTTAGGTTGAGAACTGGTATCTTGGATAGTACTTGGCATTGTCTCAAAGTGGCTGAGAGATGGACTGAATTATCATCTTGCCCCTGGATTAGTCACCTGGAAATGAAGAATGATTGGATTGAGTCCATGAGTTGCTGGGTAGAATGAGACTGAGGGATTCTGAAGCATGTTAGCCTAGTGAAAGAAGAGGGGGATGTTTTATTGGGTGGGGATTCTGACAATACGCATTTATTAAAGTTTCATTTTTGTGATGCAAAGTAAGAATTACAAAGCATAATTGTCCATGTTACTTAATATGCAGTCGTGTACTATCCTTGAGGACAGGTGTCAAGCCTTAGTTGAATGTCTCATATGTGAGGAATGCCTCAGCTGATGCAAGAGTGTGCCCAGTGGAGTTCCCATTGAAGTGTAATACTGAATAATATATTCCACTCTATGTCTAGTTAATCTCAATAATATGCACTTCATTGGTTTCAAACAACTGCTAGGGGGAATGGATTTCGGGATGGTTTTGTAAGAAATGGCAGTCCAATTAATTCCTTAGTGAGATTTAAAAAGTTGTTTCAGCATAAAGATAAATAAAATGTAATTTCCACTTTATTGTTATGTTTGGAAAGAATACAGCCAGATTCTTATAGATGAAGGATGAAATGCTAACAAAAGTTATGCTTACCCTGCTGCCTTGTTTCATCAAAAAGGCAAACTAAATAAATATAAAACCCAATTTTTAGAGGACCAGAAGATACTCCTAGTGATATAATCCTACTTCAATTATTAAAAAGCTAAAACATATGCTATTTTGAAGAAGAAACAGAATATATGCTTTAAATGATATTTTTATACTTTATGGCTGGAAGCATAAGATAATAATAGATTATATAATGCATGGCATGCCCTTTAGGGATGCTATCCCATTCAATTCCTACAACAGTGCAAAACAGAGATATTATTGTTACCTGTGTTTTTAATATGAAGATTAGAGGTCTCAGAAATTCAAATAACTTAATCACAATTACATAGCATCTAAATGTTAAAAATGAAATTTGAATTTGGGTTTCCTGACCCCAAAGCACAGACATTCCTTTAATCACCCAATTATACTCTGACTGGGTCAGAAGAAACCCAAATCACATCCAGGGCATTAAACTTGACACTTTGCTTAGTTGTAGATACCAACATAAATATATTGCTCGGCCTTTGCACCTGTTTTATTTTTATAAACATTAAAAGCCAGATTTTTTCTTGCTCAATGGCAGCTATATGAAGGACATGCCACTGAGAAGCTAGCTAGAAGGAAGGGAGATCAGTGAGATTTGAACATGGTTCCAGGGGTGTGTGCAGGCTCGGTGGGGGTAAATTTTGCCTTCAGGCGACATGGGAGAGGGTTGGAAACATTACTGAGAGTCACAGTATGTGTGAAGGGAAATGGAAAGGGGAAAGGAAGAGGAGGGGGGAGGTCCTACTGGCATCTAGTGGGTAGAGCCCAGGGATGCTGTTATGCACCCTGCAATGCACAGGATAGGCCACAACAAATAAGAATTACCCGACCCAAAACGTCAGTAGCACTGACGCTGAAAACTGGGCTAAAGCCTTTGTACGGGCCGTACACATTACTGGATTACTTTTCCAGAAGCAAATTCTCATTTGTTTTGATTTGAATTTCAGTTGGGTTACAAGTACGGTTACTTAGCAGTATAACTACTTTCTAGGATAGTGATCGTCTTCTAGAAGAAACATCTTCATTTTTAAAGACCTTTATTCTGATGATTGGATTTTAAATCATGTGCAAATTAAAGAATTTATGTTCTTTTGCATGTTAAAATTGAATGTGGTTTATTCCTTACTGCAAGAAGTTTCTTCCTCATTTACTACCTGACAAAGCCACTCATTGTTTCTCATAAGATTTCCTGATCCTTGAGACATGGAGGGACGCTTGAGTGCTTCCCTTGAATTAGCATATTTTTGAGAGTGTATGCAGGGCAAGTAATGGAGTTAGAAAGTCATTTAAATGTAAAAAGAATACTATCAGTGAAGTTTATATAGAAGGAAAATTGTTTCAAAGATACTATTCTTCAGGAAAAAAATAGTTTTATTATGTTTGAAAAGTAGATACAGGTATATAAAATTTACTTTTGCCTTTCAAATATATGTGTATAACTACTATCACATATATTGAATATACATGTATTGACTTTAACACTTATTTAGTGCCAAGTGTTTACAGAGAGCCAACAGATGGACATTTCTCAGTATCTTCAAATGGCAAAATATTCAGCAGCAAATAAAATAGTTTATGTTAATGTCAATATAAACCTATAAATAGAGACACAACTCTTTTTAAGGTATGATTGTATCACTGTAAGGACAAAAAAGAGGTTTTCTGTCATATATTTACCTTACATGCTGTTTCTAAAAAATGAAAACAAAAATCTCCTCTGCTACGTTGATATCATGACATAACAATTTAAATTAGACAGCTTTGTTTTTCTAGAATGAACCAGTCAACTAAGGTGACTTCTCCTGGTTGTGGAACACTGGACTTCTGGCCTGTTCCTACTCTTGTAGAATCTTCCCTCTCTAACTGCTCTCATTAACACCATCCCCCTCAGCATATGCACACGCATACACACACACACACACACACACACACACACACACAAGCACACTCTTCTCTGGCATATTGATTGAAACTTTTGCTTTCTGCTGTTTCACCATTCTTCCCTGAGGCAAGGGAGCACAAAGAGTCTGGCTGCCATCTGGTATTTGAGGTGGGGACAAAATACAGGAAGAAGATGACAGATTTATTTCTGAAAAAATTATCCTGCCATAGGTAATGCCTTTACCAGTATAGTAGAATTGCTCAACTTGTACATCAGTGTTCCCCCACTTATATAACAAGGTCTATCTTGGTATCATTTGATTATTGTGTAATACCACCAAATGGATAGGAAAGCCATAAGGATGTATTTCAAAAAACAATGAGCAGACAATGCCAGGCTGAAGGAGAACTTCAGGTTCTCCTGAAGTTCTTAAGGTTGGCATTTTAGGTTCTCAAGGTGGCCACCTAGGCTTTCAAGTACGTGGGACTGATGCAGGCATCTGGAAGTCTGAAAGAGAAATGGTGGTTATCTCTGAAAGTCTGCGATCTCTAAAGTCCTGCCAGCGGCAGAGGAAGAGGCCTGGGGGAGTCTGCCTCGAGCTTAGGCCCAGCCAGGATGTGTTGGTCACCATTCCATTTTAGGTGGCGAGCTGGATGGAGGAAAATCATTTACACATAGTGGCTCTGAGAGTAAATCTTCCTGAAAATCACAAATTGCCAACCAGCTAGATTATTATTGGCTACAGAATATCAGAAGTCATTTCTATTACATTATTGGGACTCACAGACCAACCTGCCTTTCAGCTTGTTGTGATGCAACTAAAGTGTGTTTGAGTGGCCTGAGATGAGAGCACCTGGTATGGTAGGTAATCAAAGAGGTAACTGAGTATTCTGGGGTAATAACTTCCTGAGTGCTGCGTGTGGGTGCATGCATCAAAAGTAAGTGGCCCACTTGGGGTGAGACAAGCTGGCCTGGGTATAAATAAGATCTGGTGAGCCCTCAAGCTCAGGTCCCAAATGTGGACAAGTAAGCTGGGCAGAAACCTACTCACCAAAGCAACACAAAGACTGAAGAAAGGTGAGTTGGCCACATAAACAGCCACCAGCCCGAATTTTAATGGCTTCTGTAGGGCAAAACTTCCTAAGTCCTAACTCCAGACACTGTCACTACCAAGTTATTAGAGAATATTCACAGGATAGCTCAGCACTCAGGGTAGGGGCAGGTGGCAAAACTTGTATAAGAGCCTTGGCAATGTTAGGATAGCATCCAACTTCAAGGAAGAAAACTGGCGTGTGCCAGGCTGACACTCACTCACCTGGGAGGAGCTACCAGGTAGAGCAGAGAAGGAGCTGAGCTCTCAGAACCTAGGGAATGGAGCTGCTCAGGCACAAACCCAGAAAAACACAGCAGGGTGTGTGGGAGTGCTGCCCACCAGCACCACACTCCAAGCAGATCCCCGCTGGCCATGGAGAAGCCTGGGCCTGTGCTCTTTGGCCGTTGTCATGGCTGAGCACCTTGTGTCTGGGTGTGGAAATCTAACTTCCTTCCAGGCTCCGGCTCCCATCAGAAATGAAGGGCCAGTTGTTTGAATATGGAGGATTTCAGAAGGTGTTAGCCTTTCTTGGAAACTGGGAGTGGTATGATCCAAAAGGGGAATTAATATAAGGTGCTAAGGAAGATAGAGCCTGGAGGTGGTGACCCTGGTTGAGTGGTGGCCACATGCCCCAGGAGGGAAGACTGTGATTACAACACAAGGCACCTTAAGTGAGTTGGTGGTCTTATGTTTCTGTTTTAGGTTCTTCTGCATTGATCTATGGTGATACTCAATTGAAGCATGAGACTTCTTGCATAGGGCAATTCCCTGAAGCATGTCCTCTTTTGTAAATGCATTGTGCTTCTTCAAAGAGCCTCTTATAACTCCTCCACATAACATCGATTTCTCCTTTTAAACATCCTATAATGCAGCTGGAAAAATGGAATTGAGCATTTAAACAGCCCTTGCTTAATTGTCTCTAATTGTTTCAAGTATGTAACTCTTAGTTTCCTAGAACATTGTTAGTGAGGGCTGTCCTATTGCTCTTGTTTTTCTAATGAAAGACCTAATGCAGTGCTAGTCTAAACATGATCAAAACATCCGTGTGTGTGTGTGTGTGTGTGTGTGTGTTTTGCTGTTAATCAGTATTTGCAGAATTCTGCATGTTGCCTGGAAACTTACTGTGTGACATTGTACTATGAAAATAATAGTTTGTAAATCTGTGGACTTAAGTTCTAATCCTGAAACTGAGTAAATTCACGTGTGACTTGAAAAAATGATTATTAGGTTATGTATCTGTAAAATCAAAATGCCATGAAGTGATGGTGATCAAAATCATTTATCTATGTGAACAGGAGTGGAATGTGTCATCCAAAATATGCCACCTTTGCATACTGGTTAGTTTGAATTGAAGTTGCTTTAGAACCTAGGAAGTGGAGCTGCTCAGGCACAGAACCAGAAAAATACAGCAGGGTGTGGGAGTACTGCCCACCAGTGGTACAGTCCATGTGGATCCCCAGCTTCCATGGTCCTGCAATAAGAACACTCAGGGGCCCTTCTCTGTCCCCCTGAAAACAGGAAACAAATATCCCAAGGGAGGTGTCCTCTGTTCACCATCCTTATTGCCAGAGAGGGAATTCAAAGCTGAGAAGGCTGTGTAAAGCTTGGTTACTAATTAATTAATCTGCTACCCCAAGCCCAAACCCCTTTGTTCTGTCAAATCTTCACAAGTTATTGTTTCTTTGTCAAAAATATATAAAAGCTGCCATGGCTGGTGTGGCTCATTGGATTGAGTGCTGGCCAAAGGGCCAAAACAAAGTGTTGCTGGTCGGAATCTCAGGGCACTTGCTGAGGAGTAGGGGCGCAGAGAGAGGCAACCACGTATTGATGCTTCTCTGCCTCCTTCTCCCTCCCTTCCTCTCTCTAAAATAAAGAAATAAAATCTTTAAAAAATATGCAAAAGTTGTCTGCTTTGGTCACAGCTTTGAGTCTCATATCTTTAAGGTTCCCATACACACAAAATCAAAATGATTTTTCTCTTGTTAATCTTTTTTATGTCAATGTAATTATTTGGCTAGGCAAAGAACATAAAAGTGAAGGGAAAGCGTTTCTCACCTCATACATAGAGAAGAACTGATTCAGGTATGGAGATAGACTGAAATGGAAGGAAACCAGAATTTGCCACCTGGTCCTACTTTTAGTATATGTAACATAATATAATGTAACCAGCAGTTTGATTACATGCAAAACATATTGTGAATCAAAGTAAAGGGATTTTCCAAAGCATTACCAATATATGGGATTCAAATTGAAGAGTATATGCATGTTCACATTCATTTTTCCAGAAAAAAAAAAAAAACAGTGATAGAGTGAACTATTTAGCCATCTCGTGTCATGTGAATGAGCAGAGCTGCATTATCTTCTAGGGTCTATTAATGTAATACTTCACAGCATTTTACTATCAGTATCTTTAGTATTCAATAATACAAGCTCATTAGAACTATCTGGGAAGTGTTATCATAGAGCTAATGAATGTTTGACCCTGTAATTCATGGAATTATTTTTCTAATAATGAATTTGAATTTATTCGAATGGCAGCTATTAAATGGAATAATTGTAGAATTATAGAAATCACTACATTATGTTTTAAAATAAGTATTCGTTAACTATGAGACATAAAAATATTTTTTCTTATTGTTAGTATTGAATGATAAAACAAAGTAGAAGTGACCTAAGCCACTTTCTCCTTTTTTAGTCATGTCATGATTTTTTTAAATATCTAAACTCTATAACTCACTTGTTCACTCTCTCAGTCTCCTCTCCTCCTCAGGTGTGCTTTTATCTCCCTAAGGTTTGGTTTACTGTCTTCATGGTAAAAACTTTGAATTAAGTGTGAACTCTGATATGGTCATTTCCTGTGGCCTGGGGTCTTGAGGAATGCTCTTGGTGTTACTTAGGTTGTTTTTGATGCTGATAATGGTTATTTGGTTGTATAACAGTGAAAATTAAATGCTCATTTGAATTTTCTCATTAAGAATGACAATTATTTGTTTCTATAATTTTTCGTCTCAGTTAAGAATGAGGTATCTTTTCTAATAATTGCATATGGAATGGAAAATTATGAGTATTTTACATTTTGCTATTATTTATATAGTTTCTAAATTTCCACAATTTATAATATGTATCTGTATGCAATAGAGATATATCTCATTAATACTAAGAAAAATGTAATTTACTTTCATATTTTAAAAAGTCTCTAAAATAAAGAGAAGATGATATAGCATTGAAGATTTGTAAATAAATAAAGCTCACACTAATGATCAGCCTGAGACATTAATTTTGTTCTAAATGAGATTATTTCATATCTCTACTGTTTTATAATTATTGCACAGCATTAATCTACAATAGGCAAGAGATGCTGCTAGCATTTTTTTCTGCTGTAACGGGGTGGCCCCCTGGCTCTGAGTTCTGACCTGCAGCTAGAGAGTAGGGGTAAGCGATACTTCCTTTTCAAAATCTATTTAGATGCACTGAGGCCTGTGGAGACTGAGACATCTCTGGCACTGAAGGAGATGTGACTTTTGTCCACAGTGGAAGTTCAAATATGTACAAACACACTCCATGAGCTGTGGTTGTGAGGTACCATGGAAGAATTACGGTTGCAGACCAGGAAATCTTCTCTGTAAAGAATGAACTCTGACCCAGTGAACAGAATGGAGTAGCTGTTGTATAGCCACAGGTACAGTAGTTCAGACAGGTATAAGTGTATAAGCAAGAAAAAAATCCCACGCTTTCTGGGCATGAGTCCAAGCAAGCCTGCTTAAACATAGCACAGTGGTAGAAAGTGTTTGCCTTTCAGAGGAGAACTTGTGGCAGAGGACTGGTCCACAGCAGTGTTTGGTCTAATCGATAGAGATCCGCTGAGCCACTGGGGCCAGTGAGGGTGTATGGTTTAGGTAGAAGGGGATGAAGGTAGCATCAGGTGTTTTTGCATTGGTAGTGATGGAAGCCCAGTGGGGACAAGGGCCAATGCATCGGTGTTACTCTGTCACTGTAGCTGGCAGAGAATGATCAACAACGTATTTGGGCATAGAGACACATGGAAGGGATTTGAATCTCTGATTTTTGGAGAGGCATGAGGACTTCTTTTTTAAAATTAAACAAATCAAGTACAGTTTACATTTAATATTATTTTATATTAGTTTCTGGTGTGCAGGATAGTGTTAGACAATCATGTACTTTACAAAGTGTCCCCCCGATATTTCCAGTACCCAACTGGCACCAGACACAGTTATTATAGTATTTTTGACTAAATTCCCAATGCTGTACTTTACACCCCTGTGGCTGCTTTGTAACTACAATCTGTACTTCCCAAACCTTGTATCTTTTTTACCCATTCCCTCAACCACCCTCCCCTCTTACAGCCATCAGTCTGTTCTCTGTATCTATGAGTTTGTTTCTGTTTGTTTGTTTAAATTGTTCGTTAGTTTCCACATATAAGTGAAATCATACAGCATTTGTCTTTTTGACTGACTTATTTTACTTAGCACAATATGCTCTTGGTCCATTCATGCTGTTGCGAATGGTAAAATTTCATTCTTTTTCCCTTTTCTTTAAAGATTTTATTTATTTTATTTTTAGAGAGAGGGGAAGGGAGGGAGAAAGAAAGGGAGAGAAACATCAATGTGTAATTGCCTCCCACACACCCTCCACTGAGGACCTGGCCTGCAACTCAGGCATGTGCCCTGACTGGGAATTGAACCAGCGACCCTTTGATTCACAGGCCCATGCTCAATCCACTGAGCTGCACCAGCCAGAGCTAAATTTCATTCTTTTTTATGGCTGGGTAATATTCCATTGTATATATGTTCCAAGACTTCTTTATGCTTTCCTCTATTGATGGGTGCTTGGATTGCTTCCATAGTTAACTCTTGCAAGTAATGCTGCAGTGAACATAGGAGCGCATAAATTCTTTCAAATCAGCCTTTGGGTTTCTTCAGGTATACATCCAGAAGTGTAATCCCTGGGTCATAAGGTAGGATACTGTATAACAAGGTAGACTGATGTGTATTGAAAAGAGAGATTTCAGGTGCTCACAGTCAAAACTGTCCATTGTCAAAATTAGCAACCAAATGTTTAATTCAATCATATACTTAATCATATTGAGAGTTATTTAACTTACATAAACACAGAACTAGTCACTATTGCAAAGCGGGATTCATCAGGACAGAAAACATAATTGTGTTGCTCCCTTTACACTCACATGTAAGTCATAATAGCAAAAACTACATAACACTAGATTCGTTTTCCACATTATCATCTCCATAACCTATGAGGAAGGCATTATTTTTATCTAGATCTTATAAATGAAAAAGTAAGGTAGCGGGAAGTTAAGGTAGTCAGCTTGTCCAAGCTCCTACAATTAGCAAATGGTAGACAAGGAATTTGAACTCAGGTCATACATACTTGATCACCACATCAAGGTCACGACCAGGGGAAATCTGTGACAATAGGTCTTGTTGCATGACTATCAAGTGGCACATCTCTTTCAGCTCTAGTAACACATACACTTAGTCCTTGAATATGTTAAAGTGATTTACTTAAAGCGAGATTTCTTCTGAATTTCCCTGGTATGTAGTTCTGGCTCAGAGTCACAGAGACACTGGTTAACAAGATTGAGTAGTTGGTAGTTTCCGTTAGTAGTGGGTTGATTTTATGACAACCTCAAATGAGTGGAAGATTTGAAAAGTCTGTTTGGTAAAATCTTTTTTCTAATTTAATTGATTGTCCTGTTGCTGTCATTGATGTTGTCATAGTTGTTGAGGTAATACCTATATTTACCATGATAGCATGCTTTAATTAAAAACCAAATTAGACCACTTATAGTTTGC
The DNA here is from genome assembly GCA_004027475.1 of Anoura caudifer. Taxonomy (NCBI): domain Eukaryota; kingdom Metazoa; phylum Chordata; class Mammalia; order Chiroptera; family Phyllostomidae; genus Anoura; species Anoura caudifer. The sequence goes on from PVKU01002083.1 coordinate 25,764, forward strand.
ATCCAGAATATGCTAAGAAACATTCACTTAATGGTATCAATACATCAATTGATAAAATGCCTTTGTGTTTGTCCTAATTTGAAATTCCTACTTTGACAAAAAAGAAAAAAACCTTATGTGGTTAATTTTGTTATACTAAGAAAGACAATGATTTAAGCTTGCAAATAACTCCAAAACAAGTGCTGATTATTCCATTTAGTTGAAGCTCAGGAATTTGTCTGATGTTGTACTTTATGATTGTCCTTTGCTCTGTTGACCTCAATATTTTAATACGTAACAGAATGAGGATATTGGAGACAATGTGATCATATTTGTAGATCCGTTCCCTTGTAATTCACAGTAATTCATATTTACAGAGGACTTCTTATATGCCAGGGACTGTTGTAGGCCATGGGACACAGCAGTGAGCACAAAACAAAAATGCCATTACCCACATAAATGTTTACATCAAAGGGTGAGAACAGAGCTACCAAAAAAAGAATAAATAAACTATATTGTACATTAATGATAGGTACTATGAAAACAACAAAGAAAGGAAGTGAGATAGAAAATGCCGAGGGTTTACAATTTTATATGTAGTTATCAGGGAAGGCCTTGAAGAGTAGTAACATGTGACAAAGCCTTAACAGGTGAGGGGGTATATTGTTCACATTTGTGGGGGAAGAGCAAGGAACAGCAAGTGCAAAGGCCTGCAGCAAGCAATCAAGCATTGTTGGAACTGAGCGAGATGTGAGGCAAGAGAGAACTCATTGAATGTCTTACCTAAGTTTAATGTTTTTTGGGTTGTTTTTTTTTTAGTGTATGATCCTGGTTGGTAGGAAAAAAAAAAAAAAACAGTACAGGAAAAGAAGTAGAAGCAAAGAGACCTGTTGCAATAATTCAGGAAAGAGTTAATAGTGGGAGTAATTATGCTCAATTTCTAGATATTTGTTGGCATGCTGTGGAGGCAGGATTTACATAAAATGTAGTGTACAGACATCGTTTGTGAATTAGGTGAGTTTTGGCAAATGTATACACAGGTGCCAGCATCTACTCGGTTGAGTTAAAGATTATTATTGCCGTGCCTTTAAGGTCTTCTAATTCTCCTTTTCTGCCAATCCTCATGGGTATGAGGATTGACCTCATAGGTATAGGTATGACTTCTTTCCACATAGATTAAGTTTGCTCATGCGTGTGTGTGCATGTGTGCACTCGTGTATGGGATCATACACTTTCCACTGTCTTATGTCGGGCTGCTTCTTTCAGCTTTGTGTGTTTGAGGTTTAGCTATATTATTGTGGATATTAGTGAACGTATGTTTTTATTCCTGAGTAGAATTCCATTGTGTGAATATACTATATATTTTTTAGTCATTCTCTGCTGGTGGACATTTAAGTTAATAGTTTGTGTTTAGTATGAATAAAGCTGATACAAACATTCTTACATGTTTATTTTTGTGGGCATATATTTTTCTTTCTCTTGGGTTTTAATTAGTATTCCCTGAATATATTTTTATGGAAGAGTGAATAGGATTTCTTGATTGTTTATACACAGTTATAAGGAAAGTATGGTGTAAAAAATGACTCTAAGGAGTTTTGGCCCAATTAACTGAAAGTTGTATATGCATTAACTGAGGTAGGAAAGACTGAAACAGAAGTAGATGGGAGAAGGGAAAAATAAAAATATATAGTGTGGAATATTTTAAATTAATTTTTCTATTAGATGAGTCAAAGTGGAGACGTCAGGTGGGAAATTGGATTTAAGAGTATAAGTTCAGGTGAGATGTTTATTTGGAGGTCATTGGCATGCAGGTGATACTTGAAGCCATAGGATTTGATGGCATCACCAAAGGAGTTAGTGAGGGTTAGTGGAAAAGAGATTAATTCTAAGTACTAAGTTTGGAGTCTCCCAAAATTGAGTCTATTAAAAGAAACTAGGCAAGACTGAGATGAAGCTGCCAGAGAGGAAGGCAGAAACCAATGGGGATGTGGCTGTCTAAACCAAAAAGAGGGAGTGATGCACTGCATTCACTGTGGCTTAGAGGAATTATTGCTGCAGCTAAGAAATTAGGGGGACAGGGTATGGTGGTTCCAAGAGCAAGATGCTTAAAACTGATTGTGTATAGGTTTCTAGTTATTAGTGATCTGTGGAATGACCATTCAGGCAATGCCTCGTTAGGATGAAGGATCAGATCACAGAAAGAAAGGAGTTTAAGGGACAAAATGACCAGTGTGTTTGGAAGCATGTTGGAACAAAGACACTGTTTGCAAAAGTTAAACATAAATATATAAAATGCACCAGGGAAGTCTCTAGTTAACATTAAACCAGTTATACAGAACTTAATGGATTTAGTTGACTACATGCTTAGTACGGGTTTGCCAATTAGGTTATCAATAATATTTATCAATAAAGTTCCCCAGAAACAATTTTATAAAAACATAATTAACTTTACCCAGCATTAAATAGTATCAACCAAAATAAGAAAGACTGATCCACTGCAGCATCGGTAAGCAACATTTAAATACCCAGTTCTTCAATATACAGCTATTAAAGGAAGAGTGACCAGGATTACGGGAGGATTTTAAACCATCTCAGTGTTGCCACAGCATCTCAGTGTTGCCAAACAGACAAGGTGCTGTATGTCCCTCAAGGAAAAGGAAAGAAATTAGGGGAAATTAAATTTGTGGAATTTAATATCCCCCCCGAACAGTAGTGAGTAACTGTGGAGCCTCCCCTTCTTCACAGCAGTGAAGATGTTTCAATTTTAATGATTCATAGCCCTGCTTCTTCAGCAAAGTAACTCTTGAAAAATTTTGGAAATAAATGAAGAAACTGGAGTTAACTTTATAGTGAAAGCTTGTATGTTATGACTTCTATGGTACCATCAATTATAAGATACATCATTATTTTGATACAGCATGCTGCCATTAAAAATACGGTACAACTTCACTTTTAAAACCCCTTCTCATTTCAGAAATATTAAACTATGAAAACAGGTTAGTTTATATATTGATGATATATAGTAACTAAAAATATAGTTCTTGTTTTTAGTAATGTTGGTGTCTGTGTGCTATGTACCTTTTAAATATCCCAAATTGGCATAAAATATATATTGAAAGCATAGAATTTTCTTTGGAATATCTATTTTTATACAGAAATTATATTTTTAATACAGTCAGAAGGATGGGTATATGTTTTCCCAAAATAATTTTGAAATCAAAGTCCTTATTGGAATATCAGTTACCCAGGCAAAATGTTATTCTTCACTTGTTACACCAAAGCCACTTCTTTTGACTGTTCGTAAGAACATGGAGATTATATAAGGCATATGCAAGACAATACCACGCATCCTTGCCTCTCCGTCTGCACTGCCTGCAGCAAGTTTGCACCGAGAAGTCCCTTTAGCTGTGTCATAAAGCAGTTCATGCACTTTTTGTACCTTCTGGTTTATGGAAGGACTTTGTCAGCACATTCCATCTTTATCACCAAGAGATCTTCCTTGTGGGTCATGTTAGACTATCATGGGAGCAGCGGGCTTCTGCGATGTGTGTGTAATGTTGATTAATTTGACATCGTGTTGTAACTTACATGGTGATAGTTCATTATTATGGAAAAGTAGCTGAATTAAGGATGTTTTAATTCAGGCTCTAAGGAATCCTAAAAACTTGCTATAAATATGTAGTTGAAGTAACAGTGTTTTGTGTGAATATCTAGCAGAAACCTGGATTTGAGCATTAAGTAATTTTATTGGAGAATAAGGAAGTGGCACTTCAAGAAGTAGCTATAAGGCAGATGTTTCTATTACCAAAGCATGTGGTAACTTGTAAGCTTGATGATTACCTCATTATTGAATGCCGGCTATCTATGTAGCCACAGCAGGTATATACATCCATGTGTAAAGATCAAACTAAAGGAAAATGATAAAAATCAGGCACTATTTAACCTTATTAATTACTATTTAGCTATTGTTTCTTATGGATAAAATATACAAATATTTTTTCTAAAAAAAAAAAAACACTAAGTGGGACTTAAAAACAAACTTCCAGCTGGAAGTATTTGGAAGTATACACAGAAGTTAAGAACAACAGGAAGCTTTCTTGCTATCTTGTAGTGACTAGGTATAAAATGATTTCTTAGTTTGAACTATTTACCTTTTTAATTCTTTACCTTTCCATTATGATAGACGGTGGGAGGTTGGGGTAAAGTGGTGGGTCAGTTGTTTTTTTCCCAATACTGAATTAGGATTGACTTCAGTTTTGGTTAAGGTAGATAAACGTTTCATAGACCAATTCTTCAGGTAGCCACGGTGGGAAAACTAGTATCAATGTATGTGCATACCAAAGTGAGGCTTACAGAATGAAGTTCAGCTGTACTGATTACTTATTTCTAAGCAAAAGTCCAAGCGGATTCTCCCAGGTGATCTCTCTGAGGCATTTGATGGCAACTCTCTCAACACTTCGGATTGTCCAGGAAGCAAGCAGCGGGGCAGGATGGTCGGCACCATCCTACGCACTTGACAGCAAGACGGAGAGTTGGCCTGAACATCTATCTGACTGTGTTCTGCTCTGTTCTGATTTTAGCAGCATCAATATAATTCTATGTCGGCATCACCCCCCTTCAACTTTATGTTGCGTTGCCGTATAAAGCTGCCATTACAGCATGTACTTGTCCTAAATCTCTTAGGATCTCTATAAAAGTCCTTAAAAGTATGAGGATGAAATGACCATAACTTAGGAGATGTTCTAACTAGCTAAGGGAATGCAGGTCTCTTTTTCCTCAAGATACAGACCTGCTCAGCTGCAGATTTTTTTTTTTTTTTTTAAGCTGAGGTCTTTGTAGGGTCAGAGTATTTTCTTTCCTTCTCATTTTCTAGAGCTTTAAACTGAACTCTTGGGATAGGCCTTGATTCAGTCATCAGAGTAGATCCTGTGACAGGGACAGACGGTGCAAGCATCATTTCTTCCAGGTCTTTTTCTACATACACTCTCATTATTCACGTGCAATCTTGATTTTACAAAATGAGGTATGGCTAAACTGATGCACACATTGCAATAACACAAAGTGAATAAAGAAACCAGGAAGGAAGGAAACAAGACAAGGAAGCTAAAATGAAACCAAGGGTAAATTTAGTGAGTTGAAAGGTGTGCTCAGCAATGTAAGAATACTGCAGTTTTAGCTTTAAATCTTGTAGCTTCTAAAGGAAATAAAAAAAATATTTACAGCATTTGGAGTTGTCATGTTATTAATGACAATTCCTCGTGAGGACAAAAGAAGGACTGTTTCTTGTACTTTTGAATTTTTCTCATAAGGAACACTGCGATAAGGTTAATTACCTCAACAAATACAGTAAGAGTTATTGTAGGCATTTTTCTTATTGTCTTCATTTTATCTACACTTAATATGAGCTTTTGGGTGAGAGAAATAGGAACTCAATAAAAAAATTGTTTGAGGGGTCTCTGAGGACAAAGGGCTATGATTGTCCGATTTCGTTCCCAGGATTTAAAAAAATAGAATATGTAAAGTTGGCAAACTTGTCCTATATAGGGCAGAGTAAGTATTTTTGTTCTTGTGGGTTGTACAGTTTTCACTCAACAACCAGTCAACTCTGCTGTGATAACATAAAGAAGCCACAGATAATATGTAAACAAGCAAGTGTAGCTATGTATCAATAAAGTTTGATTTACAAAATGAGACAGTGAACAAGATTTGGTTTATGGACCACTTTGCCAACTCCTAATTTGGAGAATTAAAGACTGTATTCACACTAAAGTTTCCTATGTAACTGTAATTCCTCAGAACAAAATTTTAATAAGCAATAGAAAGCAAAGTTTAGAAGAGCTGGTAAAAATACTATTATCACGTAAAGTACTGTATGATATAGTTCTCCAACAGGAAGTTAAATGATTTGAATATCCAATTCTTTAACAAGAGCTACATCATCTCTGAATAAGGGAAAGTGAACAAGAGCAAGCAATCAGTGTCAGTACCCCACCCTGCCATCCGAAATTCCCCATCCTACAGAAGAACAAATAAATGCATGCGCATGTGTGGGCATGAACGGTGCCCTAATAAATAATGTGCACCCTGGAATGGCCAGCTGTGGGTCTTGACTCTTTCACCTGCTAGATCTGTGAACTTGACCAAGTTATTCATTCACCTGCCTGTAACTTGATCTCCTTATCAGGAAACTGGGCACAGTAATTCCTCCCCCACAGGGTTGCTGTCAGTTTGGGCCCCAAAGTCTACTCCAGAAGGCTCAAATTGTTAGCTGGGGGACTATATCCAACATGTAGAAATGTTTAATATACCTCCCTAACACAGGTTAAATAAGCATCTGGGATCCACATATGAAAAAAAAAGATATGGTGACTATATATGAAAATATGGATTTTAGGGGAACGGAAAAGAAATAGAAGCGTTGGCTCCTCAGACCTGTATTACCGAATGAAACCATCAGCTGCCCGTGTCCGCAGGCGTCCTGGCCTGGGGTGTGCTTAGCCGCCACCAGCACACCTCGTCGGCCTGGTGCTCAGGCTGGCCCTGCTGCCGTGTATCGCCCTGTTTGCCCTGCTGCTTTCTTTTTGTAGTTCCTGTAGGAAACAGAAATCCTTCTTCATGCCTTCTACTTTTCTTTTCTGTGCCTGGTCTGCTTCACAGTTATGTTACCTGCGTGAAGAGCATGTAAATCAAGAAGTTAACAGGAACTCTGTGATAAAAGAATCCTGTGACTAAATATGTTGGGGGCTGCTCAAAGAAGCCAGATGTCTTTGCTGTTGGCCCCTCGTTATTCTTTAATATATTAATGTGTCGTTCCAGTCTCCAAGATTAGCATGCACTCTATAGCTTTCTCAATTTTAACAAAGAAAAACAACTTAAACAGCCATTCTTTACTGTTAATGCTCCATGCAGTTGTGGCCACTTAGCCAGCAGCCACACTTTCCCCACAGAACGTGATTTGGGAAACACTGCCTTTACCAAAAATGTCCACAGGTCTTGTAACTTTTTAAAATATTTGTTACAAGATTTTATTTATTTATTTTTAGAAAGAGGGGAAAGGAGGGAGAAAGGAAGGAGGAGAAATATCAAAGTGTGGATGCCTCTCATGTGCCCCCAACTGGGGACCCGGCACCTGGCCTGCAACCCAGGCATGTGCCCTGACTGGGGATCGAACTGGTGACCTTTTGGTTCACAGGCCAGCACTCATTCCCTGAGCCTCACCAGCCAGGGCAGATCTTGTAAATTTAAGACAAACATTCTCAATATATTGTTGCAAATTATTCACTGATACTATTTCACGTAATAGTATTCAGTGACTACTTGATGATTGAACCTACTTTATAACCTTGCTGAATAATAACAATATCAAGTGTAATATAGCTAAGATTAATCAAAAACTTAGAGACAGTGAGCAAGCACTTCACTGGGTGATCTCCTTTAATTCTTACAGAATCCTGGTGAAGTGGTTTGCTTGTCCCTGTTTCACAAGGGAAGAAAATGAGAAACAGAGAGGCTAAGTAACTTGATGGAAGTCACACAGCTGCTAAGGCAACTCCTCACTCTTGCTTCTGTACTCCACTGTCTTCAATAAATGTAGTGACAGAAGATATCTATTATGTCTACATGAGTGTGATCTTAGACCATGTTTCTTTCAATCAGTAATTATATGTAAATTTCCTGTTGAGAATGACTCTACTTTTAAGAATAAAACTTTAACAGAAATGGAAAAGTACATGTTATCTTCCATTTCCCCTTTTTCCGTGACATGTATCTGGCCGACTCAGTAGATACAGAGCATTGCAGTGAAATTTAAAGAGAAGAGGTCATGACACATCACTGCTCCAGACTTTCAAAATGATACATTATCTGATCGATTGTTTCTAAACACACCAATACCCATGGAATTATTAAGGCACAGTTTTCTTATATCAGTCCCTGAAGGTACTAGTCAACCCCAAAGTACTCCCTGTTTTGAAGCAATAAAGGCCAAGAAAGATCAGTCGGTGCTACACATTATTTAAAGTTCCTAAAATCTCTGTAAGGTGGGAGAAATTCAGCAGTGCTTAATAAAGAAATATATATGCCTAAAATCCACTTTTCTCCATGTTATCAGTATTCATCTTTTCCTGAAGTCTTGTGAACAGTTTCTCCCCAAGAGGTACACATATCCAACAATTTAAAAGAGAAATGTGACAGAGTGTTGGGAACATGTTCATTGAGGACCAACAATGGTGAACAAATTAGAAGATGTTTGTCATTCAATAGATGGGTGAAGAACAAGTACAATAAATGTTTATAATGAAAAATTATCTCTCACAACTAATTATTAATTCTAAGTGTATGGATACACAGACCAGTGTAAATACATACATGTATACATGCTACATGTTATTGATTTGAGGATATTACTTATAATATACACCACTGATGCAATCAAATCTTTGAATATAGGAGATAAACACTGTATCAAACATGGCAATTTTTGCAAGATACATTCATATTTCAGGAACTATAAGAATTAGTATATTTTATGATGGTATCTGGTGCGAGGGAATTGATGGATTGTTGAGCAATCAAATGTGGGGTTTGCTACCAACATGAGAGGGAAGGAGAAGCTGAGTTTGGTTTTGATAGGCTGGGCCAAGAGCAGGGATTGGTGGATCTGGGAAGCAAATTCAGATTGTGGCATGCTGTGAAATTTATGAAGTTCTTAAAAAGTAGCAAGTTCAGAGCCTTGTTGAAATAGTCGGGGTTGCCTTTAAGTAGGTCAGCCTCTAATCATGCCTTATTTGTCCCTCTGGTATATTTACAGGTACTGAAGATGGATGGGCATCATTAGGTTTCTCTTAATATATTGTCCTACAAATATCTTAACCGTGAGTTTTTCAGAGTAATATTTTCCATTCATGTTTACAGGGTGATATCTATTTCAAGAACTCATGACCATGCTTAAATGTTCCTGTTTTGTTGATATTATTATTATTTTAAATCAAAACATTATTTTCTTCTGGTGGGGGAAAATGCTCTTTTTTTAATAACATAACTTTTGTTTTGAAAATGATTCATAGCAATTGAAGACAATTTGGAAAATGTTGGTATAAGATAAGTGACTTAAAGTCATCTAAAATTGCACACTTACCTATACTTACTTAGTGTGTGATGTCGAGTCTTTTTCTTCACAAATTTTTATATAAAATTAAGATCATGTGGTATATATAGTTTTAATTCTTTCATTTTAAAATGGTCTGGATAGATAAGAAATAGCATATTCAATAGTTTGAATAAATAAAATAACAATTATTTCACAAAACTGATACTTATGTTCATCCAGGTTATTGAAATTACTTCAACCCTGGCTGATATGACTCAGTGGGTTGAGTGCTGACCTCTAAACAAAAAGATCACTTATTCAATCCCTCTTCAGGGCACATGACTGGGTTGTGGGCCAGGTCTCCAGTAGGGGGTGCTTGAGAGGCAAGCACACATTGATGTTTCTCTGCCTCTCTTTCTCCCTCTCTTTTCTCCTTCTAAAAACTAAATAAATAAAATCTTTTTTAAAAATGACTTCAGAGAGGACAGTTGTATGATCTATGGAAGGAAAATATATTGCTATATAGAACTCAGCAGGAGGAAAGAGGACCTAATTATCATACATCTAAACTTCCACTGTATTTTTAATATGATAATACCATAAGCTTAGGAGGCTCTAGATATTTGCAAATTTGAACAAATTAAATCTTACAATTTATAACTGACAATAAGACTTCAAAATTTCATAGTATTTCTGAAAAAAAACCTAGTGAATTCCCATAATTTCAATCATTTTAAGAAATTTTCTTAAACTTATGTTTGTAGTCCATCTCTGATGTTTAATCATCAGTAAGAATATTCCAAATTGATAAAACTCTTCAAATCATAAATCTTTGTCCTTGATTGAAGTTTTCATAGCATTATAATTTATTATTCTCTTCCCAAAAGTATCTGATATCCATATTGATGTTAAAGAAAACAAAATAATTGCACTGAACTTTTAGAAAAATAATTTAATTAAAGTGATTTGTAGTTTTTATCTTTGGGCCCATGACTTTAAATGCCATTTTGATAACTATAAGGCAACGTGTTTCAAAATAAGCTACCTTTTCTTTTTGAGCTTGGGCATTTAGTGTTATATCTAGTATGAATGTGAACTGTTGGCCACTGGCTTGCCAGGATGCCTTGAAATCCATTGCCTTCCACCATTGGATTAATATATTTAAGGTCATCTTCAAATTTGTGGTGCTGGACAAATAGTAGGTGTCTGGTGAAGGCGTGACAGACCACCTGCTGGAAAGCTGCAATGACAGGTGCTGCAAAGGGGGGGACATGTAGGGCGTGGGAGGCAAGAAACACGGAGGGCTTGTAGGGCAGCTGTTTATGTCTGTGAGAGAAAAAGCAGCTGACTGAGAGCTAGGGAGCCTTACAAAGGAGCCAGAAATAAAGTCTGACATGTAAAAATTGATTGTTTTTTTTTTTTCTGGATAAAATACTTTTTAAATACTCTTTTCCTGTGATTTTCATTTTCTGATATTATGTCCCAGACATATTACAGGAATGATGAGATTGTTACCTGAATAGATATTTGTTGAACATTTATTACAAAATCTAAGACTGTCATTTTGGAGATTATGTATCCGTCATGAAGCAGTAGATGAGAGAAACTATCTAGGATCTACTTTTGTGATTGGATAGTGTGACATATTAAAGGGAACATCTTTTTATTTCAGTTGTGATAATGATTGTGGCCCTTGTTACGTTATAAGTGAAAGTTGATCTCTTGCTCTGTGTACTGCCTAGTAGCAGGGACTGGGCTCTTCAGCTTGTGTTATCTTTTCCTGTAGATAGTTGGTGAATCAAAACCACTCAAAATTGCAAGGAGATGACATTGCATTTTAAGACAAAATGGATTGCCTAATCAATGTTAAAAGATGGTGAGAGAGAGAAATCCGAGTCTTGACTTTGGCTAATTGGATTGCCTAGTTGCTCTCACAATGCAGGAGAATGCTTCGTCAATACCACTAGCCCCTTAGGATGACCTGTCACAGCCCTCTGCGGGTGCTACCTTATTACTGCCTTTCCCATTCGCAGGCTGCAGCTATGATGCTGCCATTCTTGCTGGGCACGAAAAGGTCCGTGATTTCCTGATTTATAAAATAAGGGAATCTATTACATATGTTTATTATTTCTAATTGTAAAAAATGTATTTAATTAAATATTACACTGAAAATGTGCTTTATTTTTGTTTATAGTTGAGAAAGGAAAGATTTTGCAATATCTCTTTATCAATATATGCAGTTTCATAGTCTTTTCTTTATTTCAGTAGTTACACCAATAAGTCACTGATTTTAACATCATTTATAAAGATTATGTAAGTTACCACATTTCCAATGATGAAGCAGAACTAATGGCAAATTGTTAATGGGAACTTGAATCATCTATAATATCCAGAATTTTGAAATGACAAATCTATTATTTATTATGAAAAATAATCCTACAATTAAATATAGCTACAAATTTTTAATAAAAATGTAATCATTCAGCCTGAATCTTTGCATAGTGGAATAGGAGATAAATGTTATCCAAGATAAGAATATGAATTTTCAAAGATACATTCTACTCAGTTCTACACATAGACTCATTTCTCAACTTGTGAGCCATAATGAAAAATGGAATTGAAGTAATTTTTACTTTGGTGTCTGTCTTTCATCGTTTTTTTTCTCCTTCAACTTCCTTATGCCTCACTGCATGCTTTAGTAAATAGTGTTCTTTGGAGTCAGGACATGCTGATGATATTTGCTTTGGAAATATTATTGAGGAAGATGAGCCTGAGTTTTTCTTTTTAATCATTGTCTATAGTTTGCTTCTTCGTTGGTGTCACTATCACCTTTTGCTCTCTGTGCCTCCATTCTACGTGGAGCTGATACCATAGAGCCAACTGTGTTGTTCAAACAACAGACGTTCAGCACCGTGTATTTGTTCTGTCATGTTACTAAAACATTCTTTTTCATTCTGATTGATCTTTGAGAGTAGGATTCTGTACTTGTTTGAATATCACCTATAATTGAGTTAGTTCACCTTTTAGCTATAACAATGTTCTACCTGCTATATTGGCTATTCTAAATATTTTTAAACCTTCAGTGGCTGTATAAGATATAGAAAAAGGTCCTTTCCTTAAAGTGACAAGTTATGTATAAAAGTATATTTGATTATTTTATGAGAGGTTTGCAACAGCTTTCTGTGACTGAGTCATACCTCAGTTTTCTGTGTGTGTGTGTATATGTGTGTGCGTTCACACACATGGACACATATTATCATATACCCAATTGTACACCATGTGTACGGAGTATTTCACTTTGCCTCACAATAACATTTCCTACAGCGCTTCCTTCTCTGTTCCTCTTTATTCTGTAAATCTCAAATTACTCTTTAATATGTGTTTATGAACTATCAATTTTTATTCCCTCCATATTTTAAGAAGGGAAACACAGTTAAGTCAAGATGACTAATGGGACAGTGGGGAGATGTATGGGCTGATCAAAATTAAATAGGGAACAAATGATTCCCCTTCAGAGCCATTCTTTTAAAATAGCTGGTTATTTTGAATAAAAGCAGCATTATTAAACATTTCCTTTAATTAAATTTTGTAATAAAGATTTTTAATCTTTCTGCTAAGTCACATGTTATCTATAATACGTTTCATAGGCATTAACAGTTTGGGAGAATATTTGAGTTCTAGAACCTTTTACACAAATGTAGAAGTCTTATTTCATATGCTGTGAAGGGCTAGATACAGTATTTTACCAAAAAAATCAATAATGATTAGCAAAACCGTGTGTCTTCATCCTTTTCTGGAAACATTCCTTTACCTTTCTCTGTCCTCTGACAAGACAGCATTCTCAGGAGCCGTCATAAGTGATGGCTCTTTTCTCTGAACCCCCTCACACCGCTGGGCATCAGGCGGAGGCGGTATACTCCTTGTCCTTCACTGCCACTGCCTCTACCAGACACTTCTCCCTCCCTCTTCCATGAAAGCACACAGCTGTAGGTTACATACTGTTATTTGAAATGATCCTTTATACTTCTTTTTTTGTGCTTTTTATTTTTTAATTGTTGTTCTTGTACAGTTTTCTGTCTTTTACTCCCATTCCAGCCCACCACCCCAGCCCTCCCCTCCCCCCTCCCATTTCCATTCCCACTAGTTTTTGTCCATGTGTCCTTTATACTTGTTGCTCCAAACCCTTCCCCTTTCCCTCTGAAATTCCCTCCCCTCTCCCCTCTGGTGACTATCAGCCCCTTCTCAATTTCAGTGTCTTTGGTTATATTATACTTGTTTGTTTATTTTTTTGATTAGGTTCCTGTCAAAGGTGAGATCATATGGTATTAGTCTTTCACCTCCTGGCTTATTTCGCTTAGCATAATGCTCTCCAGTTCCATCCATGCTGTTGCAAAGGGTAGGAGCTCCTTCATTTGTTCTGCTGCATAGAATTCCATTGTGTAAATGTACCATAGTTTCTTGATCCATTCATTTACTGATGGGCACCTGGGTTGCTTCCAACACTTGGCTATTGTAAATTGTGCTGCTATGAACATTGGGGTGCATAGATTCTTTTGGATTGGTGTTTCAGGGTTCCTAGGATATAATCCTAGTAGTGGGATTGCTGGGTCAAAAGGTAGATCCATTTTTAGTTTGCTTAGAAAATTCCATACTGCTTTCCATAGTGGTTGTACCAGTCTGCAATCCCACCAACAGTGCACTAGGGTCCCCTTTTCTCCACAACCTCTCCAACACTTGTTGTTTGTTGCTTTGTTTATGATGGCCATTCTGACAGGTGTGAAGTGGTATCTCATTGTGGTTTTAATTTGCATCTCTCTGATAGCTAGTGGTATCAAGCATCTTTTTCTTTTTTCACTCTCCAGGATGTGATCCCTGAGAGACCATGAAGAGTTTAGCTGTTGGCTTACTGTCACTCTCCAGTACTACACTTATCCTAATTATTGATTTTGACATTCAGGTACATGATCTACCCATTATCAAGCTTTACAGATAGGCCCCACTGACCCCATCTCCTCCAAGAATCTTATCCTTATCCTAACTTGGGCATTCATTCAGTGATTATATCCTGCAACCCCTTCAAATTCTCTATATCAAACTTTCTAATTTCTAGCCACAATACTATTTTTCCATCTATAATATGTTTAAATTATAATGTATAAATTATACCAGGAATCTGACCCTACCAACTTTTCTCTCACTTTTCCTTAGTCCTATACCATTCTACTTACTATTTTTCCAAAAGACTTACATTTTTTCCTGGATTTATTGAAACCTCAATCATCTCTTCCTCTTTCTATCCTCTCACTGGCTACGTTGGTTCTTGCCTCACTGAGAAAATGGAGGCCATCACAAACTTCCACAAGCTTCCATCATCAAATGTGAACACAAGTCTGTGATTGAAGTGCACCTGCTGTTGATGAACAGTTCGTGATCTCATGGACAGCCACTCTCTCCAAATGTCTACTAGAACCTGCCTTGCCCACTCAAGTGCACTGCTCTAGAAATTAATTATTTCCCAGTCCTCCATTACAGTAGGTAAATAGAGTACACATTATTTTTTAAAATCACTATCAGCTTCCCTACTATGAAGAATTATATGTGATATGTTTTTAAGTTAGCAGAATATACATGTTATAAATGGAATGGGGAATGTATATAATCAACATTATATAAATTAATTCTAAATTATGTGTTATAGATGAAAAGCATTAGTGATATGAGAACTATTTATACATGACTTCAGGAAGCTAAGAGTTAGATGATTATTCATGGACTGCGAGATGTGGAGGTATGCAGAGAGAATTGAAGCAACCGTTCCAGGCAGAGACACAGAATAAACAAATGTGCAGAGGTGCGAATGAGCATGATAGAATCAGGGCTCAGAAAGGAAACCTGACTAATTATAATGGCGGCTTCATGAAAAGGCTCAACAAGAGATAATATTAATGGAATCTTGGATCCTGCTCAGCGATGGCCTTGAATTTCAGGATGCATTAAATATGAGATGATAGTAGAATGTCCTTATGGAAATATATGCTAATGAAATTTTTGATTTTTGTGCTGGGATTGGGTAACAGGGTACACTTAGATGCATGTCTCATTTTGTTTTCTATTTAATACCTTCCAAACTGAATTTATGTAACATATCTCAGGATTATGGGAAAAGGCACTTGGCACCATTGAGGCAGGTGGTATAGTTAACAGTGGGGAGAAACCTGGATACATCAAAGTTCTATTCATTGACTGAGATACATGAGGGTCAGACCTGGGTACCATAAGAGACTTTCCTAGTGAACAGGCCCAGAGTTCAAGTTCAGTTTATATTTCTGCCTGCCTGGACTTCAGGGTCCCAGGAGGAGAGAGCAAGCCCCATGAGAAAGGAATCGGTCTTTTTTTTCAATATTGTATTTATTTTTAGAGAGAGGTGAAGGGAAGGGGGAAAAGAGAAACATCTTTGTGTGAGAGAAACATTGATCTGTTGCCTCTCACATGTGTCCCAGTCCAGTACTGGCCAGAAACCTAGGCATGTGCCCTCACCAGAAATCTAACTGGAGACCTTTCGCTTTGCAGGAAAAAGCTCAACCAACTGAGTCACGCCCATCAGGGTGGAACTAAGTCTTTAAACTGAAGAGGCTGATGGTAGCTATATTACATAAACCAGGTCTTTTACCTCACCTTCTGTGACACTATCATTAGCGTATAATTCTTACAGCCTGAAGCACTGATAATGAAAATGTCCCAAAATCTAGGTTGATATTGAGCACTTGAAATGTATTTAATAAAACATTTTAATTTATTTATATTTAAATCTAAATTGTCACATGTAGCTATTAGTTAGTATATGTTAAGGAAACTATAGAACTAAACTCTAACATCTAACAAGCATGTACAATCTCCTGTACCTGATCTAATCTCAAAACTTTATATGTATTAATTTATATAATCTCCATGAAAATCATAAGGAGTAGGCATTTTTATTTTCCACAGTCTAGAAATGAGAGAATTGGGGCACAGAAAGGTTTAGCATTGGGAAGAAATCACAAAGTTGGGAGTAAGTCTAGGCAGTGTATTCACAGAGCTTAAACAGCTGTGTCCTCTCTTCTTTAAACCCTAAATTAATCTTGCTTTTTTTCCTTTCTCACTTACATTCATTCATGTACTTGTGTATGTTACTACCATGCCTGTTTATCAATAACATATGTTAGTCATTCCTCTTGAGAGTTTATATTCTTCTCCCTCACCACTACTTCTAAATAGCATAAACTTACGAATCACTGAATAACATCCTGACGGTTATACCACTCATTTAAAGTGATACTTATGAAACTTCAGTGTGTAGCAGAATCATCTGGAATATAGGTGGTTGTTTCTGATGCAGGAGGTCCTGGATGGGACCTGAGAATAAACATGTCTAAGTCTCCAGGTGATGTTGATACTGCTTTTTGATCTGTTTCCCACACTTGCGACCCATTGCCTTAAACTACATTGCAAGTCTGCCACGGGGCTAGTTGACTTTAAAATAGAATTGTTAATATATGTCAAACACGTAGTCTTTCATCATTATTTTTTGTCTTGTATGTTGCACAAATAATATATGTATTCTTCCATTTCCAAGAGATAAAACTCCAATGAAAAATAATAAAGCAAGGATGAAAGAGATGAAAGGAAGAAATGAGGGAGGGGAGTTGAAAAAAGAGTGGCAAAACAGCAAGAAAAAAATCATTTATGTAACTGAAAGGCCAGAGGTAGATCTAGTCTCAAACCCTCTCTGATTCATGGAGGGGTTGTCATTCAGTTCAGGACCCACCAGGACACATCTGTCCACAAAACTGTTGTGATCAGAATAATATTGGGGGAAAATGAAATTTAAATGTTTATGATTGAAGTATGTCTTCATTTTTCCATAACTCCACCAATCAATCCATTTTGTTTAACTGGTATTGCTTTACACATTAATGTCATCCCCATTCCAGTTAAAGCATTTGCATTTGTTATCCCAGATTGAGCACAACAAAAAAATGGCATCAAGACTTTATCACCCCACAGATCATGGTTTTTCCATCTTCAAAGTCAGTTTTGTTTTCACTTAGTCTATATTGATATGGTGATGATGATGGCTCTTTTCAACTTCAGGTGTATAGGAATTTCATCCCTGCAATCTCAGTGAAGAAAGTATCACTTTTTCCCAAGAGATCTAGCAAAGTTCTGTGATTAGTTCTGATTGGCCCTGCTTTAATCAGATGCTCATCTGTTGCCACCATGGCTGGGGCTGAAGGAAAGGAGGAGACTCTGGAGGGAGAGTGTGGGAAAGCTGACTACCCAAAGTAGAATCCTGACCCCTGCATGCAACAAGGATCACTTCTGGACAAATGCACCAGTTGTCTACACCACTGGTGTGAGCCAAAACCATGTTTTGAACTGTAACTTGGAGAATTTACTCTTTTCACCTAAAATACAGTGATCATATACTTATCTCATCAGTATGGGGTATGCCATTAATGGTCTATCTCAAAAGCCTTATTCATAAAACTTTTACAGCCCCTGTCTGAAATAGCTTCTTATTTCTTTAGCTACTGGGGTAGCATACTGAACTACTTCTTGTTTAGCAGATATAAAAATAACTTTATATCTCTACATTTGCTCTCTCTCTTACTATATTTCCAGGTATTGGTAAATAGTAATAGTTTTAATTCATTACTCATGATATAAGTATGATAAATGAATTAAATATTTGGTTTCATTTTCCGTTATTTTTTGTAGATACCCAGCATGTAAGTCTAGTACCTAAGATCATTGTTATTACATATTTTTACTTTCCTTGAATTAGTACTTGAGAGCAATTATCACCTATCTTTTGGAATGATTTTTAAAAAAGAGATTGTAATTACACTTATGTACAAATGTATAAAATAATTGTCTGGAGAACAGAAAACACTTTACATGTTCTAGGTAATAGTGGGTAAAATTAGTTTATGTTACTCAGTATCCTTTATGTAAGGATGCACATAATAAATCACTTTTGGATATTAATAGGTCTAGAAAAAAAGGACTCTGAATAAACTGGTATAGATCTTTAATTTGAAAAATATTCCCATTGCAGCTGATAAAAGTTCAAGATTAAATTTAAAGCATAAATAAAATTATTAAATTATTCTAAGATTTATGGAGTAAATCTCAAGTTTTTTATCAACCATTTAAAGGTCTTATTGGAATTTTTCTCTGAAAATTACCTCGAATCAGTTTCTTATATACGAATGAGGGAGAGGAGTGGAGAACTGTAGTGCTTAGAAGAAACAGGGTATTTCCACTCTCTCACCTCCCTCATGCAAAATACAAGTTGAGACCTCAAGTAAAGTTTATTAAATTCAAAAATTTCAGCCAGAACATATGGCTTAATTTTAAGATCTGTGTCTCATAAGATGGTACAATATCGAAAGTTAAGATCCCAATAATTTTCATTTTATTCCCTGGATAACAAATCTTGCAGAATATTGGCTCTGAGCTGAAGCCAACACTTCTAGTTGGTATCACGATTCATTGAAATAAAAAGTAGAAACTTCAGAAGGAAGCTGGCAATATGGAAATTTTTTAAACTGAAACTAGTTATAATAGAATATTAGAATGATGAAACACAAAAAAAGCATCACATGTTACTATTAGACATCAATCTTTACCCTCGAGATCTTTCTTTTGCATAATCTAAAATGTTGCTATGGTTACAAATATGCTATCTTTATTTTGGCACCAAGAAAAATGCAAAATACACAGTATGTAGGTTATAAAGTTAACGAGAGTTTCTGAATGACTGAAAAGCACAAATTCATGATACACCCCATATTTATTCATCATTTGAGAAGTTGTTGACAATTCTATTGATGTGAGACAATTTGCTATCCATTACCAGATGCAGGTTAAAACATTAAACAGACATGATCTATGCAGTGGGTTTTATGAGCTCATTTATTGAGGTGTTGCCTTTCTTTTCAAGAATGATCCCAACAGCGTGCTGCTTTTTTCACTCCACCAGTTCCTACCTAGAGTGGATTAATGGAAAGAACATTTGAGAATGACTGCCCTCTTTTTCACTGACAGCATTGTGACCTCAGTCCAGGACACTCTCTGGACCTGAATTGACTGACCTCTAAAATGAGGCAGCTGATTATTAAATTCCTGTCCAGCTCTAACAAAATGTGTTTATTTCTCCATTACATTAACACTAATGCACATTTTATTGTAGAGATTGTTTTCAATCACAAAAAATGTTTTAAAAGGGAGGAATATCTATAGCTCTTTTTTACAGTATAAAGTGTTTTGATTTTATCACTATTCTTCTAGCCTGACCCAACCATCAAGGATTCCTGTAACAAAATTGTTTCTGCAAACCAGTGACGCATCTCTAGTCATTAATAATATTTTTTTTAAGATTATGGCAGTTCAACCAGAGACCCTCAGCCTTTTTAATCTTTCCTACAGAGAATTCTTCAGTCAGGACAAAATTTTCAGTGACCACTGCTATATGAGACTGCTGCCAACGTTACACAGAGCTGACTGAGCAAGAGATCATGGGAAATTAAACCACTAGGGGAAACATCCCTAGCGTTTATCATTCAAAAATACCAGGAGCCATTTACCCTTATTCAATCAGAAATGGGGAAAAATCAATATGTATGACCTTAGTCATATTTTCTTGTTCTAAATTTCTTAGACTGTTTGCTTAAAATGTTTCAGCAAGTCTCTAGCCCAAGCAAAACAATAAAAAATCTTCATAAAAGTTTATTTTATTGCATGGTGGACTTGAATTTTCTACAGATATAATCAAGTATAAAAAATAATATTATTAACAGTTGGGAAGCTCAATTTCACTTGAGTCTGCTTTTCTACTCTATGGAGGAGAGCTTAATCTTGCCACTGATAGTAACCTATGTTGCTTTTAGTTTTAAATTTAATTTGGAGTAACATGGCCAGTTTATATTCCACTTTGTTGTCTATTCTCTCCCCCACCCCTGGGAACTTCTGGGTTCAGCAGAGCTTTATGAAACAGTGTGCGTGTGGAAACTGAGTTTGGAATTGGGACTTGGTGATCTTCTCTCATTGCAGAAATGGCTCCCTCTGTTCCTGATGCACCTACTCATTCCCACCATGACATTCACTTCTCAGGTCTACATGCACGTTGCCTTCTTGGCCTCAATCTCAATGTCTCTTCAGATAATTTTAGTATCTCAACCAGTTTGCAAGTCTCCTGACATTTCAGCATTCTCAGGCTATCTCTCTATAGGAAGTTGCCTTGTAGAGGATGCTGTGAGGCCAAGTTCAGGCCCTATCTGGGAACTTTCCTCAGACAGTGAGTTTTCACCATGTAGGTGTCATGTTAGTTGCAAATTTTCTCTAAGTCTTTATTATCTCACACAATATCCTGGACAACTCTTCTGCTCTGAAATTTCCCCCAAACTTCCCAAGATATATACTGGGGTTTCAGTTGTCCAGCCTCACCTCCGCATTGGGATTCCACAATGGGAAGGGCCCAGGCACCTACCACTAGAAGTCATCTATGTCCTGTGAACATTCGTGTTCTTTTTTTCTGCCCAGCCATGAAATTCTTATCACCTTTTTATGAGAAAGCATCTCTTAGTCATGAATTCTTTACAGTATTTTAAGTCTTAGAGGGCTCAGAAATGAAACAAAAATAAAATATTTTTTCTCTCAAGTTATTTTCTTATAATTGAAAGCCATGGAATTCAAGAATATTTATTACTTCTACTAGATACGTTCCCAAGTCCTATAAAGAGTAGAAAAGCCCAGGGTAATGATTGCTCTTACTTTATCAGCTCTTCCTGAATGAAGTATATTTATTTATTGATAGAGGATGAGGGAAGGTAAAAATGAACTGAGAAAACCACACAGTTGAGTATAAAAACACTTTGCTGCTGTAGGTAAATTTACATATTCAATAAACATTTGAAATAACATCTTTGCATTTTAATTTTTAAAAAATTTTCATAAAGAGCCTGGCTTTTAGGATTCTTATTTTGAAGAAAAGAAACATAATTTATTATGTTGCACCTAAAGGAAGAAAGAAAAACAATTAGGTCATAAATTAAAGAATGCCTATATTCTAATTATAACAAATTTTATCACAGAGTGCTCATTTATTCACAGCTACTATTTTTACATTGTATATGCAATAATATATAAAGTAGATAAATTTTAGTTTTAATCACATAATGAAAAAATGGGGGGGTGACCAATGGAGTTAGACAAAATGAATCAACAGATAATGGGAAAACAAGGATTCTAATCCAGGTCTTTTGATTTCAAAATCCATGCACTTAGTAATTATTCTTTACGCTGAGAAAATGACTTAACCTTTTAATTTGATCTCATTACAAACTTTCCATGAATCTCAGGAACACAAATGACATTTTACAATTTTAAAATCTCCAAAGAACTTATCAAAGTCCTAAGTATATAAAGAATACCCATATACTTGTGAGTGGTTCCTGTATGTAGTACTTTTAATTAAAAGTATCAATAACCATTTGTGATGAAAATAACTTATTCTATTAATATAAATATGCTCACATCTACCTAGAAGCATCTCACAAAAAAAGAACATTGAGCAAAAATACAGATGAAAAATTACACCATGATTCCACTTCAAAAAGTCCAAAATATCGAAGTGGAACATATGGTATTTAGGAATTCATACATAAGTGAGAAGAAAATTACTGAGGAAAGGATTTAGCTAAGTATAAGCATTAGGAATATCCTCTGGAACAAAGAACAATGTGATTGGGGAGGAAGTAAGGAGGGTTCTAAGGTTTTCTTAATGTTCCTTTCCTTCAGTTGGATAATGGTGACAGTGGTATTAAATTTATTTTCATTCTTTATGCCAAATATCTATTGCATATGTTCTTTTGTATAAATGATATATCTCACAATATAAAGTACCATGGCCACAAAATTGCATGTTTGTTAGAAATAACCTTTTAAGATTTTGTGGAGTGGTCACTGCACTTGCATGGTCATCGCAGTGGTGATGATGCTCCTTGGCTGTGTTTTCAATTGGGGTTTCTCAGCCTCAGTGCTATTGAAATTTTGGGCTGGATATTTTTCTTCTGTGAGAGGTTATCCTTTGCATTGCAGTATGATGAGCAGCACCTTTTACCGACTAGTTGTTGGTAGCATCCCCCTCCCAAAGATATCTTCAGACATCGCCAAACAAGCCTTGGTGGAAGGAGTGAACTGGGGGCAGAAAATTACTCCTGATTTAGAACCACTGCTTTAGACAACACAGTGGGGGAGGATTGAATGTGGCAGGTGGGGTGAGTAGGGCAGGGGACAGTAATGGGGGAAATGGGGACAAATGTAATTGAACAACAGTAAAAAAATAAAAATAAATAAAATTAAAAATTAAAAAAAAAATGAACCACTGCTTTAAAGTCTTGCCTTTCCTGGTACAATTTGTGTTTTCACCAATTTCAGTATATTTGTGCTGTATTTATTTCACCCTTTTTATTCCATGATAGTTATTTGTCAGCCCAGGATGGAACACACTGGGGATCGTTAGAAAACACTCTCTCCAGCCTTTTCCAGCACACTGTGCATTCACTCCAGATGTACTGGAAAGCGTGGCATGCGGATCCATCATTACAAGTGCTCAGGTTGTCCTCACTAACCTGAGAGCTGTAAACAACAACAGTAATTGCATCTGTGGGTGGCTGTAGTTTCACTTTTGACCCATGGAGGTGAAGGGTCACTTCTAAAGACAAGCTTCATTGTACATGAGCAAGCTGCAAATATGGAAGTGAAAGCAAAAAAGTCTGCACAGAATAGTGATAAGATCCAATTCCTTCCTAGAACAAGGAGATTAAAAGGCCAAAATAAATGTTCAAATGAAAGGTTTACTTTTCCAAATAAGATCCTTAAAAGGATCTTGAGAGTTGATTACATACCCCATATATTTTGAGAATTAATTAGGTAATGTCTAGGAAGAAGTAAAAACAAAGCTGAGCTCCTCAAAGAAAGATGCTATCAAAGTGACTTTTTTATTAACTCTAGTAATTTTGAAACATCTCTAGCTGATAGATGTTTGCTGTTGAAACTTGTTCATTTTGCCTCCATAAGCTAGTTCTTTTAAGCCTTCAGTTTAATTGGCCATTACTTGCACTAGTAAAGCTATCAGTAGGAAGATAATTTTGAAGTAATGTAATACTTAAATTTCAGTTGTGTTTCTTTTTCATATGAAGAACCATGGATATTTACATCTATTAAAAAATTCTCCTTCTACCTTACAATAAAAGCACATAGCCCATTCATATTCTGGACATAGCTTTTCTCTCTCTGTAGTTTCTATTACAGCTCACCTTGTACTAGCTAAGGTCCCAATATTTGATATAGATATTCTGTAGTCATTCATTTTCAATTTTTTAAAAAATGTATTTCTACTCTGTCTGTATATTCATATATTGGAGTAAAGGCCTTTATTGTTCATTCATTTAAGTCCTTTAAAGATTCAGGAAACCTCTATTAAGCACCTACTTTCTGTAAGGAATTATGACATGTAACATTTGAGAAATCACATTTTGGTGATTTTTTCCATTTTAAGTAGATTATTGAGATATAATTCACATACCATAAAATTCATTCTTGTAGTTCCTACAATTCAGTGGTTTTCAGTATATTGAGAGTTGTGCACCCACCACCATAATCTACATTTAGAACATTCTTGTCGAACCTAAAAGAAAGTACATATCCATTAACATTCATTCCCATTTCCCCCTCCCACCCCCTGCAACAACTTGTCTGCATTTTTGTCTCCACAGGTTTATCCATTTGGGACATTTCATAATAAGTGTGAGCATATATCTGCTCTTTTGGGCTATTTTCATTTACCACAATGTTTTTAAAGTTCATACATGTTATAGCATGCCTCAGTACTTCGGTTCATTGTATTGTGGAACGATGTTCCATTGCATGAGTATGGCACATTTTGTTTATCCGTTCATCAGTTGATATACATTTTGGTTGTTTCCACATTTGGGCCATTTTGAATAATACTGCTATGAGTGTTCACCTATAAGCTGATTATAGGTATGTGTTCATTTCTTTGGCTATGTAAATAGGGTGGTGGGGTTGCTATGAAAACTATGGGTCTGATGATTTGAAGAATTGCTAAACTGCTTGCCAAAGTGACTGCACCTTACTACATTCCCACCAGCAACATTTAGGTTGAGGATTGTTGTTTTGCTTCATCCTCACCAACACTTGTTATTATTACTTTGATCACAACCATGCCAGTGGGTAAGAAGTGTTATTTTGGTGTTACTTTGACTTGTATTTCCCTGGCTGTTAATGTTAACAGTCCTTTTTGTGTTCTTATTGACCACGTGTATGTCTTCTTTGGAGAAGTATTTCAATCTTTTCCACATTTTTAAAAAAATGGTGAGTTGTCTTTTTATTTTTGAGTTGTAATGGTTCTTTGTATATTCTGGATACAGTCCTTTGTCCAATATGCAGTTTGCAAATATTTTTTCCCATTCTGTATTTGTTCACTTGCTGGATGGTATTATTTGCAGTACAAAATTTTATCCTTTTTTTGTCACTTGTATTTTTGGCATTATACCTAAAAAATCATTGCCTAACTTAAGGTCACATGGGTTTGCTGCTATGCTTTATTCTAAGAGATTGTAGTTTTAGCTCTTATTTTTAGGTCTATGATCCATTTTGAGTTATTTTTGTATGTATGTTTTGAGTTAGGGGTCCAATTTCATTTTTTTTTCATGTGGACATCCAGTTGTTCTAAAACCTTTTATGAAAAAGACTATTCTTTTCCTATTGCGTATTCTTGCCCCAAACAAAAGGGTTTATTTCAGACTCTCAAGTCTATTCCATTGATCTGTATGCCCATCCTTATGCCAGTACCACACCACATCGATTATTGTCCTTTGGTGGTAAGTTTGGAAATCAGGATATGCGAGTATTCCAATTTTGTTCTTTTTCAAAAGTAATTTGACTATTCTGGGTTACTGGCAGAGAAGTACTTTTTATCAGTTTCCATTACATTTCTTTTGGGAAAGTCTATGGTTTAAAAAACTAGTGCAATGTATAACCAAAGTGTAATGTATTAAAAAGAGAAAGATTCCTTATTCTAAAAGCACAGACATGCCTATTCACTGGAAACCACTAATAAAAAGTGTATCATCACATATATTATAAATGCATATATTATTTTATAAATGTTTTAGTGTACAAAACTTTCTGTAGCTTGCTTTATGAGTTAACAATATAACCCAGGGCTCATGCCACATCCTAATCATCAATCTATTTAAATGATTGCGTATAATTTCATTGTAATGATGAATTATACTTTATTTAACCAGTTCTCTAATGATTGATATTTAGATTGATTATGTTTTGTTTCTGCTATTATAATCAATATTGTGATAAACATGTTTTGTGCATGTATCTGAATATTTATAACATCTGTTCCTAGAAATTGAAATATATGGTCATTTTATCATTGGCAGAAATAGAGACAAATTAAGCTCATACAAATTTCAAAAATCTACCATTTTTTATATCTTTATTTATTCTATATATTAGCAAATTTTGTTGATAATTGTAAATTGCTAGCTAAAAAGAAATGTTTCATTGTTGTCAGTATACAGATGTAATAATGTATGAGACAGCAACTTTTAAATGTGGTTGTGTCATTTGTAAATATTTCTTGTGTGAAACACCTATTTTTGTTCTGTGTCTATATTTCTATTGAATGAACGGTATTATTGAATCGAAACTCTTTTTGTATATTATTGAAATTAACCCATAATTGTTTCTTTTACTCAGGAAAAATAGTAACTACTAATTTTCTCCTCACAACAACTCTGTCAAGTAAATACTATCCTCATCCTATTAAAAATGAGGAACTTGAGTGTAAACCTGCATTTGCTACTGTCACTGAGGAAATCTACTCAGAATCTAGGAATTCAGTAAAATCTGAATTCTGTAGTAATGTGTATGTCAACTTTTCCTTTCACAAGCACTGTTATCATTTTTTACTGCAGAATTCGTTTTGCTATTGGACCTGTAACAATAATGTTATGTAAGATGGGAGTGTGTATTTTTGTCTTGTTTCCAACCTTAAGGGGAAAGCACTTATTATTTCACCATTAAATATGATATTATCCATACATGTAGATACCCTGTATCATATTGAAGAAGTTTTCTTGTATTTATAGTATTTTAACAGTGTTTAGCCTAATTAGGTGTTGCATTTTATCAAAAAACTTTTCTGCACCTGTCAAAATAGCCATATGATTTTTCCCTTTTACTGTATGGATGTGGTAAATTATGTTGATGGATTTTCAAATGTTAAACAAATTTTACAGTTGAGGAATAAGGACCTCTGGGTTATAATGTATTATCCATTTTCTAAGTTTTTTTAAATATCAAATATTTACTTTGATATTAAATATTAATTTCATTTTAATTAAATCATTTGACATTCATTAAGTAAATGTCTCTTAAATTATGAAAATGCAAAAATTCTCTGTTACTCAATTCTATACATACCCATGCTTGCTTACTTCTTCTAATAAACAAGTTGATTCTTCTGCTACTTTTTAAGGGTTAAAGTGAGTAATCAAAACTGACAAATGTTTCTTGAGCACACACGGCACTGTGGGATTGCATACTTTAGATTGATTTAATGAAAAATCCTAGCACCTGCTTGAAAACCACATTATAATGGAAAAGATTGTCTGTTAGATAATAGTGTATAAAAAATAATAATATCTGTCAGATAATAGACCGAAGTGGAAATATTATGTTATAAATTCACATAAAGTTATATTTCAAATGATTTGTAAGAGAAGTCATAAAAGTATTAATTAATTGGGAAGATTCATATAGGTGTGATTTTTTAATCAGACTTCTAAATAATTTATACACAGTACCTGGTCACTAGGGAGGCAAGGGATTGTTTAAGACATTTAAAAAAAGTGAAAAGTGCATGATGAGTTTTAATAACAACTCTGGTTGTTATTAAATTTAATAACAAATTCTGGTATTTAAAAGTTACTCATTGTTCTGGATTAGAAGCCATCTTAACTTAAGCAACTGAGATGTGAATATTTTAAAAAATATAGATTTGCTTTGTTTGTTTTATTGTTTTGACTCTCTCAAAATGTAGCAGTGTATCCAGAAGATTATTCAAGAAATGTTGAAAGAAAGACAGAATTAAAAGATGGATGCAGGAGGAGCTCAGAATTAATAATTGGGGAAATCAGGAAAGGGCAATGATGAGAATTTTACTCTAGATTAATTATGAAAGCCTATATACATGTAATGTATGCTGGGCTTATTATTATTATTATTTTTTGCTATGTAGTGTCAGAGAGGCAATTTTGATATGATTTTACAATTGCACTGAATGAAAATAAAAAAAAAAAAACAGATTTTATGCCTGGCTTCTGAAATTGGGGAACTGACATATAATGATAATGGAGAAATGGGTAATGGATTTCTCATGAATGAAAGATTACAAAAGTTGATATTTTAAGTGTACAAAGAAATCAGCATAAATGAAAAGATAAAATGGCATGAACTCATTTTATATTCCCCTATGTGCTTTGGGTTTTAATTGCACCTTAAGGTCCTTTGAACAGGGTCCCAGTAATAATGAAAAGCCCAGACAGACAAATATTTGGAGGATAAGAAGAAGAAGAAAAAAGGATACTAGGCATCATTTTTCCTAAACTTCACATCAAATCTGATGACTAAGTGGAGTGAAGGGAGGTTGGGTTGCTTTTGAATAGGAGAAGTCTCTTTTTGACAAGAAGTGCAGTATGAGCTAAGGATACTTTCTATTTGGGAACAATAGGTGATTTTAGAATTTTGAAGGGACTAGGATAGGGATCAGAAGAGAGGAAGTAGATCACTGGATACCAATGGATGAGTAAGATGTAAGGGAGAGCCATAAAGAGAATGGACTTCATGTTTCTTTCAAATGTATGCAGCTTTTTCCAGAGCAAAAATGATAGGGTTTAGGCTTTGTATCCACAATTCATACATGCATGTATTTTAATTGGATACCTTCTCTGTGGTAGGAACTGTTCTAGATATCAGGATCTCAACAGTGAGGAAGACACACAAGGTCTCTCATTCACAGAGAGAAGAGAAAACAAAGCCTTTCAATCCAACACATGAACAAGATAGTGTCTGAGAGTGAAAAATACCATGAACAAAATTACTAGGGTGATGCCACAGAGTCTGGCAGTTGAGGACTTCTTTAGTTTGGATACTATAGGGAATCTTTTCTGAAGGTGTGACCTTTATGATAAAGCAGGAGTGGTCAGACATATAGTCACCTGGGGAACAATGTGCCAGGCAAAATAAATTAAATACATAAATAAAAGCAAGTTCAAGAGTGCTAAGGCATTGCTTAGGCACCAAGAGAAATCCAGTATATCTGGCAAAGCATGGAGTGGCAGAATCAGCGCAGCATGAGTTTGCAAGGTACGGTCACATCCAGTAAGACATTACAGGCCAATGAAAAGAGTTGAAATTCTCCCTTTAATCAAAGAGAAAATTATTGGAAGGCACTAAGCAAGAAAATGAAAAACAGTCAATACGTTTTTAAAGATCATCAGACTACCTTGCAAAGAAAGCAGAAGTGCAGTCAAGGAAGACAGGTAGTCAGAGTAGTGCACATGAGAAATAATGATGCACTGACTAAAGCAGTCGTAGAAAGTATGCAGATATTTCTGGGACGTATGTTTGAGAAACAGCAACCAGGCATCGAATTGTCTAAGGTGTAGGGTGGGAGGTACGTCCAATTAATATATATATATATATATATATATATATATATATATATAACAAAGCATTTATTTTATATATGTTTATATATTATATAAATTTATATAATATATTAAACACATAAATGTATATTAATATATTTTTCATATATATATCTGTAAGCCCAGCATGTTACTTTCTTCACTAATCACATTATGTGCATGCTTTTATCTACTGCATATTGACAGTTTCATTATATATTAAAAGTTTTTACAGCTTATTTAAGAAAGTTAACCAACTTGTTTTACTTTGCTTTTTCATTTTTATGCATGTTTATAATACATTTTTTTGTCTGACATTGTTCATAAATAAAAGAAGTAATCCTCTAAATCCTTAACAAGTAGAATTATTCTTTTCTCTTGGAAAGATTATTGAACTTGTTTTTACGTTGAACTAGAGAGAGCCATTGTGAAGATTAAAAACCTCATTCTCTGATAACTGACTTCTTGGTGAAGGGCCAAGTGTCACTGGCACGTGGTTGAATGAGTTCATTAAACATTTTCCCTTTAGTGTTGTTTTTACTCCATTCTTGATCGTGTATATGTGCTTTTCTCACTTTTCCTGTTAGTGGCTCTAACAAAGCCTCTTGAGTTGTTTTTTATTTTTTATTTTTGACAATCTAGCTAAGAAGATTGTAGTTCTCTCAGATCCTGTTTATATTGAGCTCAATAACGTAAATGCAAATTAAAGTAATGGGGGTGTGGGAGATTGTTTCCTTTCCTTTTAAACTGTGATTTCCTTCTGTTAGTTACTTTTAAACGTTAATGCATACGACCTGATTACCATTCTAAAGTGGGATATGCACTAAGAACAAATTTAATTAGAGATGAAAGTGATCCGTTTGTGTCCACATTTACTCAACCTGCCTACATTTATACTGTTTTGCAAAAGTTTGCATATCAAAATTCCTATACATAATCCAATATGTAAAATCTATGTAGCTAGTTTTTTCTACCTGTATAAGTTTGACTGGGGTTCCATAACAATATACCACAGACTTAGTAGCTTAAACCACAGACATTCAATTCATATTTTCTAACAGTTCTAGAGGTTAAAACCTCAAGATCAAGGTACAGGGTTGATTTCCTCTGAAGCTTCTCTCCTTGACATGCAAATACCTACTGTTTTGCTGCCTTTCACTTGTTTTTTTTTTCCCTCTGTACACAGGTATCCCTGGTGTCTTTCCGTGTGTTCCAATCTCGTTTTATAAAGACACCAGTCAGATTGGATCAGGCTCCTCCCTAACATCCTTGTTTTAACTCAGTCACCTCTTTAAATGCCCTGTCACCAACTAGAGTCATATTCTGATGTGTATGTGTTAGAGCTTTAATATATTTATAGTGTGTGGGGCACAGCTATTCTATAATCCCACTAAAAACTGGAATGAAACAAGTTAAAATTGTGAGTGTGCAAGAAAATTCTGTTAAATCAAAATAGATGGCCCAATCTCAGAATGCAAATGTTTTACCCATATAATTAACATCTGAAAAGTTCTGTGATGAGTAGGGTGAAGTTAAGCATTCAGATTTTACTAATAACATTCACTATTTTATTCTTTCCCTATGCAGACACCCAGAGCACATTTGGATTCAACCCTAAGACTGGCCCATTTGACATTTAAATCCTATTGATTAATGAAGACTGTGCACTATCCAGTTGGGCATAACACAACTTAGTTGAATTGTGCATTTTAGTCCAAAATCCTTTCCTATTTGCCAAATTCTCATAGAACTAACCAATCAGGTACAACTTTAATAGCTATTACAGTAAGTGCCCAACACTTTGGACTGTTTTTGAAAGAAGCATATGTTTTTGGAGTCAGAGAGACCTGAGTTTATTTCCCAGCTGTACTTGATCTTTAGTATCAGTTTGCTCATCTGTGAAGCAGGGTTATTAGTATGTATCTTGTCATGTTTTGGTGGGGTTAGTTAGATGACATAGATGTCAACCCTCACACACATGTGTATGTTTGATATATATTACAGCAATTAGAGTGCAAGGTTATGGTATACTGCTCTAGTGTACTCGGTCACTTACTTCTAATCTAGTTTGTCCTGTATATATTTCCGTATTTGTTTATCCATTAAACTTACAACAATATGAAAAGGACCTCATGCCTTTGCTAGAAGATAAAATAGGATTCAGTGTAACAGAGGCCTTTAGAACTTGATCTTTTGCATTTGTGCCAATTTCACTGTATACAGAGTGGTGGATTAACATCCTGATGTATTAATCATTTATTGTAAAACCCCTCAGGGACACACAAATGCAAATCAACTAATATTCATAGTAGTGTCTTATATTGTGCATTGCTTATCCATTCTCAGCAATGCCTGCCCTCAGAGAGTTGCACATAACTGGCCAAGAAAAAGGATGGAAGAAACTGGGTCATATCCAGTTTAAATAGTAAATTCACCTGTTGGTGTCAGAATCATGGACTCATCAAAATTGAGGAACTAAGAAAAACAGGCTTTGAAGTGACTTCAGAAGCCCAAGAACAAGAACTAGTTTTACCTGTCAAAGTTTAGTTATTTAAATATGGCCAATACCAAATTAAGCCTGTGGAAGAAAAATATTAAGTCACGTAGTGCAATACAGCTGACCAGAACTGAAGCTACAAATGCTAACTAAACCAGAGCCTTGGCATTGGGGGAAGAGTGTTCAGCGATCCACAGCCACCCAGGTGTTGCCCTCTCCCTTTTTTTCTCTTACTACTTCTTTTTGAAGCCATCATGGGAGTTGCAACTTGGCAGGGGTGCTTATTCTGACTAAGCAATGAGGCTCACTTGGCAGAGGGAAGGGATAGGCCGTAAACACTAGCTTGCGTATCCCATAGGTACCGTCAGGAAAAGAGTCTTCCTTCAGGATAATATACCTAGTGGGAAATCTATTCAGTTGGGTGAGGTGATCTGTAGCAAAAAGGGGACAGAACTGGAGGGTAGGAAAAATAGCCCCACACTTTATCTACACAGCAGTCTCTTCCCTTTCACTTTAAGTGCTAACAGCAGCAATCTATTCTCAATGACACTCTCACACTCTAGCCAAGACCCAATCACTCCCAAGTGCACTTGAGTATTGCGCGCTATCAAGAGGGTGCAAGAGTAATTCTATCAGTAAAATATATTCAGATTTTCTTTTGGCACAGCTGTATTTGGGAACAACTCTATTTCCCACATTAAATATATACACCGTTGTATGTTGCATACTGTATGTATGCATATACATTAAACTTTAACTCCAAATACATGTCTGATTTATGTACAAGTTAAATGTTCATTTAAAATCAATGGTTTTGCATACAGCTCAGTTACTAGAATGACTAGATTTGATTAGTTAAAACAAAACATTAGCAATTTTATTTTATACTAAACTTTAGGGTAAGGGTAATATATGTAAATATATCTATGCAAATATCATAAATGTTTCTTAAAATTTTTGGAACATGTGAAATCTCAAATTTGTGATCAGATTTCTGTGAAGTGTTAGTTTTCTGTATAAGATTTCTGCTTTTCTATAAGAGTTTCTCATGAACAGTTCGAAATTCCTTTTTTTTTTTTCATTTCAAGATCCAGTTATTCTCTCATGAAACTCATTCAGTGAGGGCTTCCTTAATTACACAATTTGTTGATATTGATTGTTAATTAAACTATTTTTATTTGCAGTTTTAACTTACACTAAGCGGTATTGACTTTGAAAGGACTTCTGAAAGTTGGCCCTATTAAGTACAAATTATCACATTCATAAAAATAAATCCAAAAGAAATCTTACTTTATCTTATCAACATTCCACAGTACTTTTTACTGATATATCCATGGCATTGGAAATAGCAGTGACACCAAGGTGTCCCCTCTTTGACTTGGAATCTAAAGTTTAAAATTGAAATGTTTAAAGCAAGAATACACAGGACATGTTATTTGTCAACATCAAATTTCAGGACATTTCTCTGTGTTTTGTATTTTAAAATTCCGTGAAGTTTAATAGGGATTCCAAGTTTGTTGGGATAGCCTTAGGAAATAAAAATTAAATCTACTTTAAATTTATTTTTTATGGAAGGTCAGAGATATCTGACATCAGATCCAGGTTGTACCTTTACTTGATTTCCATCAGGTCAGATAATTGTTTAAGCATCAGTGCCCTTGGGGAACTAGTGACATCAGTGTATGCCTCATAGGGTTATGTGGGGGTTAGTCAGAGCCAAATATGTGTTAGCACTGACACACATAGTCAACATTCCATAGGAGTGAGGGCAGTTGGAACTGTGATGGAGAACTACTCTTTTCTATCTGATTTATACTTATCTGATTTTCTCCGGACCTTTTAGTGACATCAGATAAATAAATACACTTTGAATGAGATACTATTAAACTTGAAATGATTTTTGTTATTTTATTTTTATCCCATTGAAGAGAAAAATCGGTACAGATGTAGTACAATACAGAGGAATAGAATTATGTATGTCTATAACAGAGGAAGGGTGCCAACTGCAAGTAACATCTCACCTTTCCAGAATGCTCATCCATTCCGGTTCCAGAATGTTTAGGATCCTAGGAAATGTAGGCTGCATTCCAAAGGTGGGTAGGCAATGAATGTTGACCACAAACTCAAAATTAAGAAAAGGAATCCTAGTGAAAGAAACTGTATCAAATGATGATTAAATACTAAGGGTCAGACAAAATATAACCCTGGTTATAGCATTTAGGAATATTAGTAATGCAGTACCCTTTAAAAATCCCCTGTATTTAAACAATTAATACAGTATGCCTTTTCAGATATAATAAAGTCCTTTTAGGCAAAGTTCTTAATGCATATGTACCTACTATTTAAATAGTAACATTCTTAATCTAGTAGAAACAAATTTTGCTATCCAAGTCTATGTTGTAATCACATGCTGTCTAGCTTGCATCATCCTGTTTTTTTTTTTTATTTACCCTTGTTATACCGTTGTTTTCTAAAATGTTGATTACATTTATATATCAGGCAAAGTAGGCTGTCTTTGATCTTTGCACTATTAACGTTGATGATGTATCAACACTAGCTGATGCTTCAAAATCACATACTCATTGCTACAAAATGCTCACTAATCTATGAAAATTGGAATAAGTTCAAAATTTGACACCTAAATATATTTATTAAAAAAACAAGTAGGTGATTTTCCCCCTGATTAAAGAAAAGTGCTGTGGTTGGGAAACAAACAAGTATAAGCATTCCTTGTAAGCATGCTTGAAGTGTATGAGGAACAGTGCCGCATGATATTTGTTTGTGAATCTTCCATGTGTCCATAAGATGTGAATTAAACAATTACGGCAGGTTTTGATAAAGGCCAGCAAGAATGTCTCATTGACATTCCTTTGATTTACTAAATTTTTATCACAAATATTTAAAACTGCAAGAATTTTCACAATTATTTTCTTAATCTGGGATCATCCAAGGTTTTTCCATATGATTGTTTCTAAATAGAAAAAATATTCTGACATAAGAATGTTTCATATTTATAACCTGTGTAAGTTGTCAGATATTTTATTGGCTTTTAAAAATCTTTCATAGCCACATTCTCACTAAATATCAAACGGAGTGTTCTAAATCTCATGTGTTCTGTAATTTTCCTATTATATTTACTAAATTGTCTTTGAGGATCTATTGCATTGAAGAATTTAGTGATGTGAAAGGTAATCTAAAGAGGAGAAACACAGATGAGTAAGTAAAAGAAGGAAAAGTGGAACCTTTGAGTGAAGATCAAAGGGAAATAGAGTCCTTTAGTTTAGAAAGAGGAAAAAGGACCTTCAGTAATAGGACAGCTTTATATTGAAGGGAAAGAACAGTTAGTCTCCATTTGTACAAATGATGGGTTTAAAGTAAAATGAACTGGAAATGGAAAGAAGATGAATGAAATGAGCAGACTGTTGTAAACAACTTCGAAGGCATTTAGAATGAACTGTAATCCTTAGTCCTACTTCCTTGACTCAGTCATCATGGAGAGGTATGTGGATTTCTTTTATATTCCTATCAGCCTATACAAAGTAGTGTATGTAAAAAGTTTTGTAAAATGTGAAGGAGTTTTGTGAAAATCCTCAGTAGAAACAGAATTGTAGACACGATTTTAGTAGATATTTTTGTGTGCTTATTTCAGTGCTTCAAGTGAACTTTTCAAGTAAACTCATATTAAATAAATGGAAATTAGAAACCCTGGAGTAAAATACTATGTCCCATGGTTTCCAAACTGTGTGTTGAGGTACCAAGGACAATGAAGGAAACTCACAGGACACCATATTACTTTTAAATTTTCAAGGAAAATAGTTGGTGCTTGACATCTCTTAGATACCAGTCTTCCACCACCAGGTGGTTTACAGATTTAACATTATAGCACAATAATTTCTTTTGATGATGTCATGATTTTGAGAAGAAGTGTTTTCAGTCCTTCATGTGGTAAATTGCAGGAAAGATGGGAAATCTATGTGGAAAACAGTGTAAGGATGATGGTGTCTGAAAGTGGCTTAGTTTCCAACAGGCACACATGTGCTATTTGTATTTTTTAGTTTTTTTATTGTTGTTCAATTACAGTTTTTCTCATTTTCCCCCACTACTCTCCTAACCACCCCACCTCCCACACTTAATCCTCCCCTCCCCCATTGTCTTTGTCCATGGATCCTTTATAAATGTTCCTTGACCCTTCCTCTTCTTTGCCTTTTTAATGCTCTCTGCCTTCCCCTCTGGTTACTGTCAGTTTGTTCTTTGTTTCAATGTCTCTGGTTATATTTTGCTTACTTGTTTGCTTTGTTGATTAGCGTCCATTTATAGGTGATATCATACGGTATTAGTCTTTCATTGCCTGGCTTGCTTCACTTAGCATAATGTTCTCCAGTTCCATCCATACTGTCATGAAGGGTAGGGGCTCCTTCTTTCTTTCTGTTGCACAGTATTCCATTGTGTAAACGTAACACAGTTTTTTAATCCATTCATTCACTGATGGATACTTTGGGTGCTTCCACACTTGGCTATTGTAAATTGTGCTGCTATGAACATTGGGGTACATAGACTCCTGGCATAAGAACAGACGTATAGATCAATGGAACAGAATAGAGAGCCCAGAAATAAACCCAGTCCTCTATGGTCAGTTGATATGTGACAAAGGGAGCAAAAGCATAAAATGGAGTAAAAATAGCCTCTTCTACAAATGATGTTGGAAGATTTGGACAGCTACATGCAAAAAAATAAAAATCAATCACCAACTTACATCATACACAAAAATAAACTCAAGATGGATAAAAGACTTAAATATAAGTTGTACCATAAAGGTCCTAAAGGAGAACATAGGCAGGAAAATCTCAGATATTCCACACGGCAATGTTTTCACCAATATGTCCCCTAGAGCAAGGGACATAAAGGAAAGAATAAACAAATGAGACTTTATCAAAATAAAAAGCTTCCACATGGCAGGGACATGTACAAAGGACACATAGACAAAACCAAAAGGGATTAGGATCAAGGAGAGGAAGTGGGGATGGCTGGGGTTGCTGGGACTAGTGAGGGGAAAATGGAAACAACTGTACTTGATCAACAATAAAAAACATGGGAAAAAAGAGAGGAAAAAAGAAATACCAAAAAAAAAGAGAGAGAGAGAGAGAAAACATCGGCAAAATGAAAAGGGAACCAACCATATGGTAAAACATGTTTGCCAATGATAAGTGTTTGATCTCCAAAATATATAAAGAACTCAGATGACTCCACTCCAGTAAGACAAGCAATCCAATTAAAAAATGGGCAAAGGACCTGAACAGCCACTTCTCCAAGGAGGACATCGAGAAAACCCAGAAACATATGAAAGGATGCTCAGCATCACTAGCCATCAGAGAGATGCAAATGAAAACCACATGACATACCACTTGACACCTGTCAGAATGGTCATCATAAACAAAGTAACAAAACAAGTGCTGGCAAAAATGTGGAGAAATGGGAACCCTCATGCCCTGCTGGTGGGGGTGCAGCCACTACAAAAACAGTATGGTCTTCAGAAAACCGAGAGGCACACATGTGCTACCAATGGATAATACTGGTTATTCAAAATCAAAGTAAAACTTATTTTTAATTTTGTAATTAGCTACTAAGTAGTACACCATAATTACTTGTAATGTTAAATTGTTTGGATTTAATGATTTATTAAACTATACTGTTACATTTGTTTTATTTAAGGGGTGTGTGAAAAAATATAAATCACAAACATAACTGTGAAACTAGAAAATTAAGAATACCTATTACTTTTTAATTTGTTCTGTTTTACAGAAAGTGTCCATCATGGTCAGAGGTGCACTCTTCAGTCAGTTGTGTGGCGATTTGGAGATGTTTCCTATTAATTTTCATTAACCTTGCAAAAGCTAGCTTCTTTATAAGGACAAGTATTTAAGGCCAAGAATGTCACAAGTGAAAACAGAATATGTTAATGATGGTCCATGATTTACACTTTTGTTGTGTTAGCAAAAAGCACTTACCACAATCTTATAGAGAAATTTAAACATTTGAAATAAAAAAATAGAATTTTAGATGTATTAAGAAGCTTCCTTTAATAACATTTCTTTCTAATTAGAAATGGAATCAATATCCCCTGAGGAAAAATTAAAATCACTAATTATAGGCTTAATAAAATTTTGCTAAAAGGCAGGAATAGTCAACTCTGAACTAAAACCTCTGTAGTGAGAAACTATAAAAGGATGTAATTCTGAAGTTTATTCGATTTTCTCTGTTGTTACATATTCCCAGTATGTTGGGCATTTGAAAATGCTGTGTTAGGAAACTTAGCCTCTGACTCTGGAAATCAGTTCATGTGTTTGACTTCAACGATGTGTTGCAGATTCGTTTATTTTTATTTAATCAGTTGGCCTTTTTAATTTGAGTTGGAACCCTTGCAGTGTCATGTTTATCAAAGCGCATGAGACCATCAAGATGCACTCTGAACCATTTCTTCCTCCTTTCAGAATCCCAGTCCCTTAGGTGCTCACGGAAAATTCAAGCATTTATCCTGCCTCAGTGCCAAATTACTTGTCTTTGCATTTGAATCAGAAGTGAAGAGTTTGAAGCAAAATGTAATTAGTGTCTGCCTTCCCTTATAATATTTTTGAAAATTGAACATTTAATATTTTTAATAGTAATGCATAAAATCATATTACATCATTGACAACTTGTGTTATTATTGCCATGTATGCTGGCCATAACTCTGTAAGACCTGCTCCAGTAACTGTAGTGACTAATGACCGAAATAGGTCACGTGCAGCTGACCAGTAAAGATGCTGGCAGAGTAATCATACTTTAAATTTCTCAGAATGGTTTGGCATTTGTGACAGCAATAGAATTATTTTAACCCTCATTTATTGTAGCTTAAATTGTTTCAAAATTATATGACAATGTAGGAAGAATACTGTTGTAGGTATACTTAATTTTAAAGAGAACTTTTTTGGCTATACATGAAATATTAAAAGCTGTTAAATCCCCTATGAGCTACAGATACTTTCCCCTATGTAAGAAAATAAATGATAAATAGTGTATTCGGTTGACCAAAAAGTTTGTTTGTTTTTTCTGTAAGTTGGTTTTAGATGTCTTTAACTTCATTCGGAACAATTTTGTTAGATTGTATCATAACAGCTGTTATATCAGCATGCATTTAAAGAAAGTTATCAAAATTGGCGAATTTTTATGTAGCCATTTTAATATTGAAGATGGAAGAAAAAGCACAACATTTTTGGCATAGTATACTTTATTATTTCAAGAAAGGTAAAAAGGCAACTGAATGTAAAAAAAAAGATTTGTGCAGTGTATGGAGAAGGTGCTGTGACTGATAAAAAGTGTCAAAAGTGGTTTGTGATGCTTCATGCTGGAGATTGGGCGGACTAGTTGAAGTTGATAGCGATCAAATAGAGACATTAATTGAGAACAATCAGTGTTCTACCCTGTGGGAGATAGCCAACATACTTAAAATATCCAAATCATTGAAGTTATTGGTGAAAATGAAAAATGTGTCTTTTATTTTACAGAAAAAACGCTAATGCCGTTTTGGCCAATCCAATATATAACAGGAGATAAAGTCTGTTATGTTTGTTTTATATTTTTCTTCATTTCTGGCTGTTAACTGGGAATTGTATATCTATCATAAACCATTCTTGGATAAATAAGTTGTTCACCAATTAGTTATATGTATTTAGATATTGTGAAATTAGTCCTGATACCAACACTTTGTCTTGGAAGGAAAAGCAAGCTGAATTATTATAGTGAGTGGAAACAACTTCTTGTAAATTTTATCAAGTGTATTCAAAATAATTTTCTAAGTAGCTTTGGGAGTGCTAAAAAAAAAAAAAAAAAACAACTTTCCTCCCACCTTCTAAATTCTTCTGGCTGGGCTAATCCAATTAAATAATCCAATTAAAATGGGACAGATGAACAGGATAAAATGTGTACAGTTTATTATGGTGTACATGCTGGAGTGCAGTAAGAATGAGACTCTAGGAGGCCCTGGGCAGTTGAGGTTTATATAGCATTCCGGAGCTAAGGATAAAGGGGTGGAGGGCTGAGGTGTGGGACTTCAAAGGGCAGGAGGGCAATTGACATCACCATGGAAAAGCAGATGTTTGGTAAATATTTGCTTGCTGGGAAATCTTTAACAATGGGACACAGAGAGGACTTTGACCAAAGGGATCTTGCTGGGGGCCTCTCTGTCATGCTACTTTTAGTAAAGGATAGTTATCTGTGATGATATCTCCCTTTTCAGAGCAGATCCTCTATCCATTTTTTTTAGGCAGTTAGGGGGAAGGTCAAAGGTTTTTCCTGAGTCTTTTGTTCCTTAATAACCAGCTTAAAATCAATATCCCAAAAGGCATGTATTGGGGTGGCAGATTCTGTTTCCTGTCACAGGCGTGTCCTTTAAGGATTGAAGCAAGGACTGACTTCATAGAAGAATTGGAACTCAACCGAATTTCTAAGTTCAGGCTGCTCCCTTTCCTCTTGCAGAATCTCCCTTTCTCTAAATCCCCACCTGGTTCGCTTGCTTAGTTAATTCACACCTTAGCCCAAACATGACCTTCCCTTGTGTTTTTGTCTAATGGTTTCTACTCCTCTCTTCACCTTCCATCATCTTCCACTTCTTTTTCCTTACAACACTATTTGAAAGTATTTAAATGTTTCTTTGTTTATTTTTCTACTGTGTGGTTATCCTTAATCTCCATGGGGACAGGAACTTTGTCTTGTTCAGTACACCTGGAATAGTACTTGGCATATAGGAGAAAGTCTGGAAATGTTTGTTGAATGAATAAAATAAAAGAAGATGCTCTGAAATTAGCTACTTTTTGTGCTGAGAGCTAATTCTGTTGTCAGAAACCCACTGAGATTTTCCCCCATAGATTCTGCTGTTCAGCATATTATTATGATTTTAAAATTTTAGACCTGGAGATTTTTTTCCCCTAACATGATGGATTTTTTTAGGCAATTAGAAAACTAAGGTATTTGCCATGGTACCAATATAAATAAAACAGTTATTTTTTTTCTTAACATAGAACCAATTTTGGCAGAGAAATTAAAATCTTTTTTATTGTAGAATACAGACTTTAATATTGATTTAATATTTTAGCTTCAATACGCTTTAAATGATCTATACTGTTTTTTTAAAAAACTTCTATAAAATCCATTATTGGATTTTGAAATAAATGGAATGTATCAAAATCTGTCTTTTTCTACATGCAGTGAAGTGGAACAGGATAGGACAGAACGGAGGAGGACACTGGGATAGCAAAAATAGAATAGACTGTCCTGGCTGCAATCTAAACTGTATTTCAAAAGGTCAGAAGCCCGTGAGAATCTGCACAAGCTTGGGACATCATTGTTTAGTTTCCTTTGGGTGCATTTGATTTGCCTTGAATTCAGTCCAAGTTTGTACTTTGAGATTTGAAATATATTTGTGCACATCAATCTGTTTGTATTTATTTGTTAGAGTTTAAGCCAATTATAACAATCTCTTTAACATTCAAAAGTCAGTTTCTGTAGTTAAATACTACTATAGGAACAACTCAGATACAACAAAGGTTGGCTGAACCCTTGATTCCGTATTTTATACCACATGAGCAAGATTGCTTCTTCTAAATATGCTTTTCAAATTACATCCATGTACTCTCAAAAGTTTTCATTTAAATGGCTACGTGACAATTATATTAGTTCAAACCATTAGCTGACTATAACTAAAGTGGAATAGGATTGGGACTTATCTAATATCTCTTCTAAAATTCTCTGTTTAAATTTTATCCACTCTAGTCCCAAATAATGACATATTGCCTATTCCTATGCATGAATGAAAATGCATAAACAATTACTCATATATTAGGAATTGCTCTTATTTCATAAAAACATGACTAACCTTTAACTATAGGTCAAAAGCGATTGGGTTTATTCTTAATACACATTAACAACAGCATTTTTGTGCAATTCATTTTAATATACATTAACATAACCTGCATAGCATTCAGTTAATATACACTTATATGCAATATGTATGTATTAGCATACAAGGTCTGTCCAGAAAGTTTCCATTCATGTACTGTGAAAAGTTGAGACATTTATTGAACAAGATAAAAGATACAAGAAACATTGTGCATGGGACAATGATGTCTCAGTCCCCTTCAAAGTAGGCACCTTGGGACCCCACACAGTTCTTCCAATCACCATCAGCCACCCCATTGTATTTTCCTGAATCTTATCAACAGCTGCAATCTCTTCCCTTTCAAAGGTGCTTTTAATTTGAGGAAAAGCCAGAAGTCACAGGGCACCAAATCTGGGGTGATTTGATGTTTCACAAAGAAACTTTGCATGAGGTGTGATGCATGAGCGGGTGCATTGCCGTGATGAAGCTGCCATTCACCAACTGCCCATAGCTGCAGCCTTCTGAATCATCTGAATAGTTTCTGCCGAAGAATGTTCGGGCAAACAAAATTTGATGCAGAATCGTTGCCCTGCTTGCTTAGCCATTTTGAATGGGATGGCCACACAGTAACATGCTCATTTAACAGCATCTACTGCTCCCACTGATTGGTACAGTGAAGTCATCATTGTTCATGCATGTGCATTTCAGTCCACTCTCCTTGAGTGCCAGGTTATATCTATGTCATGCAAACCATTCTCATTATATTAATAATGGCTGGACTTTTGGGGGGGCAGAACTCAGTATATAACATACATTACATATTACTTTTAATATATGACTGGAGGTTTTACTGGAAATGCTTCTGTCTTCCACTGCCTAGCAACAGTAAGCTAATATTCTAATTGTAATTATAAAGTGAGCTAACTCATCCCTACCTCAAACACTGCAGCTCACAAAGATTGTGTTATAAAAAAAAATATTGAGCCTTAAAAAAGCAACAAAAAAAAGTTATGTAAAGAAATACCAAGTTAATTGTTAGCCAAATATTTATAGTTCCTTTTCAGAAATTTCAAATAGAATGCTACCAAGTGGCAAAAATAGGAGCGAGTTATATCTTGCTAACACTGCTACAAAATCAATTCTTTCTAAAATACACTTAAAGTTGAATTTAAGTAAATGTTGCTAACAAGTATCATTTTGTTCCCTCTGAAAGTATGGGAAAAGTGAAATGAATTGAATTTTTTTCCTTATGATATAATAATTATTCTTATTTTAGTATTTCATGGAATACTAAATAGAATAGTTACTGCAATCGAATAGGGCAAGCAATATTAACATCATAATTAATGGATGGATCCCATTCCTCATTTCTTTAAATGTCACCTGAAAGTGATTTTTTGATATTCAGTTATTGGTTTCTAAGGTGATAGCTATCATTTTGAAAATAAGGGATTAAGACATTCAGGCTGAAGTTTTTGATTATGTTTATATTTCTTTCTAGCATGCTATTGGGAAATTATTTAGCTATTAATTTTAAGGCAAGAAGGGGTATTAT